>CM025790.1:34439205-35039205 GCA_014635995.1 Sarcophaga peregrina
TTGCGGTAAGTATTATTGAAGACGAAATCATCTGCAAGCGAAACATTACAAAACCAGACGGCTATCAAGGCACTAAATTTCAATGTAATGAACTTAATTTCTCATCAAATCTATTAGGGTGGCATTAGTGTCCTTATTCCATGATTTTTTAATCACGCTTTATAAAACAAAAATACCCACTATGTGGACGGTATTCCTTTCGTATAATTTATTTCCAATAATAAGGATGAAACAAGGCAACATAACTGTACCCAACATGGGTAGAAAAAAGAGTTTCGAAAAGTCTGGAAATTAGTTATTCGATTTGATAACAGTCTGTGATTTAATGGCCCTTAATATTTTTCGTTTCTCCTTCTCTATAATGACTTTCTTTTTAAAGACCATTTCCTGTTATTTAAACTCCACAATAAAGAAAAAATTCGTTTTCTTATTTAAATTCCCAGGGAAAACCCGACTTATTGTGGCAGCAGTTCAGTATTTTGCCTATAACGAGTGTACATTAAATCACTGTACAGTGCCTGTACACATGCATAATTATCTGAAATTTTTTTCTCCCCATCCACTTGCATATTTTATTGTCATAAATTTCATTAACAAAAAGGAAAAAATAATTCTTTTGTCATAATTATTCTGGCAACTCGTCAGTATGTCTTTCCTGTACAGCTCTACTGTTGTAAATTATTGTCAATGTTGCCGTTGCAGTGGTTGTTGACATTTTTTTTTTTTGTATTTAAAGAAAAAAAAATTCAGTTTTCCTGTTGATTCATTCCCCTCATAAGCAGTGTAGACAATTGCAAGCGATGATTTTTTCCTCCGCTTTTTTTTAATGCCACAAAGAAAGAAAAACATTGCCGTTTATGTATAACAGACAGACGACAGCAACAATGTTATAATCACAACAGCAACAGCAGCAACAACAACAACAACAGCAACAATATTAAACGTATTTATTATGATAACAATAATGAAAGAAGTATGACATTGGACATTATCGTCAACTGTCATCCTCTATGTTCTGCTGGCTGGTTGCCTGGCTGTTCACTGGACTTCAACTGTTCAACTCACATTTATTCATAATCACAGACACGAGAAATGTAAACGACTTAAGAAGGAATTGTATTGTAATTAATTTATTGAATAAACATATTCACAGAGAGTAGTCAGGGAGGGAGAGGAGGAATGCGAATGTATTTCAAGAAACAATTTCAATCATTTAAGGGTTATTCAAACGGAAATGGCATTTGAATAATTTTATTGTACAATTTCGATGAAAATTTTGCAATGTTGACATGCTGTGATCAAAAAAAAAGCATAATTGTTATCAAATTGTTATTTAAGAATCCTTAAATACAATTTTATTTTAAATTTAACAGACGATTTATTCATATTTGTTCAGCAAAATATTGTGCAAGTAGAGTTAAAGAAGGGCTGCAGTGCTCAAATATCGTTCAAATGGTGCAAGTTTCCGAATACTCTGAAACTATTTTTCATACGGGATACTGTATTCGAAAATAATTCGAAAATCATAAAGCCGCCTAACAAACAAGTAAAAGTGGTGCTGACGTCACTAGGGAATCATCAATTAAGATACTTTCCTATCCGTAAGAATTGCAGATCCAGGATAACTCCAGTTATGTGCTTATAGGAAGAAATTAAATTGAATTTTCTCCAGTTTGTTAGGCCAGATTTTCAAGATTATATTTTTCCCAGTGTTATAAAAACAGTCTTCTGTCGATTCCCATTCATTCCCGGACCATTTTTCAATACCACACTAGAGACACTTTAATCTGGCAATAGCTATGATAAGACCATGAGTACAGTTTAAACAATTAAAAATTGTTTTCCACCCGATTAATGCATTTTTTATCACCGACAACGTTTCATAAAAACGAGTTCCGTGGCGTATTTTTCTCTTAAGCTTGATATTGCCAGAAAATTTGTGTGTATTTCTATAGTCCACAGTGGAGAAGTTCATTATAGTTTACACTAAAAGTAATCGTGAAAATCCCTAAGACTTTTAGCGTAACGTGTAGGTAAGAGCGTAACGTGTAGGTAAGAGCGTTAACGTGTAGGTAAGAGCGTAACGTGTAGGTAGTAGGAGCTGATCGCATTATACCCATATGGTATTCATACGGACAGTGTTATTAGCGAAGAAGATGGACTAGTCGTAAATAATTCGACCCGCGTTGGGTCTGGAAGTCAATTAGGAAAGTCTGGGTTACATGTTGTAGACATATACGGCCGATAAATGTATTTTACAAGATGTCAATGAATTTGTATATGTTGGCTTCACTATTACCAATAAAAAAGTTCTAAATTGGGACATCAACGCTAGGATCACTCTCCAAAAGTTGTGAACAGAATGGACGGTGTTATGCACGCAGAATACTTGAGAATGCTGCAATAAAACTCCTGCAAAAGATCTTCAGCCCAATGCCAGTTGGCAATGAATTCCTCGCCCGATTTAACAATAAACTATATGAACTCCTCAGCGACGTGCCATTGTATAGGACATTAAGATTCATTCGCGCTGATTGGGTTATATTATTCAAATGGAAGGGAATGTTTCATTGAGACGGGTATTGATTGCGGGCATTAGCAGAAGTCGGCTTAAAAAATGTATTACAAAACGTTGGGAATAGGGATACAACATCCTTCATAATACCAACAATGCATCCCTAGTTCGATAGACCAAATCCGGTTATCGACTGATGTGAACAATTGTTAGAGACGCGCAAGATGCAGAGCTCCCTGGGATAATGAATTATGGCTGGTCGAAATCCTATGAGTTAGTTGTCTGATTCAGTATGTAAGTAGTTCGAAAAACTCAAAGAGAATTGAAAGCTTTAAAATATTTCCTCCTACATACATACATACATAATTGGCCATTACAACCCTTCAGTCTGGATTACGACCTAGCTTCTCACACCACTTATGTTGTGTGCGTTAATTTTATACATGAGTGGCGGGACCTACAGTTTAAAGTCGACTCCGAACGACAGATTTTTGAAAAGCTTTTCATGGCAATTTTTACTCTCAGAGTCTTTGCCAGAAATCTGCTGAGAGGAAGTCCCCGAAGAAATATTTTTTCGTTTTGATGTCTGACCTGGGATTCGAACCCGGGCCTTTCGTCTAATAAGCCAACACACTACCCACTAGACCACGGCGACTTCAATATATAAAAAAAACTACAATTAAAGCAATCTAATCAATCTAACTTCAATAACAAAAATAATTCCATGATAGTAAATAATTCACCAAAAACAGATCATGCAATATAGCCAGCAGACCATAACAGAATGTCAACATTTGATGCTATAGCCGTACGCAAAAGTAGGAGAACCTCCCAGACAAATTATATTTGACCTGAAATAATGTCATCTTTTAAATGGAATACCATTTAGCAGTATCGATCCGAATTAAGATTTTAACTGTATTGGAGATTAAATCCCTTCCCTGCCAATTGTGAGGTCAAGAAAATTTTCCTTTGTTTTTGGAATATTTAAACATAATTACTGTGCTGTGTGTGTGTGTAGTGTGTGTATGAGCCCAATTAACATAATAAAACTATTATGAAGATGACGAAACCATCGCATCGTTTAAATTAAACTGACATGTAACATAGTAATCGTGTGGCACACGCTGTAGGAGACCAATGGCATACAATTTACTTTCTATGCCATAGCGTGTTTAAATTTCTACAAAACAACGACGTTAATTTATAAAATATTTGAAAAGCCCTTGAAAACTAACAGAAGACTGAAGACTGAGTAGACAATGTTGATGTATAATGATGATGAGATGAGGCAAAAACTGTTTAAATTAATTTGATTGCTCTTCTATATAAGTTGTCATGTCGCATGTCATGTCATCGCATGGCATAGCATGGCAATGTGTAAATGTATGCGTGTGTATGTGTATCTGTAAAAGTGTCATAAACATTAAATTTATTGAATCTCAACTTTATTGTAGCATTTCATTGACAATTTGCTGCTCTTTATTATAATTACAATAATAACAACAACAACATGAAATGATAATGTTGACACTGATGATAAGTGAGGCTTATAATGCTGTTCACTCACTCTCTCTCTCTCTCTCTCTCTCTCTCTCTTTCCCCATTAGTTTATGCGAAGAAAGAAAAGAATTTCCACAGACTTCTTCTCGGTAAAATAATTTTTGTTTGTTTTTAATATAAATTATAACAAAAACAACAGCAACAACAACAATAAGTATCTTTTATTATTTGTCAGAGACATTAAGTGTACTTGTTTGTATGTATGCATGCATGCATGAACGAATAAAGAGATGTAATAAAATTGTACTCAGTCAGTTGTTATTCATCAATCTACAGCATAAATATTGTACAAACATACATACATATCATATTTGTATGTACAGTAGCGAGCACAAAAAATGCAACGTTGGATAAAATTATCTATAAGTGCGATAATTTTAAAAAAATGGTGACCAGTTCAAAATATTTCTTTGGTTTATTATTCCCTACAGTTATAGATACCTATTATCAATAACATTATGTAAAGATTTTTAATTAATGATGTATTATTTTGTCATTTATTAAAAAGAGTGCGAATTTCATGGGAGCAATAAAAATGCAACAGCATAAATTTTAATGTGTTTATTTAAATTAAATAGTAATTCTTACAAAAAAAATCTTAAAATTAATATTTAGTGGCGTAGCCCTTATTTTTTATGACTTCTTGCAACCTAGAAGGCATAGAGTCGACTAAAGCTATTAATGTGTTAATGGATATTTTCTCCCATTCACTTTTCAAAATTTCTTCTAATTGCCTCTTATTTGACGGATGTTTCCTCTTAACTTCCCGATCTAATAGCTCCCATAGATTTTCTATGGGGTTTAGATCGGGAGACTGTGATGGCCAATCCAAAACATTGACATCATTGTCGCTTAAAAAGTTTCGAGCCAAGCGACTTGAGTGCTTTGGATCGTTATCCTGTTGGAATATGCTACCAGGAGGCATTTTTTCCCGCAGATGAGGAAGCATGTGTTCTCCAAGGATTTCACAGTACTTCTTGGCGTCCATTTTTCCTTCGATTTGAGTTAAGGGACCTACCCCATCACGGGAAAACGCACCTGTAAATACGTAAAATCAATAATTTTTTTTAAACATATCGTTCCACACCATTATTGATCCACCGCCATGTTTTACGGTTGGAAGTTGATATCTTGGAGAATATCTCTGTCCAGGCGGTCTTCGAACAAAATTTATCCCATCGGAGCCAAACAAATTAAATTTGCTTTCATCGCTCCACAAGACTTTAGCCCATTGTTCATTTGACCAATCCTTGTAACGTTTTGCAAATTCCAGGCGCTTCTTTTTATTGATTGCACTGATGAGAGGTTTCTTTGCAGGTCGTTTCGCATGCAAATTAGCCTCTTTCAACCTACGGCGAACAGTGTGAACGCCTATAGAGACTCCCATTTGCTCATTTGCGAAATTAGCAACGTCCACTGCGGTCTTTCGTAGATATTTTTTAACCAGTACAATCATCTGGCGGTCTTGGCGAGAGGTAGTTTTTCGAGGATTACCACTACCTGGTTTCCTTTCCACACTATTTCTCAAGGAAAATCGAGATTTAAACCGACATACGGTTGATTGATTTACACCAAGAAGGTGTCCAACTTCACGCATGGATTTTCCTTCTTCTAAGGCTTTAATGATTGCAGTTTTGCTGTCAGCTGAGAGCTGAGAGCTGCTTCTATTACAAAACACATGTTGTATAACTTATTTAAGAAATTTTCAATTATAATTAAATAAATAACTTACTTTAACTATTTTTTTTATTATGTTGCATTTTTTTTTTGCTCGCTAAAAATTTGCACTTTTTTCACTAATTCAAAAATTTTTGACTTTTTAAAGCAGAATTTGGAATAAACTGTGGTTACTTTGAAAACTTATAATTGAAAGAATTAACAGCAAAAGAAAATAGATAAATTAGTTACCGTTATTTTGAAACAGATCTTATTAAAGATCATATGGCACAGTGTTGCATTTTTTGTGCTCACTACTGTATGTATGTATGTATTTGTATATTTACTACATCTATACATACATACATACATCGCACAAGTATATGCAATTATGCTTTAAATATCAAAATAAGATTACATGTACTTTTAGTAGTAATTGGGTGCTTCCATGTGTGTGTGTGTGTGTGTATGTATCTGTTAAAGCATAAATTGTTGTGATTATCATTGTTTTTAATATAAATTAAGTGATTGTGATTGTTGAAATGTCTGCTACAATTTATATGAACATTTATCTTAACAGACACACTTACATACATACTTACTTAAACATGAACCCTAGTTAACAGCCTATTTAGTGTGTGTGTGTGTGTGCGTTTGTGCGAAAGATTATTTTTGTTTCAGTTTCACTTTCATAAGAAGAAAGATTTTGTTGCCATTAATTCAAGTCCTATGCTGTAAGTGATGATTGAGAAGAGTGCCTGATTTTGATTGAAAGCCATAGGAATGATGCTAAGATGCTGATGATGTTGATGTTTTACTCGAGAACATAAAGGAAATGTCTCGTTTAAATGACAATTTGCTATAATTATTGTTGAGTTATTTAAATCTAATGATTAAAATTTCTTATTCTTAATTTATTTTATTTTTTCCAATTTTCTAACTTATGATACATTATTCAAGTGTTCAAACATAAGTACTTAACAAGCATTGAACAGATTAAATCTGTTTACTGAACTACACTTCAAATATAGAGAAACTAGTCAACAACATCCAAATAGAGTGGCTTGCCAACTTGGAACAAAGGAAGATAGCAAAGGAGTTTGAGTTTATTAAACAATGATGGCTGATTATAAACTTAAAAAAATTCGTTTGGATAGGGTAGGTACGAAGAAATATAAAAAATGTTAGATGGATGCTTCCTATAGTGAAGGTAATCAAAGAGAAGTAATGCAATCCTTATAAAGTCTAAATGCCTAGTGCCATTAAAAAATTCCTGGACTAAAATATTAAATCTAAGCCTCTGCATTATAAGACAAACGCAAACGTGCCTCTTCTTTATTGAATGAATTTACTGAAAACTTAAATGTTTGTATAGAAAAAGTAGTATTCTAAGTGCAATTAATGTAAAAAATAATTCCTAATGCTTGCTTATAATTAACTTCCATCCTAAAACGATCCAATGGGGACCATTGTAACCTGGAGATTTCACAATCTCACCTGTTTCACCATAACATAGCTACTCTCTGTCTATATACATAGATCGATTAGCTCAAAGAGGGTTAGGTAGACGGGTAGCAAGTTCTTTCGGTGGCCCATATGGCCCAGTGTATTACCCAGGAGTAACCAATAGGTATTCCCTTATACCACTCACTTTGCCATCTCCTCCATTGACAGTTCAACTCCCATTTCGTATCCCTGAATTTCACAATGTGTCTGCAGACTTACAAAAACTTATAAACATTATTTACACAAAAACAAAAAACAAAATGTCCTTTTAAGAATTATTGGCCAATAAATTTTGTAATATGCAGTATAACAGTCAACATAACAGTCAATTGACACAGAGTAGTAACCTTAGCATGCCCAAATAGATCATTTGGTGAACAGTTCACCAAGTTCAAGCTATTTATCCAAACGAAGGACTCCTGTAATAAGGATAGCGATTCACTCCTCAAGCCATCTATGGTGCTGTTATTACATTGACTAGCAACTGCAGCCAACAGCTAAAAATTTGTAGGTTATTAGACGTTAAGGTTATGATTAAAAATCCAGGTCAGACATAACTAATAAAACGATATATTAACAAATATTTCTTCGGCGAATTCCGTTCAGCAAATTTCTAACAAAAATTCTGAGAGTAAATATAAATTGCCCACAACGGAAGTATAAAATTAATGCACACAACATTAGTGGTGTAAGAAGTTAGGACCTAAGCCTGGCTAAAAGGTTACAATGATCAATTATGCATGTATGATAGAACCTCTTGAATACCCTGTACCGCGTAAGCTATCCAATCTACTCTCGTTCCACCTACAAAGGATAATGAAATTAGAATTTAACCAGTCTATTCCAGATATAGCTATGGCCATGGGTTCATCAATATAACTTAGCACTTTATAATTGTTTTCCACGGCGTTAGTGAGAGAAAGAGGAGTTTCAAAGTGTAGCGATCCTGTAATATTGGTGTTGTTCAAATATGAGGGTGTATTGAGTGTACTTGTGAGCAACTTTGCTTATAGCCTGACCTTCTTATGATATTTGTTGCCAATGTTCTCTTCTCTGTATTTTCTTCTTTTCAGTTTATATAATTTGTAGCAGAATTGAAAAGAACTTAAATTTTAAAATTCGAAAACCACATAAAAATTTTTTTTCGTTTTTTCCCACTTCGATCTCTAGTCAAACGTTTGGCATGGTGACACCTATACTTTATTATTCAAATTCATACATAGACAACCCATAGTTGACTTGTTAACTTTTGTATTTTACTCGGGATGCAATTAAAAATTTTATTTCAAAAATTTTATTTGTTTAATTATGCCAATTTTATGATTTGTTAAGCAATTACTCAAACAAACAAAAATAATATTTGAAATGCAATAAAATTTTCATTTTTCTAAATGCAGCCCCTATGACAACCCCCAGTTTACAATGGCATTTGCGAACACATTTAAAAAGCTCTTTTGAAATGAAAAATACGATATGATTTGATAATTTATTATGGAATTGCAATAATAAAATAACATTTAAATACACTGATAAATGGATGGTGAACTACCAACAACAACAACAACAATCATTTACTAGTTAGAGTTGCGTAACATTTTAAACATTTAAAATAAAAACAAACAAAAAAGGAAAAATAAAGTGACTTTTTATTACGAAAATTATGAAAATATTCACTCACATAAATTTAGTCATTTACTAGTACAGTGTATTACCCAACAGGTAATAGTTTAGCATTGTTATGAAAATGAAAAATCTAGATACTGGTGTTTTGCTTTTAAATCGCTTGACATTAAAATTATAAACAAAAGTACAACAACAAACACCAGCACAAAAAATGGTAAACAAGTAAACAAAAATCCAGAAACAACACTACAAGAATTATTGTAAACAAAATACACAAACAACACTACAATAATAAATGTAAAGAACGATGTCTACATTTATAGAGATATCGAGAAGCCGATGTCATTAACATTTGCTTTGCCTTCAAGAACATTCATTAAACTATTTACGTTACAAAATAAAAGACAAGGCAAAGCAGTCAACTGAGTTAGTAAAAGTTCAGTCAGTTTTATGTGAAGATACGGGGCGTTTGTAAAAAGTAATTGCGATTTCGAGACCTCCGTTACAAAAATCTATTGAATAATTGTCTAGTAATTGCTATTGTTTATCCAGATGGTATAAACAGATGAATAACAAAGAAAAGCATTTTTTGTTGTTTACATCAAGATGTGAACAGTGACACACAAAATTGTACGAATAGTAAAGAATATTAATTTATACGATACACAAAAATAAATTTTTTAATTTTATTTGCAATCTGATAGTGTGTATTTATATTGGTCTTACCTTTTAAAAATTGTTTAAATTAAATTGGGAAATTAAACAGATTTCCCATATAACTTGAATTGTCTTCTTCACCGTATTTCCATAAACAATCTGAAAATAAAAATTAAAAATTAAATTTCTTAAAAATGCGTATTGGGTTAATGAGCTTTGGTATGTATATATATGAGTATTGTTATCGTAAAACTAATAAACATGTACACTAAAAGTGCTTTAGGCCATAAATGCGTGTAATTATTATGGAAATGCAACAAATACTCCATCTATTGTCCTAGAAAACATAGAAACTCTTGCAGCCTAATTAAATACATGTTAACTATGCATACATGCATGCATGTATGTCTGTATCTATAAATGTATCTCTCTTCGAATAATAATAATGATGGTAATATTGAAGCTGATGGATAATAACATGATAAATTCTTACCAAATAATGTCTAAACACCTTCCCTTATTGTTCTATACATTATAAGGACGTTTTATTTTAAATGAAATGAAAATTGTGGCATACAAATTAGTAAAAAGTTTAAACAATTTGAAGATTACTTTCAACAACATTTTCATTTCTCCTTTCAGAATTTCTTTTTACGTTTTCTCCCTTTGTTGGATAATAATTAGCATATGCAAACGGGTCTGAAATGAGTAAACTAATCAAATATTATATATCGAAGTACTATAGTCCAGATGCGCTCTGTTGGACTACGGATACATGGAATTGTCCGTGAAGATTTTATTTTTAAGTTTCACAAGGTTTACTCACTAGGACCACAAACGCTGAAGCTTATTCTTATATGATTGGTTACATAAATTACGAAAATCATAATTGATAATGATAACACAGTATTAGAACTGGCAGTTTTGTTGAAGCAAAACTCACTTGAGCTCACATTGCGGCCAATTTTGATACCCTAACAGGCCTTCACATCATCACTATTGGAAATCACTTGGAGAATTTTGCATTTAAAGCACGACTTCGAGCAGACCAAAAACTAACCTGAAAGATTAATGAGTTCAGTGAATACTCGTAGTCATTAAATAATTCGGTTCAATTTTTAATTCTCTCGATATCTGATACCATTTTGATGTGGTTGGAGTCAACGATAAAGGGCGAGAAAAGAAAGAATTTTTTCAATGCTGAATTTGCCTAAAAAGAGTTTCAAACTGATCAAGATTTCCAATAAAACCTTGAAAAAGAAGAAAATCTGGTGACTAAGCCACAGTGTATACTGCAGAAAGGTTAAATTATGTACAGATCGAGGTAATATTTCCGACTTGACCGATGACTACAATTCTGTGTTATATAAGCATATTATTATTGAAATTCTTGATCACAGGTTAGACACTCAATTAGGGCACTTAGGTTAGAGATCGTGTTCCTGTCAATCAAGACAAGTACAGTACCGGAGGTCAAATTGACTCATTGTACAATTTAAGTCTTCGTTTCTTTACTGAAGTCCCAAGATTAAGTTAAGATGACGGTGGAGAACTTAGGCCTGAACTTATTGCGATAATACAACCAATATTTACAATCCTCTTTCAATTCCCCACAATTATACTCTTGTTATACCAGCAATCTTTATATTTAAATATTCAGAATAAAATGGTAGACAATGAGGTAAAGCACCTCTGCCTTTTTATAACAAGAACAGCACACTAGTGCACAGCACATGAGGTTAATAATAGTATATTTCTTCTCCTAAAGAATCATTTAAGGGAATGCCAAGTGTATCCGTACGTCTTGCAATAGAAGAATGACTCTTGGCACACGCAATTCATGACCCTGTGGTTTAGTGATAGCAGGCGGCAATCTGTCCTCTGATTATCCATATAAATCTAGCAGGCGCTTGCAATATTGCCAACGAAACTGAGCCTTCTCGTAAACTTATCGGATATTACCTTAGCATTTGCTACAACAATGCAAGTACAGCATTCCGATCATTATCATTGTGATCACAATAAATTAAAAGATATTCAGAGAGAATCTTATTATCTAACATTGTATTGTACGTTATTACTCAATTGGTCATTATAAACCTTTATTAAGGATTACAACCTAGCTTCTGACACCACCCAGCCAATTTTTATTTACCCGCAGAGTGTTTGCCAGAAGACTTCCCATTTCGCTGTATTAGAGATACCTGTGCCGGATGTTGAATCACGAACTTCCGTCGTATAAGCCAACACAATACCTACTAAATATTGGCGGCGTTCAACACCCAATGTTCTTTTAAAACTGTCTATTCTAAAGTTTTTTAACAGACCCCTTAACAAATATTCCACAGCCTATACTGTCCAGTATTTTGAAGCCATTAGTGTAACCTCTTGCAGCCACAATATTTTTACGAAAATAAAATGGTGTTTTGCTTTTATATCGTTTAAAATTATAATTGTAAACAAAAGCTATAAACAAGTAAACAAAAATATACCAACACTGAAACGACAAAGGTAAACAAAAATACAACAACAAACGCTACAAGAATAAATGTAAAGAACTGTTTCACAAATATCTTTAGATTTATAGAGATTTCGCCTTCAAGAATATTTAACACATTGTTTACATTGCCATATAAAAGCAAGCAACTGAGTAAAAGTTCAGTCAGCCTTGTGTGAAGACGTGGTGTGTTTTACAAAGATCTGTTGAACAATTGTCTAGTAATTGTTAGTGTTTATGCAAAGAGCGTAAATAGAGGAATAACAAACCAAGCAATTGTTGTTGTTTACAGTCAAGATGAGAACGATGGCACACAGAAGTGTACAAATAATAAAAAATTTTAATTAAAACTGAATACAAATTTATTTTGATTTTATTTGCAATCTACGAGCTTATATTTTAAACGTGTTTTAAAAGGTAAAAACGTAACAATATTCCTTGGCTATAAAACCATTGGAAAACTCTAGAGAGGTAAATTTAATGATTTATGTGATCCTTTTCATGAATTTTAATTTGAATTTAAATTTTATGAATTTTCGGAATTTAAATTTAAATTTCAAATAACAACAGTAATAACAACAAAATATCTTAATTATGTACATATGTAAAGAAGCTGTCCTTAATTAATTCGTATGTGTATGTGTTATTGGTAACATGAAAAATTTAAATGCCATTGCCAGTGAGGCATGTTCAGTTTTATGGCTCATTTATAAAGTTCAAAAGGTTTTTCCCTCTCTTAACGAAGAAGATTACAGTGATCATTTGTTTAAAATATTTCCACGACAAGGGTATTTCCATAAATAAATTATTAAATCGTTGGAAACTTAAAACCCTTTTGCACACGGACAAATATACATAAGCACACTATGTTATGCTACCCATGCATAGTTTCTGTTTAATTTCTAGATAATTTTGCAGTCTGCTGAATTCCTGATGCCCATGAAATGATGATGTGGTTAATGTAGTGGTCAACCGCTAAAGGACAGGCTAGTTAGGAAGAAATACAAAAAAAACTTAAAAGATTACTTTGGGGTTCACCATAAATTAGTTTATTTTCTATTTTTAAATATTTCATCCCTTTTTTTCTTAACAAGGATGGTGGTGGTTTACTGTTGCAATGCAATTTATCTTTCTCCACAACAAGGGTCAGAAACGAAATTTATTGTGATTTATTCCATCAGTCATGCAACAGTTTGTTACACACACGATAAAGGAAAAAATAGTTTTTCCTTTAGACGACCTTTTCTTTAGCCATGTTGTCTTACATATCATATGTATACACTTACACGTACATATTGTTGCAATTGGCTTTGGCTCTTAGACTTATTTAAAATTATAATTTTTCTCCTTCTCTCTCACTCTCTCTCAGTCTGTTTGAGTCTTCGTTTTAAAGTCCTTGCCTAAGTGTGTTAGTGTGTCTTCATGTAAGTGTGAGCTTTTTAGCCTTGGCTTTAACTTTAAGTATCATTATGACCATTAGGGTTTAAAGCAAATAAGTGTTGTTCTTGTTGTTGTTTGTAATATTTAACCCTAACATAATTTGTTTCTGTTTTTTGTTCTTTATTGTTGTTGTTGCGGTTGTGGTTGTTGTCATAGTTTGCAATTCCTTTTTTGTATGGCCGCCTTTATATGAAGAAATTAGAAAGACAAGGACAACAGAGGTGGAGTTTAAAGTGGGTGTATTAAATAAGAACCTTCTCTTGTAATTAATAATTCAAGAGTTTTATTTAGGATCTTTTTTTCAAAGAAGTTTTATTTTTTAAGTCATTGTAAGGTACAGAAAAAGAATTGCATGAACAGTTAACATCAAAATAAATACTAGCCTTGGTGCATTCTTTTGTCATTTTAAAAACTTTCCAACAAAAATTGGGCTTCCGGAGAAGTTCCTCTGAAAAAAACTACGACTTTCAAGTCACTGAAAATTCAATGGATATAAAGTGCTACATATTGCTTCTAATCAGGTTCCAGGAATAGACAAAGTCTGGTGATCGAGTTTCTACAGTAAACTTTGTACCAAGTTATACATTTCTTGGTTTCAAAAGTAAACGTAAATAAAACAAATATAAAAAAAAGTTTGAACGTTGACATTATGTGTGAAACACTACATCACTTAAATGATCTTCAGGCGAAGTGTTGCAAGTATTGATTCTTTTGAGGTAATTTTCGACCGCTTTTTGACACATATTGGGCGCTATCTCAGCCATAACTTGACAAATCTTGGTTTTAAATGCTTAAGAGTTGAAGGTTTATCTGCATAAACGCGATCTTTCGTGTTGATCCACAAAAAATGATCCCATGATCCACCCATGATCTTGGTGGCCAGTTAATATTGCCACGATGAGAAATTACGCGGCCAGGAAATGTCTCTTGTAATAAAGCCATATTCGTTTGAGTTTTGTGGCATTTGGCACCGTCTTGTTGAAACCACATATTCTCCAAGTCGTATTCTTCAATAGCAGGCAAAAAAAAATTCGGTTATCATATGACTATAACGCTCCGAATTAACGGTGACAGTCGTTCCATCGTCGTTTTCGAAGAAGTAAGGTCCAATCACACCTTCGGCTTAAAGAGCCTACAAACAGTAACTTTTTCTGGATGTAATGGCCTCTCTTCAATTACTTGAGGATTTTCAGAATCCCAAATACGAAAATTTTGTTTATTAACGTACCCACTGAGTGTGAAATGTGCTCCATCGTTGAAGAAAATTTTGTTCGATACGAGGCTGTGGCAGAATCACCATTTTTTTATTAGGTTTTGATAATTTTTGTGCGTAATGTAATGGTCTCTCTTCAATTACTTCAGGATTTTCACAACCCCAAATACCACAATTTTGTTTATTATCATACCTACCGAGTGTGAAATGTGCTTCATAGCTGAAGAAAATTTTGTTCGATACTTGGCTGTTGCAGAATCACCATTTTTTGTAGTAGGTTTTAACCATTTTCGCCAATGTCAGACTTTCAACTGAAAAAAAAAAATTGCTTTCACAACTTAGTTTGACAGATGTCGAATTCCAGTCCCATACTTTTGAAACCACGAAATGGATAGCCCTTTAGTATTGTACGAGTAACTAGCTACATAAAACGTCATTCTGACAGAACAAACGAGAGTTACAATCGGGAAATCCCGAAACCCCAAATCCCGGGATTTTCGGGATTCACAAAATCCCGAATCCCGGGATTTTTAAAAACTTGTCCCGGGATTTTTCGGGATTGTGAATTCATATGTATTTTGACCCTACAAAAGGTCCTGAAAAAAATTCTATATCACTTGACTTCACTAATAGCATCTCAGATGAGGAAAACCATGCTTCCATTGATAAAAAATTATGTGATGGCATCGAAGAATGCAAAAGCCCTATAAAACGAATTAATAGGGTAACTGATTTAGGTACTCAACTGTCTAAAGAAATAGATTTATTTACATCAGGAGGCGGTAGAGGTGAATATTTATTTTACTAACAAATGTTGATTGCGAGAAGTGTTTTTCAGGCAGGGTATGTTGACAACAAAATTTGTTCAAGCCTATCAGATCACATGTTGGATGCTTTAATCTTTACGTTGGAATCCATATAATTTTCTTAAAACTAATGCATTTGCTTATACATAATTGGAATACAAACGATTTTGTTAACAAAATATTTTTATTATTAAGAGAAAATCGCGATTTTTCCCTTGATTTTTCGGGATTTTAGAATCCCGAATTATCCCCAAATATCCCGGGATTTTTAAAAATCGATCCCGTTTGGCATCCCTACTATGTACTTACAAACGTATTATAATTTTAATATCAATTAAATTTAATATTAAAAAATAATATGGATAATATGGATAATAATCATACCGGCGTTAAGGTTTTTGCTTTATAACATTTAAAAAATTTTATTCCAGAAAAATCTGTTGAATCAGTCTTAGACAACATCCATATAATCACTGTTGATGACTTACAGTGTCTAAAAAAGAGAGGAGACTGCTATGAGATCAAACTCTATTCATGAAACCTTACAAGTAATCTCAGAAATCTGATTGAAATCATGGGCATTATATTAGTTTTACTAGTGAACATTTAATGGCCTTTCCGACATACGAAGACTTACAAAATTCGTTCATAAATGGTTCCAAAGCTCTCCATAGAATAAAACGTGCAGAATAATAATCTTAGAAAGGACATCACAATGTACACACCCTCGAAATCAAACACCATACATACATATATAATTGGCCATTACAACCCTTCAGTCAGGATTACGACCTAGCTCCTCACACCACTTATGTTGTGTGCGTTAATTTTATACACGAGTGGCGGGACCTACAGTTTATAGTCGACTCCGAACGACAGATTTTTGAAAAGCTTTTCATAGCAATTTTTACTCTGAGTCTTTGCCAAAAATCTGCTGAGAGGAAGTCGCCGAAGAAATATTTTTCGTTTTGATGTCTGACCTGGGATTCGAACCCGGGCCTTTCGTCTAATAAGCCAACACACTACCCACTAGACCACGGCGACTTCAATCAAACACCATACTGGAAACAATAGAAATGGTACCCAAAAAAACAATATAAAAGTGAGAATAAATATACTACAGCCAATTTGACTATTCACTAGTCGGACAGTGAACAAAATTGCCTGGAATAATCTCTTCAATTTACCACCGTTCATAGATAAAATTGATACTCACCACAATACTTCTATTGAAGGAGTGACTCCAGTTTGAGGTACTTAGTAAAATAGGCAGTGTACGAGCATTGCGAAGTTCATTACCGTACATTAAAACGTTCAGTAAGTATTAACGCCCGTATAAGTTTTGAGAATTTAAAAGGCTTAGTTACAAATATAGATTCTGATCGGATCGGCCAAAAAGTATGAAAAAAAATCGACTTTACGTTGTGTATTTTAAATCACTTTCAAATAATTAATCTACGAACTTTAAAAAAAAAAAAAATTTTAAAAAATTACCTTCACGCTCCACAGAAATTGCATGCGTAGGAAAATGTTATATTTTTAAAACCCTCTTTCCCATTAGTCTTGACGCCACCTTTGCAATTTCCAAAGAAGAATTCCTATGCTTTTAAAATTTTTATAACGTTTGCTACACATGTGCAGGAATAAACAAAAAGTCTCAAAGAATTTTAAATATGAAAAGAGTAGACGAACTAAAAGAATTCATAAATGTTTGTTTGCAACTCAAGTTGATGGTACCGTAGACAAATACGGCAAGAGAAAATACAAACAAAAAAAATTCACATACTTAAAGCATAAGAAGACAAAAACAACAACAACAACAACACTTTCTCTCATAAACTTTCACTGACAATGTCTACCGAACCCCATACACACACACACTAAAAGCTAAAGGAAATGCCAACGTATGTGAAAAATGAAATTGGGTTTGTTTTTTTCCTTCTTGTTTGCTTCTTTATTTTTTGTGTTTTTTCATATTTTGATGTTTAAATTATGTTGACAAGCCTTATAAGCGGAGGCCGGATAGGGTAAGCAGGCACAGAACGGAACGAAATAAAAATTTGTTGCAGTCAGGCATAAAAGTAGCAGATTACAAAGTTATTTTGAAACACTCACACCACCCAAAAAGGCTTTGTTTCGGATTTTTTGTTGTTTTCTTGTGGCCATTACAGCATAAACAATGTAATAAAAAAAAAGAAATATTTAACAAAATATGACAGTAAGACAGACAATAGGCACTCATACATACAGTGTTCTCCAACTCGTATGTACACACATAACCTTTTTTTTTAACCCTTTTTAACCTCACCCTTGGGTTTTGTGTGTGTGTGTGTGTGTGTTGTGTTTTTACAAACATTAGCCACAATAACAGGAGCTTATTTCTTTAGCATACATTACGGCATTTCTCAGTATAAAAACTGAGAGTGTGAGTATATTTACGAGTGAATTGAAAAGCATAATGTGAGTGTGTATGTATAGATGTATGTATGTACATATGTATGTATGGCGCATTACATATGCTGTTATATTATTATTCTTGTTGTTATTTGTTGTTGTTTGCTAAAGTTCTTAAAAAACATTAACTTTCTACGTCATTTCTCAACTTTCTATCTCTCTCTCTCTCTCTCTCTCTCCCTCTCCGTCTTTCTTTGTCTCTCTTTTGCTATTTTTATTCATATGTATTGTTTTAAGCAGCAACAAACAATACATGCAGACATTTTTATAGACACTCTTTTGCACTTTCGCCAATGCTTACATACCCATACAAACGGCATCTTACGTTTGTGTGTGTGTGTTTTACTGCGAGTAAATATTTTTAACATCCTTAAAAGTATGTTACTGAACATACACAGAGACTGCATGTGTGTGTGTGATGTTTTTTTTTATTATACTTTATAAATTATTAAATACATTTGTTGTATTCTTTTAGGCTTACCGTAATAAAGTTTTGTTTTGTTTTCCATTTTTTTTTTATTTATTTATTGTGTAGATCTGTTACAGTTAATGTGGATTTTTTTCTTCTTTATTTTTATTTATTTTTGCTTTTGTGGTTCTCACAATATGTTTACAAATAAGGGCGTACATGAGTGCACATATGTATGTGTATGTGTGTGTGTTATTTTGGTAAACTATTTAATATGCATGTGCTGCCTGTCCACAAAATTATGCCACAAAAATAATTTAAAAGTAATCAGCCTCACATTTCATTTTTTTTTGTCTCTCCACTTTTTTCCTTTGCTGTCCTCTAAAACCAACACACAGACATATTATTTGCGGTATGTTTTATCTGTTTGGTAAAGTGTTTTTTTTTTTTTTGTCATTGTTTTATTTGGTGGACCCACATATTAAGCCTTTAAACACACATGGCTCACTGCATGCACATTTTTAACGTAGACAGTTTTATATTAAAAATAAAGAAACCACGTTGCAAAATATAAAGAATTTCTTAACAAAAAAAATATTTAAACAGACTTTTCTGTGTTATATAAACATTAATATTTATAATTTGCCACCCACATTAAATGTAATTTTATGCGAATGACAGTTTGGGAAGCAAATTTTTTTTAATTTAATTTATTTTTGTAGCATACCATATAGGGGTGGATGAAATGTTGCATATTTGAAGGCGTACAAAAAAGTGTGGTTTAAAATTAACCGAATTAAAATACGTAAATCGCGATAGCTTCATAAAAAAAGTAGTCATTGCTCCTCAACATTATTTTCTTAAGTTTTGTATACGTTTCACAGTTATTGGGCGAGATTATGCGTTTTAAATCCTGTACTAACTTTAGACATATCGATCATAACGAAATATAAAAGAAATATTTCTTTAGTTGAATTTCTTTTAGGAGTCCTTTGACAAAAACTCTGCGCGTAAATAAAATTGTAATGAAAAGTTTCTAAAATTGATCATTCAAAGTGGATATTAAATCATTGATCCTGGTGGCGGTAGGAAAAGCCAGACTCTATTTCTGTCCAAAATGCTGTGATGATAAAGTAAGTAACTTTGTGCATTACACGGTTTCGAACAAGGCCTGTTGCAAAAATTCCGTAATGGATCTGTAATGGGGTGTAGGTGTACGTCAGCGATTTGAGTTAAATGACTGGCTTGTATAGAAATTACATGGTCATTACATTACATAATTGGTCATTACAACCCTTCAGTTTGGGTAATTGGCTTATTATACATAAGCGGTGGGACCTACAGTTTAAAGTCGATTCTGAGCAGCAGATTTTTGAGAAACTTTTCATGGCAAGTTTATCTACTCTCAGAGTTTTTACCAGAAATCTGCTGGGAGGAAATCGCCGAAGAAATAATTTTTGTATTTTGTTTCCATGTCTGGCCTGGGGCTTGAACCCTGGCTTTACGTCTAATAAGCCAACACACTATCTATTAGACTATGGCGACATCGAAGTTACAATCAATAAAACTAAAACGTATTTGTGAGATAGAGTGCACGATGGATGTACATTAGAATGATCAACAGGACAATGAATCTAAATATCATAAAATTTCAATATAATGAAAGAATGCTTTCAGTCAGAACTTCCTCTCTTCTGTCCCCATTCTGCTCTGGCAGATTTATATCCCAACCATAGGTGCTAGTTAATTTTAAAAACTAAACGTTATTGGGATAAAATATTGGCAAAAATTTTCCACTCTTTTTACTTCCACAGTTGTAATCAAGTGTGTGGTACAACACAGATTAACGCATTTATCCCATAGGTCATTGAATACAAATTTATGAATTTTTTTAATCATTTCTGACATTTGAGCCCCAATTGATCGATTATGTCAATTTCGCCACCCAATATTCTATATTCGCAAATAGAGTGCCTCTACTTTGTGTAGAAATCAATTTGAAAGTGATGCTAGTTTAAAAAAAAATCCGAAGAGAAGCCAATGGCAAATTACGGTTTTAATAACGACTAAAAACATTCGGTATAATACGGATTGCAAATGTTATTTCCTTTTTGGGTCAAAAAAATCAATATTATCAAGCTACTTTAGCAGTTACTGTATTCATCAGACGGTTTTTTATTCGTATGAAATGATTTATTGAGTATTGTTGTCTATATGAAGCAAAACCATTGATTCTATCCGCTCCTTATTGCCAGCCTGATAAGAGAGCAACAATATTGATTTTAAAGGTCACGCCTAATGCTATACTTTAAAATGTTTACCATAGAAGTATATGCTATAAGAAATTATTATTCAATTAATATATAAAATGTTATTTAAATTTAAATTCTTTTTTTTATAACAGATTTCAGTGGCATATTTTTCTTTCCACTGGTTTACAATCAATCACTGTAAATGCCCTGCAGCTATTTATTTTAAAAATGTGTCTGTTATTTTAACAATTAAATCAAGTGTTATTAGAAAAACAAAATCATTTTTTTTAGTTGAATATTAATAATAACAAAGCAAAATAATTAATAATTTATTAATATTATTATTAATATTGTTTCTTTTATTAAGAAAACAAAACGGAAAAAAACCTTGTGGCCTGAAACTATGTTAAGGGTACTTAAGAAGGAAAAAAATTAAATATAAATTAATAATAAAAATATTTATAAAAATAATGCTATTGGTTAAATATTAATTAATAAATATGTAGGTAAAAAAAAATTAAAAAATAAACCATGGAATGATTGAGAGAAAAAAATGATGATACTTAATTAAATATGCTTTTTAAGAACAATCTGCATTTTTATTGAATTGAAGTGGAAAATATTTTTATTTTTATTTTTTAATACAAAAAGTTATTAATTGTTCAATTTGAAGTGAAAATTAATACAAGTGGTCACGCACTTGGCAATAAGTGTAGAAATGTAACAGTGAGAGAAAAAAAAAACTGGAATAAACGATCACGTTTTAAGTGGTCTTGCAATTCCTGTCACTACCTAGAAGTACATACAAAAAGAATAATTTAGAAGGGCCAGTGCGTTTGGTGATAATAAAATTGTTTAATTTTCCAATATAGGCCCATTTGTTGGTCTACGCTTTATAAAATTATTCACCGGGTCAGAAAATATGATTTGTCGGAGCCAAATTAATTTCAGTGAACCGATATTTTTACCGGATTAAATGCAAGAAGTAGCCACAGAATACATGGCTTCTTGCAGCTGCATATTTATGCATATTTCCATTAGTATGGTGCAAACCAGTTTTTTCTTTGTCAAATGCGGTCGTTTTCTTTCTTGGCTCATACATTAAAAATGCAATGGAACCGGCACATATGTGCACTGTTGCATTGAGCTGACGTAAAAGAAACTTTAGCTTGACCAAATGGGGTTTATTTTTATAATTCCCCACTTTTTAACAGTATCCATCTGAACAAGCCCACTTGTTAAGGAGCCAATTTTGGAAAATACACTAGATGTATGAGTAGCATACTATATGCAAAGGAATGTTCCAAGGCCTGTTAATATAATCAGCAACATAGTCACATATAAAGTGATATGATGTTGAGAAAATTAGCTTTGAAAATATAAATTTTTTGCTTGAAAATTCTCTAGAAGATCAGTGGCCATTTTGGAACATATAAGAAACAGTACCCCATACAGACTTTATGCAAATGGTAGTCCAGAGGATTTTCTTGCGTACCGTGATAGTGGGATAGCTGGACGAATTTGAAGGGTTGAGGAATAATAATGATCATAATGACTATTTTATGTGTAAAAGGCTAATCTATTATTGCCACTGTTAAACGGTGATCTACTAAGAATGTAGCATTTATCTCCTTAGTTCAGCATCATATCCTGAATTCCCAAAGTATTTATCAAACTTTGCCTTGGTGTGAGAACCGTATCCATTCATAAAGAAAAATAATGCTAAACACTGAATACTGCTGAATACTAAATTCATTTTTGTTTTTTGTACATTTTTGTTCAAATCATGCGTCATATTATTAAACAATTGAAGCCCTACAACTTAATAAAACATTGAGGAGCATCAGCTCATTGACAACAACCGTGGACTACTGGCCTTGAATTCTTTGTTCTCTGAAACCGTCGCATGATGCAGCTATCAATAAAGCTTTCAAATGGTGGATAAAATGTCAGATATCATTCTGTAGCGACATTGATGTAATTAAACACATTAAAGAGGACTTGGTCGTGCCATGATTCTTGCGCCATCAAAAAAAAAGGTGCTATATTACGCTTATGAAAATCACAGAAAATCCTACTAGACCCAGAATGAAAAACTGGAGATGATTCGTACATGAACGAGATAATCGAATATTTCATTTTTTTAAACCACATATTGTCCAAGTATTAGGTGACTACTCCAAAGAATGCCTATCAGAAAGTTTTCGAACAAATTAACTTTAAATTTAAATTTAAGGAATAATTTTCAATAGAAACGATCAAAGAAATCAATGTCTTTAGAGCAAAGCTCGTCCTATCAAATAAAATTAAAGAGTCCTTTCAGTAATAGCAACTTTAATTCCATATACCACTCAAAAGTTATTAAATTTTCCATCAAATTTTTATTACTTTTGCTTAGTTTAACGTTTAAATGCTTACATTACTGGAAACATTTTGAATAAGTAACCTTAAGCCGCTCCAGTTATTAACGGACCAGAAAAAAATTTACATTAAAAAGAGTCGTCGTTTCATTTCAGTTTTTTTTGAAAACTTTTTTAATAAAATTAAAAAATAGAATGTGATATTAAAATAAACAACATGAGCAACAGCAACATCAACCAAAACCAAAAAAAAAAAACAACACAAAACTACAACAACAACAATAACAACAAACATGATAATAATATTATAAAGTGTAAAGCACAACCTCATTAAAAACAAAAACACAAAAACAAAAAAAAAATGAAAAAAAAATATGGAGAGAGTGAGAGAAAATACAGAATTAATTAAAAAATTAAAAATTACTTTTTCTCTGTACGCTCTTTCTGCTTAAAAACACAAATACAAACACAAATTAAATGAAAGAACGAAAAAAAGGAGTAAAAAACCCATACCCACACAACATACAAGTGCACGCACATAGTAGACACACAAAGCCACATGCATAGTAGGACATACACGCACTCAAACACACCTACATATACTTACACATACACACTCTTAAGCTAACAACTTGACCCTTATAAATAATAAAACAAAAGCAAAAACAAAATAAAACTGAAAATGAAAACAAAAACCTTTTAATGCGTTAAACTAGCAGAAAAAAAATGAGCCGTACTTTTGTAATAAAATTTAATGAATTTTTATTTAAATCCGTCATTTAATAGTAATAATAATATAAGAACAACAACAACAACAACAGCAACAGCATGAATTATAAGCGGTCAAGTGATGGAAAATGATACCCTACAGCGAGGGTTAATTACATAAAGATTACCTTAAATAAGCCACCGTAATCTAGTAGGTAGTGTGTTGGCTTATTAAACATAAAGCAAGGGTTCAAAGCCCACGTCAAACATCAAATCGAAATATAAAAAACTAGATGACCCGTGCGAATATTTCGCACCGTTAGTTGTCATTTTGTAACATAAATGAAAATAATTAATAGACATTTTATTAAAAGTATGAACATATTCGAAATCATAATATAATCATACGTATTTACAACATACACACATACATATGTTTTAAATGCTTTTATAATACTTCTTTGATACCAATGTTAGATGTTATGGACAGATCATCGTTACCTTTTTGCCCATATGAAGCCTAATACAAACAAAATATCTTTTAAACGTACGCACTCGAGAAAAAGCCACGAATAACTGCCCATGTGAAAAGACCAGTTCTGTTAAATACAATCCTACCTTTTGAAGGATTTGACCTTGTGCTTTGTTTATCGTCATAGCAAAAGCAACTTTCACGGAGAATTGTTTCGTGTCATTCGGAAAGGCACAGTTGGATCAGAAGGCGTAAGGTTGATTCGGGGTATGAGTACAGTTTTATCGGTATGAATAATTTTTGCTGATATAATGTGCTCTCCCAAGTTTGTTACGATTAGCCTGATACCATTTATTAACCCGTGTTTAGCATTAAGATTTCTGATTAACATTATAATTGCATTTTTCCTTTCAAATGCACGTTATTTATATTCTTATGTTGCTTTTATTTTTGTTTTTATTTTTTTTAAAACCTTTTTAACCGTTGAATATCAACTGGCACTATATATATGTATATATTACTACCGTATTACTACACTTTATAAAACAAACAATGCTACGGCAATAACGACATTACCAAAATGGCTTTTACAACTTTATATATTATTATGTGGAATAGCATTACAATTAAGCGACCCTTGATCTAACAACTACTGCAAAGTATTGCCAATATAGCTTTTTTAATATGCATATATATAACTGACTTAGTAATAAACGGCATTATAGTAAATAGCGGTATTGCCAGAATGGATTTTAATATATACTATATAATTTAGAACTGCATTACTATTAAGCGACCCTGTATTACCACACTTGAACAAAAACATGTAATCACAATGACAACAGTATTATTATGCAGTTCTATATAAAATATAATTTTTATCAATGAAAATATTAATTTTTCAATTTCTAATTATTTTTCGCCATTAGTGTTAGATATAAGCTTTTAAATGAGATATCACTCATTAAATTTGATCCGGTGATATGGGAGATATTTGCAACCGACAAAAAAATACTTTAGAAATAATATATATGATATTTCTTCGGTGTCTTCCCCTCTCATGAAAGGATTATTAAAAATCTGTCGTTCAAAGTCGACTTTAAACTGTAGATCCGATCCCGCCACTCATGTATATTAAATTATTATGTATGGCCGCATGTGTTATGTAAGTATTGTTTCATTTTCTCCAAGCCATAATATGTATACTCTCCCACACCACTAATTTTCGGTGTGTAGGGTGCTTTCATAAATATGTATTCAATTAATTGAATTATTAAATATTGTAATTATAAATTAATTAAAAAGAATTACAACAAAAACAATATATTAAATAACAACATTGAAAAGGAAAACAAACAAGTGAAACGTATTATTACTCACTCAATCTCACACTCATTATTAGATGGTAAATACGTCGAGTTCAATACAAGCGAAAAGAAACAACAGCACTTTAGCGATTTACTTTATTTTTCAGAGACAATTAGACAATTAGTGGCCTTAAAGCATTCAATCATTAGAAGAGCAGAGGGATTTTCATGGACTTTTTTAATTTTTATTATCAAATAGCATAGGAAGCTTTTTAAAAAGGAGCAAAGCCACGTTCGCCACACCCAATACAATGAATCAATACATTTTCATTTACAGCATTGTCCTTTGAAGTCTGTAGACCTATCTTACTAGGATCTATTACACATGGTTACTCACTCGCTATGCTGATACTGAAACTACAACAAAACTTGAATCGAAAGCTAGAAGGGGCGGACTTACTTAAATGAACGTTTATCATAGCCTGATTGAATTGTAAAGCCTTACTAGGATAGAATTCTATAGGCTATCCAGGCTACATTACTAGTCCACCTTTTACTTTTACTAGCGTTTAGATATATCTGAGAGACCATTACTCTAAAAATACTTAGAAATGGAAGTACTGTGCTCATTGCAGAGTGAATACAATTCTTGCAGCCAAGATTAGAATACAACAATCGATTGAAAAGAAAGCCTAAACTATGTTTGTTTCTAACATTGAATTTAAGAGGCCTTATTCGGGTTTTTAATAATCTACACAGAATCCCTTGAAGTCGCCGTAGTCCTAGTAGGTAGGGCGTTGGCTTATTAGACTCAAAGCCAGGATTCGAGGCCCAGTCCAGGCATCAATACTAAATACAAAAAGTATTTCTTCGGCGATTTTCCTCTCAGGCAGATTTCTGGCAAAAACTCTGAGAGTAAAAATAAACCTGCCATGAAAAGTTTCTCAAAAAAATCTGTCATACAGGATTGACTTTAAACTGTAAGTCCCGCAAGTTATGAATAAAATTAACACACACAACATAAGTAGTGTGAGAAACTAGGTTAATAATCCTAACTGAAGGGTTGTAATAACCAATTATGTATGTATTCGCCTCTTTAATAATCTATACAGAATCCCTAGTTAGGACAATATCATCAACAAACATGAACTTTTTGAGGAAAAAGGTAGGATTGAATGAGCAAAGAGGACTTCCATCACTATCCATAACATATTCTAAGTAAAGATCAATCATCCGATAAGCTTGAAAAAAAATCAAACAGAAAAATGTCTTATGGCCGATCTATGCTTCTTATAAAAAAATTCACAAGTTTTTAAATTAATGGATTCTTTTTTATTCCCATTAAAAGAGGAAGTGTCATCTCCATATAAAGGGTAACTTTTTAAGAGCTATAGGACCAGTTAAAAAAAACACATAAAATTCAGAAAAATGCATGAAATTCTCATTTGAATCGATAGTACGGTTCATATAATTTAATATTTGAAGATTATTTCATGCAAATCTTGACCGCAACTGCGCCTCAAATGGTCCATCCGCTTAGTCCAATTTTTGCATACTCTTTCCAACATTTCGTCCGGTATCACACGAATAAATGCTTCAATGTTGTCTTTAGATGCATCAATTGAAGCGGGCTTATCTGTACAGACATGAACTTTAACATAGCCCCACAAAAAATAATCTAAAGGCAGTTCCGAACGTAAAATAAAATGTTCATCGAACTCGCCTCTCAATAAGTCCATTGTTATGCGTTCTGTATGGCATATGGCTTTTATAATGCTTCTGGCTGATTTTCTCTCCAAAATCTACAATTATTTACGTAACCATTGAGCTAAATGAGCCAAAACTCACCATGAAATGGAAGAAGTGCGCAATGAGCTGTCTTAACAGCGCACGCATTTTAATAATAAAATTCAATGATTTGGAAGTGTTGTTCGTTTGTAAGACAATTTATGGTTAAGTTATAGACCAAACTGAAGATGTTTGACAGTAAAACAAAACACGAAACGTGCGTGAACTGTTTAAAGCAGTGTTGCCAAAAAGATAATAGTTAACAAAATCATCCATTATTTGTACGCCTTATCGATTGATTTAATCAGTCTTGCTAAGCTGTCCGCTGTGGTATTAATTCTTAAGTATTGGTTTCCTTTTAATTTCAGTCTTTAACTCTTTCCTTAAATTGCAAAACAAAAATGTATGCATGTGTGAGGGTATAAGTGGTTCTCCTTTAATAGCGGAAGTTAAAATGAATTTATTTGTACTCGTACAATAACAAAATAAATAGCAGAGTATACCGGAAAGAGAGAGAGAGTATAAAATTCTTAAAGTTTTACCAAAGTAAAGAGACAAAATTAACGTTTAATTTGTTATAAAAACAAAACCAGGAGCAACAGCAGCAAAAAAATTAAAGAAATGAGAATAAAACAAGCAACCACAAGTGCAAGTACAAGAACAAATACGAGACAAGTGGTAGTGTCTGTGTATGTGTATGTGTTTGATGAGAATTGTGCAAATGAAATGAAAGCCTGTGGTGTTGGTGGTGATGGTGGTGGTGGCATACACAGTGAGAAAAAGAAATCATGGTTAGCAAGTAAGGTGACCCTTTCTGTACTCCGTTTAAAGATTTCTGAAAATTTTATTTGATAAACTCAAACTATTTGATATGATGACAGTAAATTTGCAATAAAATTTTGTTTAAATTTAATTAATTTTAAATTCATTTAATTTTCTTATATTGTATTATTTTGCTCTTTGTTTTTGCTTGAAAATTTTTAATTTTTTTTAATAATTTCGATTGATTATTTACTAAAGAAAATTATTTACTTTTATAAAGTAAACAAAAATCAATAATAATTAGTTTAAATAATATAAATTGATTGTTTATATTTAATAAAATAATAATAACAACAACAATAATAAAAATAATATACACACTATAAATTATATTGTAATTTATTCCAAGAAGAAGATTGTAAAAATATATGAGTTGTTTTTTGTTTTGTTTCTAGAAATTCAAAATTATAAATTTCTAATAAAAAATTATCTTGAAAAGCTTCATAAGAAAACATTGTTAATTACAATATAAAAAAAAATTTTTTCTATCCCTTTAGGATAATAAGTAAATTTGATAAAATACAAACAACAACAAAATTTTTTAAAAATAATTATTTAATGTTGTTTTGATATTGTAATTAAAACAGGATCTTGCTTCAAATAAAAATATTCCTTTCGATATTCTCCTCTTGGTAATCTTTTGGGCAAATGCTATGAGATAAACTAGCAGCTATTAAGTAATTAAACTGTAGCTCTCGCTACTGGTGGATAAAATAATGCCACAAACATCAATGTGACGTGAGAAGAACTAGGTCGTAATGGCCAAGTGACTGCATATCCTAGCAGCTCAATAATTGATGGAGTAGTTAAAGAAGTAAGAAGCGATAGTAGATCCTTTTTTTTTTTTTTTGATAACATCCACATGCAAATTTACGCAATTTCTCTAAACATTTTGTTCGAAAGGCATGCACAGCCCAATTAGTTTTGAAAGTTAAATTTTACTTAAAAACTGTTGAAAAAAAAATACACGTGGTCCTTTACAAAATAAAACTTAGCCAAAAAAGATGACACCTGACAAGCATTGTAGGAACGTCATATAGCGGCAATAGTGGGACTCAATGGAAAAGTTCATCACCACACACATACCATCTAACATAGCAACTAAATAGCAATATTCTCGGTCTAGGAACAGCTAAGGCTGACTAATTAACAGATTAGCAATTTTGTTTTTTGTGAAATCTCCCAGTTAGGTAAAGAAGACTATATAAAATTCCATTTAAGCCCTTATTAGTTAAGGTAGTTGGGTTACTATTTTTCAAAGCAGCTACAGCTTAGGACAAAAGTACAGAATTAAAGAAGAAGAAAACCTATTTGCTGCCATTATCCAATACGTGAAAACCTAAACGAAAGGATTTTAACACACTCGGAATAAATTAAGAGAACGTGTGTTACCTACAGTGGTTTGTGTAAGACTTTCAGGGTAGTCAAGAATGGTACAATCGTTGCTAGATTTCAAATTAGCATAAATGAAGTAAGGTTCCACTAATCCTTAAGATTGTGTTAGCGCCAATCAAATTCTCAACTGTTGAATAGTATTTATAGCCAATCCAACACCAAAATAGATTTCGTTATTTCAGTATTATTTTCGATCACAGCAATGTAAGATTGTAAAATACCCGCCGCTGCATATTTTTAAAGCCAATTTTCACAATACCATATCACTTTATATGGAACTATATCGCTGATTTTATTAAGAGGCCTTGGAACACTCCTTTGAGCATGATAAGGTACTCATAGCCGGTCTCTGAAACATAAAGAGAACGATAGTTTTCTTTTCTTCGCCTGAGATACGAAACTTTAGTCTTCAAATAGGTCTTTAACCTAGTGCGGTGAATGGTCCTGTGATTTGAGGAGGAAGCAGTCAGGCAGGCAGTCAGTCCTCTTTTTATCCACATCAGTTTAGCAGATCCTAGATATACAACATGTGCCGTCGAGCTACCAACTCACTTCTACTTAACAACGGCTTTTACAGCCACTGTAATAACGAGAAATAAAAAATACCCTCTGAACGGTTTCAATGTTTTATGTTAAATGTTTCGATGACCTGTGATGTCACCTTTTTATATAATTTATTGGTTAATCTTATCCGTAAGAGATTCAAAAGGAATCAATAGCTTTAGAAAACAGAAAATAAGGTGGGAATTAAAAAAATTTCTTAAATATGCACGAATCCAATACAATTTGGGTTAACGAATGCAACAAAAAGAATCACTTGGAGGCTTTTTGATATAGAAATTGGGTTTCAAAGATAAAATTCTTAAGGAAATAATAAAAGACTATGAGTAGTAATAGTAGATTTAGGATACCAAACAAAGTAGTTGAGGATTCCTAACGTAAATTCTAAAATTTTATTAAGCATGTCAATACCTTTGGCTTTATCAAATTACATTCAGAATATGTAATTAAAATAAATGTTAAACCAAAAATAAAAATGAAAACTAACAAATATAATACAATACAAACAATATATATTGTTTATGTACATGTTGCATTTATGTACATATTTTACATCTATTTTACAATGTTTTTCCTTTCTTTTATTTTCTATTTTACAAAGGAAGAATAACAGAAGAAAGTCATTTAAATAATTTTCTTACAAATTTTTATGGTTTTTCTTTTATTGGCTTTTTTTTTATTTCTTTTGTTTAAAAATTTTCTCTTGTTTTCAGAAAAAATACAAAAAAAAATAAAACAAACAAACAACATGCCTCATAAAATTTAAAGAATTTGATTGTTATGATATGAAAAGTTTTTTTGGAAAATAAAAAAATAAAAATACAAGAGAAAATTGTATTTCTCTTGCTCTCGTTTATTTGCTTTTGCGAAAGCCAACAATCTTTAATCCTTTTTTGCAATTTATAGTTTAAAACAGAATAAACGAGAAAAACCTCTTGAAATTTGGCCTCAACAAGTTGCTTAAGTTTTGGAGAAAGAAAAGAAAACTACAAAACATTTCAATGATAACCATGAATTAAAACTTAAGAATGTGTATGTATTTGTATTTGTAGGAGTTTTAATGACAGTGTAATTAGCATAGTACAATCATTCCCAAGTTTTATTATAAAACCCCGCCCTGTCAATAGGATAAGTGTGTTGTAAACTATTTAAAAAAAATATTATTCCTATGATTTGACTTTAATTGAAAGCATGTTTACCCATGTTTTTCAATGTAGCAACTTATTTCGGGTAGTTGAAAGACCATACTTGAACTCGTACGGGTGTTCATGCATACAGACACCTTTTGGCCAAGACAAGGGATGAAGGTAGAACACATATCGTCATTTATTCAATTTGTTATAAAAAATTCTTTCACTCTCCTTGTAAGTGGATATGTAATACTATTGAACAGAAATGTTGCAGAAATATATTTAAATTCCTGCAAAAACTGCATTCTATTCGAACCAAATCCTATAAATTGGTAGTCATTGGGATAAAATGATTTTAGCGATTAAGGAATCTTTAAAAAAACTAACTACCCACAGGGCAACAAGCCATCTTGAGTATTTACAAGCATAGATACACACCTACACACATACATACATATGTATGTGGTTATTACATCCTCTTCTTCAGGATAACGTTAAGTGTGTTAATTTTACCCATAAGTGGCGGAATATACAGCTTAAAATTGACTCCGAACGACTTATTTTTGAAAAACTTTTCATAGCAATTTTATTTCTAGAAATCTGCGGAGAAGAAGTCACCGAAGAAATATTTTTTTTAGTTGGAGATGACTGAACTGGTTTTAGAATATAGGCCTTCACGTCTCATAATCCAACCCACTACCTACTACACTACGGCGTCTGCTAACTTTTAAAACACAAACAAAAATTGAATATGATTTCTTTATTTTATTCACAAAGCAAAGCCCCACCTACATCAGTTATTTCCAATAAAATAGGTTATTGGATTAACATAGCAAGTTCTAGAATAATAGAGTTGCCATCTGAAAAATACATACACACATAATTGGTCATTACAACCCTTCAGTCAGGATTATTGACCTAGTTTTTCACACTACTTATATTGTATATGTTAATTTTATACATAAGTGGCGAGACCTACAGTTTAAAGTCGACTCAGAACGTCAGATTTTTGAGAAACCATTCATGGCAAGTTTATTTACTCTCAGAGTTTTTCCAGACTTCTGTTGAAAGGAAATCGCCGAAGAAATATATTTTGTATTTTGTTTAGATGTCTGCCCTGGAACTTGAACTCTGACTTTACTTCTAATAAGTCAGCACACTACCTACTAGACTACGGCGACTTTTGAGCCATCACGTCTCATAAACCAACCCACTACCGCATTTTCCATAGGCATTCTTTTGAAACAAAAAAATAAAAATTTTAATGTGATTTCCTTATTCCTTTCACAAAACAAATCCCCATCTTCATCAGCAATTTTCAACAGAACAGGCTATTGGATTAACATAGCGGATTCTAGAATAATAGAATTGCCATCTGCAAAATGCTATTTATTAGGGTATACGTGGCTTGCTCTTAATCCAAAAGTCATATATACAGGACTATGTCACCTTAAACTGTTTTTAGTTATTTATTGAGAATAGGATGCTTAACAAATGAATAACGTGTTCTCTCTAAAAAAAAAGATCAGATAAACTTTAAATAATGTGTTTAAATGACGAGTTTAAATAATGAATTGATTGATTTGATCCCTATCGTTCGCCACAGCCTATCCGTATCGAATAATTAAATTCTTTTTAACTCAAAATTTTAAATAAAACTCTTAAAAATTAATCAAAATTTCTTATCGCCCCTTAGCTCTCGTGCTATAAAGCGTGAATTTTAAATTTAAAAAATTTAATTTTTCTTGCGTGAATATTTAAATTTTCTCCGGCTTCTCAATTGTGATTGTTTTTAAGTTGGCTGTGTAAGTCTGTGTCTTCCTTGTTTGTATTGGTAACGTAGCCGTTATTCAACGAGTTAATTATCAGACGAAACCATGAAAATATTTTTTATTTTATCTTTTTTTATTTGGTTTTTTTTTTGTATTTGCACGACATTATTCAAAATTAATTGCTTGAAAATTAAACAATACATTAAAAATAAATACACACACACACACACACGCACACACTCTGCCAGACCACTACATACACTTATTTAAACCATAATGTGCACACAGCCAGCCATACATCACTCACTCACACACACGCATGCATTTAAAGATTTTTAAATTGAAATTGAATTTTAAAGTGGCGCTTTTATACCGCTGCTGCTGTGGCATGTTAAACTAACAAAAAGAAATTCACGCACATACTCACACGCATCAATTTAAATTCGTTGGAGATTTTAGCAGGAAAAATGTAAAATTCTGAGAGAAAAACCGAAAACAAAAAAGTTGTAAAGTTTAAAGGTGTGATGAAATTAAATGAAGACTGATACGGCTAAGTGGGCTATGTGTGACACATAATTTAAAGCGGATTAAGATATTAAATGATAAAATAAAGAAAGAGTATGAAGTTTATTCTGTCATATCCATTAGAGCCATTAGTCAGACAAGCGGCAGCAAATACTTCGAGGGGACTAACACCATGTCGTAACATCATGACGGCACAGAAAAATCCCTAAAAAAATTACAATTTTATCTCTGGGTTATGTTCTCCCTGAGGAATTCAAACGCGTATTCCTTGACGGATCGTATGTGAAAATTTTTAAAATAAATACGAGAGGAAAAAAGATGGCTTCAAGCTGGTCATAGTGACATCAAAATGTAAACAACGCCGAAGATTGCTAAGAATATATAGGGTGCCTTTGGCGAAGGTAGCAATGAATCCAAATGTATCACCAGGTATTTACCAAAGTCTGTACCACAGCGAAATCACATATGAGATTATTATTTCAAAGACTTCATCATTCGCAAAGGAAATATGGCACTTATACAATAGCAACCAGCGAAATCTAACAGTGACTTTGACTTTTTTATATTCCTAGAATCCTTGAAGAAGTCATTATGAAAAATAGACGAATACCATGGGTAAAATGGCTACAGAATAGGATCTGAAATGAGATATGCTTAGTAAAGGTAACGTTCACAATGTTGTAAATAAATTTAAAGTCTACTGGTCAAGTAAACGATCGACCATTACTCGTAAGTCACCACAAATAACTCCGCTATTCGTGCTAATATGCAGGAGATTCAGAGGTCGCTTGGTGCACTAGAACTGGAACTTTCAGAGACTACAACTTGGCGAACTTAGCACCGTAAGTCGGACCTGCACCGGTATAAAATTCAACTAACCCACGAACTGAAAGATAGACCCTCATAGATAGTTACAAATGTTCAATGAATGATTTCTGGAGCAGTTGTCAGCTGATTCTAAATTTCATTGAAAAATCATCTTCAGCAATGAGATTCAATGCTCCATAAATGGCAAATACTAAGCGTACAATACAACCGCAAAAGGTCACTGTCTGACGTCTTCATCGCTTCATATTTCTTTGAGAACGACATTGACCAGATCAACGATTGGCAATAGTAAGCATTCTAGGTTGATGATTACTAACTTCTTTTGTTTTAAGGTGACTGATATGACCAACAACGGCATGTGATTTTATAAACAGGCCAGCTCTTCTTGCCACAGAACTCACAACTTGTTTAAGATTCTGTCCGATTGACTTGGGGGCATGGTCATCTCACATGCACTGACCACCAATGTAATGTGATTTGACCTTGTTAAGCCTTTTTTTCTTCGGTTCTCCTAAGCTGCAGGTGTATGCGAATAAGCCACAAACCAAAGCGGTCCACAAAAACAACACAATTTATGCCATCGATTATATTCACCCCAATAGTCATGGAAAATTTGTCATTTTGTTTAAACGATATTATATCTCACGGATACTGGTGTTAATAGATCTTTCAAACGAATAAAAAATTTCAATGATGAGTAGAATTAATATGTAGTCGCCGTAGTCTAGTGGGTAGTACCTTGGCTAATTCTATCGTTGGGAATCAACTTTAAAGTGTAGATGCCGCCACTCATGTATAAAATTAACTTACATAACATACGTGATGTGAGAAACTAGGTTGTAATCCCTACTATGTATGTAGATATGAAAAACTATTTGGCCTCAGGAAATTTATCATAAGACTGCTGAGAAGTAGTCAACGTAAGAAATATTTTTTATTTAGATGTCAGAACTTAGGTTTGCATTTGAAACACTCGTTAGTTACTGGGGTAACCATAACTGATCTAATTAGCCATACTTTTCTGTTTATTATTGTTATTTTTAACTTATTAATAACCCAATTAACATCTGAAATCGTTTTTGGAAATTTTAATGTTAATCCTTAAATTCTTAAAATAATTTTGTTGTTTTTTTTTTAAGATATTAAAACAAAAACAAAATCAAAAGAATTTGAACAAATTTTTCTTACGGAAAAATATGAACTTTTCCCTCCTATGCAACGAGAAAAATAAAGAGAACAGAAAAGTTTCATGTTAACTTATGAAATTCTTTCTCTCTTTTAACTTTTAATATATTCTTCTCGTTCTTGTTCTTGTTCTTGTTCTTTTTTGTTTTGTTTCGTTTCCTTGACTAATTCCTTAGCTAACTGACCTTGTATGGGTGGATATTAAATGAACTTTTTCTTGTTACTTGTTTTTCTTTTTGTTATTATTGTTGTTGTTGTTGTTAGAATATTAAAGTACCGTTCTAAGCAAAAAAAAAAAAAACACAAAAATTTTTTAAAAGTACTTATACTCGATTTTCACAGAGAAAGAAAAACAAAGAGGAGAAAAAAAGAAAAGAAATGAAATTTTCGGTCAAATTATGTGACATTAACATAAAACATTACAATAACAACAACAAGAATACGAACAACATTAGCAGTTACTAAAGCAACTAAAACAACATACACACACACATACACACACACTTGCACTCACACTTAAGCACAATAAAATATGTTGAAAACTTTTTCTCCGTTCGTAGCACTTGAGAGCCGGAAAAAAAAAGTTTAATTTTCTCAAATTTTCCAAAGCGGCAAAAGTCCTTTCTGTGTTGAAGGATATATTTTTTTTAGTTGTTGTTGTTGTTTTTGTTTCATTAAAAGAAAAACCTTTTGGACTGCAGGAATTTAATAAAAGTTTTAAAATATTTTCCAATTGTTGTTTCCTGCCTAAGGGCGCATATAGACAACTGGGTTGGCAAGTGGTTGAGGGTGTGGTTCGATGGAGGTTTTCGAAATTATGCAAAATATTTGTGGAAAATATTTCGTTTATTTTTTAATTTCAAATCATTTATACGATATTTATTATTGTTGCCGTTGTCCTTTCCTTTACACAAGACCCTTTTTTTTTACGTAAAGGTAAACGCTTTAGTTGTTGCAAAGCCAGCAAATAATCCTTTAAGAGTTTCCCTTTGTTTGTTGTTCTATTTTTGTTGGCGTTAACTGCTGCAAAGCATCATCATTATCCTTTTTGTGCGTGTAAATTTATTATTCAAATTGTATTATTTTATACCCCCTTTAATTTGATTTTCGCCCACTTATAAAATCATCACTTTCCTTTATTTTTTCTCCAAAAAAAAAAAATTTTAAATGCTTTTATGGCATCATTTTAAAGGAAACAATATTACCTTGTGTGTCTCTACCATAACTGTGAAGTTACTGTGTGCGTCACGTTAGATAGATTACTCTATCCTTTTTTTTTGCCGATTTAACTTCCTTCCATTATTATTTTGTTTCATTTTTTTATTTATTGTTGTATTGTTGTGTCATAAAATGATTGATTTCATCAAACCGATAAAATTTCCGATCATTTTTTTTTTTTTTATTGACAGATTGAATTTTTTATTATTTTTATTTATTCGGTGATAATTTCACAATGTATTCAAACAGAAAATGAATCATCCGAAATATTAATTCTTTACAAACAAAATAATCCTTTAATTAATTACAGATTGATTGCATATTAATACCTTAAACAAGTCAAAGCAGACTTAAGTAAAAATATTAAGTAGTCAGATAATCTTAAAGTGATACAATATATTGGGTGTACAAAATACAATATGTGTGACTCAGAGGATATGGTGCATCCCTTACTTAATGTTCAACAAGTTTTAACTTTTTAAAAACATTTAAAATATAAGCTTGCAGATTGTAAATGAATAAAAATAAGTTTGTGTTTAGTTGCAATTAAATTCTTCTTTGTTCCCACAATTATGTGTTTAACTGTTCACAACTTGATGTAAACAACAACAATTTCCCTCGTTGTTATTCCTTTTTTATACCCTTTGCTTAAACAATACTAATTACTAGACAATTATTCGATTGATCTTTGTAATGGAGATCCTCATACCACGATTACTCTTTCCAAACACTCCGCATCTTTACACAAAACTGACAGAACTTTTACTAACTCAGTTGCCTGCTTTGCCTTGCCTTTTATTCGGCAACGTAAACAGAGTGACAAATGTTCTTGAAGGCGTATTTTCGTAGTTTCGCCTATCGAGATTTCTATAAATGTAAATATCGTTGTTTCATTATTGTTGTTAGTGTATTTTGTTTACATTTGTTCTTTTGGTGTTTGTTGGTATATTTTTGTTTTTGTCGCTTTTGTTTATAATTTCAATGTTAAACAATGTATAAGTAGATCAAGATTTTTACATTTTCGTAACAATATCTTGCAAATAGCTTTCCTTGATTTTCTATTAGTACCCCTATATACTGAAGACGTTATACAAACATAATTGGTCTGGTCGCTATAGTCTGAATTATAATCTAGCAGTTCACTGCAGAGGATTGAACCCTGGCCACATATCTGCCTACTAAATGCTATGTTATACTTTATATCAATCGCTCCTTTATAGTTCGTATTCAATTAATAACCAACCAAAAAATACACTGATATTCAGACTCGAAAACCGGTTACAAACATTAGCCTTAAGCACAACAAATGCAAGAAGATGCATGTAAGAAGTCGCCGTGGTCTAGTGGGTAGTGTGTTGGCTTATTAGACAAAAGGCCCGGGTTCGAATCCCAGGTCAGACAACAAAACGAAAAATATTTCTTCGGCGACTACCTCTCAGCAGATTTCTGGCAAAGACTCTGAGAGTAAAAATTGCCATGAAAAGCTTCTCAAAAACCTGTCGTTCGGAGTCGACTTTAAACTGTAGGTCCCGCCACTCATGTATAAAATTAACGCACACAACATAAGTGGTGTGAGAAGCCAGGTCGTAATACTGACTGAAGGGTTGTAATGGCCAATTATGTATGTAGGTATGTACAACAAATGCAATTTGGAATATGTAAACGTAGATTGCTTTTATCGAGGCTTCCAACAGCGATGTTCGAAAGTTATTAAAGGCCATATTGTTGCAACAACTTCGATCATATTATTTGTCATTTACACAGTCTATGAAGCAGTATCACCATGAACGACAGTTGGCAATGATGTGTGCTTTGTAAATGGGCTCTGTTGCAGTTGGTAACGGAACTTTACATTCAACGAAGAATCATCTTCAGTCATGAATTCAATTTCTGGATGAATCCGTATGATAACAAAAAAATTGCAATTTTGGAGCGTCATCAAACCACATAAGAGCCAAGAGTAACCAATACATTCCGATAAAATCACTGTGTGGTATGGATGCATATTTCTTAAGTATGAGGATGGCCAGGTTGTCCTCTCTCTCTCTATAGGTCGATTATTATCAACTTCTTTTGTATTTGTATTTGCATGGTCTGAATATCAATTACATTTTTCCAGAACGTATGTGCTACTTGAAAACAGTACTTCGTCTACTGTTCAACAAAGTTTACGACAAACACATTGCAAATGATTCAACAAAACTGTTTTTAGATCCAGAAAACTCATTGAGAGCTAGTGTAACAACAATTTTAAACCCTCTGCAAGCAGTACAATCCATCAAAAATCAAAGAAAGATGTGTTCTCCAAAAAATACTGAAATAATACAGTCATAACGTAATGGATAACCATAGGATTGAAGGTTCCAGCATTGATCAGTCTATCTGCAATGCAATTTCACGACGATATCCCTATGTTCTGGAACAAAACTAGCATCGCGCCAGTTGAAAAATTCCATGCTCTCCGCCCGGAAAATGCTGTAAGGGTCAGACTACGAGAAAAAGCGAACCTTTAATACATACACATACATATGTATATTCCAAAGCCTTGTCAATTTCCTTTCTTACCAGTATATACTACAAGGACATGACAGTCACTTCTTCCAGGAACCATGCACCTAATTGAAATATGCAACCGCGGACCAAATTAAACCAGTAGTTCATTGGATTGAACCATACCAGTCTAGCGTTATGCGTCAGAAGAAGGTGAAAGTGAAAGCAATTCAGGCGCCGCTTCTGAACCACAGATTTGAGACTTCTGTTAATGAAAGTTAATCTTAGGACATTTTCTGCTAAAAGAGAATTGTCAAAAGAAAGCATCCGTACTATTAACTAGAATTCAGTGCCAGATTACTGGGGATAAAGAAATGGATCCTCTACGTTAAACGTTTTTTATATTAGAATCGGAATGGTTTCCTACTGGTGCAAAGACAAGAAAAATAAATAACGAAGTAACAAAGAAGTTATAAGAATGAAGGTAAACAAGACTATTTAAAATGGTCACACAAAATTGAAAAGCAAAGAATAACAATAACAAGTCAACAGTAAGGTTCTAGAACTTGACAAATCAAAAATGAATAAAACATAATTAGAGAGCAAGGTAAAGTTGTTAGTCAAATGTAGTGAAAACACTTTTGTATTATACATTCTGAGGCTTGATTTTGTAATGAAAGGAGCGTAATGTTTTCAATAAGAATATAACTGAACAAAGAATATAACTACACAAAAATTTGTACCTGAAACAAATAAAACCATAAAACTTTAAAGCTGAATTAATACCCTATTTGAATATAGGCCTATGGTATCATGCAGGCTCTAAACATCCAGCATAAGTAGGAGCTTATCGCTCAAAGACGTTGTGATAGTCCGTATAACACAATAGAAGACATTGTCATACTTGGCATTGCTAAATTGCCGTGAGAAATTCTTTAATATCCTTTATAAAGTTATACCAATTGCTTGAACACAAAAATATAAATTAAATTTCTGTTAGAAATTCTAGATTTCACAACAAAGTTAATTATCCTCAGCCCATATAGAATATTGAATCACGTAGTATTAGCCAGTACTTTCCTCTTTTTTTTTTGTTGTTGCACAGTGTTATAATTGCTGTGAAACTTTTCATAACATAAACTCACTCATTTTCATTAATTAACTATTAATATTATTTTAATACAGCCAGATAATATGAAATTATTTAATTATTAATCATTTAATTAATATTCTATCAATTATAACCAATGATATCATTAAAAACCCCTAAAGGCCATGATAAAATAATTAAAATTGAAATTCCCCAAAGTATTCATAATATAACGCAGAAGGAATGCCTTTCTATAGACTTAAGCAAGGAAACATGCAAAAAGATAAGAAAATTTCAAACATTTTTAAAGAGAATTTAAGAAAAATTTCACTTTCACAAAAGAAATATTTTGGCAAACTAACTTTTTAGCAAAAATGGAAATAGAAAATTTTTTTATTAGTAAAATTGCCAATGTAGGCCAAATTGAAGAATATTAAAGAAAAAAAAAGAACAAATTTATGTTTCAAAAGAATTTTTTTAAGGTTCTTCTCCTTTTTTTTCATATTTTCCAGCTCATAACTGACAAAAACTGACATGTTAGAAGAGTAAACCATATGTTGGCAATTTATCAGGTTTTCAGTTTTGTTCGCTGTGCTGTTCTGTTACACTAACATCATTTATAAAAGCTGAAAATGAAAGGATAATGGCAAAAAAATGGAAAGAAAAAAATATTATAAATTATTTGCTCATCTTCAACAAAATAGTTTACCATTCCATACCATTTAAAGGCAAAAGGCAAAAAGAGCGCGGAAGAATAAGCTCAAAAAAAGAAAATGTTGCTAAAGGGTCTTGTGAAAATGAAAATGAAATGGCATTGAACTGCTTTATTCTTGCTCTTTCTATAAATGTTGTTACAAAGATCTTATAATTGTGATATGATTTATAAATTCATTTTGTTATGCTTTCTTTCTAATGCATTTTAAGCAACCTTTTTGGCTCTACAAACAACAACAGAATCCAGTACACACAGAACGACATGTAGGCACACAAACATACAAAAAAAATCAATAAAAAATAAGCGAAAGTTTCATTATGACGACTTTGTTTGCAATTACAAACGGAAACTCACCTTTTTGTATGAAGAAAAATTCTCGAAAAAAATTGCTTTCTATACGTATGTATATTTCACAACAAAAAAATATTTCACAATTTCTTATTGCTTCAACTTAATATTTTTTTTTAATCAAAGGACTTTTATTTTTTTTTTTTTCTATCTTTTTTAAAATATTTCGTATATTTTTATTGAGCTTTTCAATCAGCTTCTTTTCTTTTTATTCGATTAAACAATTGAATTCGTTTCACTTACTCGTTTCCTACGCTTTTTAATATACTTTTTATGCAGGTTTTCCCTTTTTATTCAACAAAAAATACTGCTTAAATATAACAAGCAATTCAAATACAAATTATTTGTTTTGTATTCCTTATTCATAAACATACTAAATCTCCAAATTAATGCAACACTTTTTATTCACTTCCTTTTCTTTTTATTTCCTTTACTTTAACACTTAAATACCGGCAAAAATAAAATAATTTTCCTTCATTTTTAATTATGATTCAAGAATTTTTACCACTACACGTACACACGCACCTACTACTATATACTATTATACCGTTATTTATAGTATTAAACGAAATATGGGCTAAATTTTATCATTTTTTTTTTTCTGTTGCATAAAACTCCTGCGTTACGGGCAACCGTTACGTGTAAAATGCACGCGAAGACTAAAATTTACTTCGTCTTTAATAGAGCATCGTAATGCTTTTTTTTGCCTTTTCAACACTACAACTTACAGTCTACAACAGGAGCAGCAGCAGCATCCCCAACAATATTAAAAAGTAAACATACAAACACACACACACACAAGCATACAGAATATCTCTTTACATTCCACATTTACACACTTTTAGCATTCAAAACGTATAAAAAACATAAACAGAGAAAATTTCATCACATGAGCTTAAATTACACACTCTCTCTCTCTCCTCTCTCTCTCTCTCTGTAGCTTATAAGCTTCTGTGTAAGAGATGTTCAGCATCCACTCCAATAATACCGTTCACAACAAGGGAAATTCTCTCTTTTTTCTTACTACATGCTCCAGCACGTGTTTTGTCTCTTATCGTGAAATCATTTGCTCTCCATTGCTAACGGTTTCTAAGTTTCTCTGTTTTTATTTGCAATTATTTCTGTTCTGTTCTCTGCCTAAAAAATATTTCAAATTTTTTTTTTGTTTTTCTCCATATTTTTCCCTATTTTCTTTATTGCTGTTGTTGTTGTTGTTACTTTTATTATTGTTTGTTACAATTTTAGCCTGTTTTTTGCTTGTTTATTTTTGCCTTCATGTTCTATATTTAATTTCGTTCAGAGTAGGTTAGGTCAGTGACGTATTGTATATGGAAAATGTTTTGAACTTTTTCTGTTTTTTTTTTTTCCTTGTGTTGTCAACTTTGTTTCTGTTTGCTGAGGAAATCTTTCTCATCTCGTTTTTTTTTCCTATTTTTATGGAAACATTGTTGAGTTATTTGGCGCTGTTGTAATTATTTTTGGAAATTATAATTATTAATAGGGTGACCAAAAGAAAAAAGCGAAGAAACATCGAAGTCATCTTAACAAATGATAATAAAGGACAGTAAACATAAACGAATCTATAATTTGAATGTGATTTTAGCAGGTCGTATTCGACTTAAATTTTTTAGTAGTACAACTATATGTGCAATGATTGAAATGAATGCAATTGATTATTAATTTGATATTTTTGTAACGCAAACTATTTCACTTGGCTGGCTTTTTGCATGGAAAACAAAAACAAAATCACTCACTTTTGTAACACAGGCAAGTGAAATAGTTTGTGTTACAAAAACATTACATACACATACATACGTACATAATTGATCATTACAACCCTTCCGTCTGGATTATTGACCTAGTTTCTCACACCACTTATGTTGTGTGTGTTAATTTTATACATAAATGGCGGGACCTACAGTTTAAAAGTCGACTCCGAACGATAGATTTTTTGAGTAACTTTTCAAGGCAATTTTATTTACTCTCAGAGTTTTTGCCAGAAGTCTGCCGAAGAAATACATTTTGTCAGGCCTGGGGTTTGAACCCTGGCTTTACGTCTAATAAGCCAACACACTACCTAGTATACTACGGCGACATCACTTACGTTTTTCTAAAGGTATGGTGACTTGAAATACTGAATGGTGTTTCAACACTATTCTTAATAGAGTATTGTTGACGTATTGTCCATTATCTAACCTTTTTAGTACCCAATACCAGTACAACCGCGATAGATACTACAATTTAAATATCTCACCCTCATAGTTTGCTGATTTCATTACTCTCAGAAAAATGTCAAACAGTCGTCAAACGATTTGCTAAGGTCATGAAAGCAGCTACAGAAGTTTACAAATAATTAAAGTAGCCACAGCTCAGTAGATAGTGTGTTGGCTTATTAGATGTGTGGCCATGGTTCAAACCTAAGGTCAAACATCTCCTACAAACAGAAAACGTTAGAGAAAAAAGAATTTTCAGGTGTTGGAATATGCGTGCAAGTGATATCATTTCTTTACACCGTCCAAATATAATACATTGTTTGAGTAGGAACTTATTACTGTTAGCCGCTTTTAAAAAAGTAACTAGTCGCACTTCAAAGTAAAACTACCAAGCAGTCTACTTAACAATTTTGGTCTTATATGGGTCGGTTCTATGACAACTAATTTGATTTTTTTCGACAGCAAACTAAAGGAAACGAAATAATTTATTAATGCAGCAACATTAATTGTATTTTATTGACGATATCCCTTATAAAAACCCTTATAAACACCTCAGCATGCAGATAACTCGAGCCTATACCAGTACCAGACAGTATGTGGCATGTAGAAAGAGAAAAGTGGGTATCATCAATAAATTGTTCATATTCTTTGACACAAGAAAAAAAATGTTATACACTACTCCCTCATGTGTTTCTTCTATAAGCTATCTTTACTGTATTTCAAATTCCAAAACAATGCTTTGCATGAAAAAAGCTTTTGATGAACCCCTTTCTTTTGCCCTAATACTAGGCTGTTGTCTACTCGTGTCTACTGCATTTGCTGCAATCATGGACCATATTTCCAATCAGAATGCAATATAAAGACACCGAAAACTACCGTAACCTGGTTTTAAATTTGAGCAAACTTTCTATGTGTCCTTTAGCTAACATTGCTCGTATTTGATGTGCTTTCTTATCCTTTTCTGAAGTCGATCACCCTGTAACACCACAATCCATTTCAGCATTATTAACTTTGACCTGGCTAAATGTCAAAGTACAGCAGTTCCTTGAATGTTCGAAGATTGTATCATTTCTAGATAATCCATTGACTCTGCTGTTTCTCGAAATTTCCTCAGAGGGCATTCGATATGTCATACGTTGACAACCGCAAGAAATATCTTTTCCAAAGATGTTATCATCCTACGGTGATGATAAGCTTATATGGTCAAGACATTCGCCTTATCGTATGAAGTACAGGTTGTCCCCGACTTACGACTGATTGACTTATGACTATTCGCACTTACGACCATTTTTTTTTCAATTTTTTTCATAGAAAATACTTAAGGAAGACAAATACAGTATGTAAATTTTTTTTAAATGAAATTCGACTTACTACTGACGACTGATGATCAGGAACCTATCTCGGTTGTAAGTCGGAGAATACCTGTATACCTACCGACATCGAAAAATGTCTCAAAGAGCTGCATTCACTTTAGAGTCGAGAGTACCCTGTATTACATCAATACCAGCAAATTCTTTTTATGAAATACATACGACAATCAGGAGAACAAGGAATTAACTTAAATGTCTCTTATAACTGGAAGTGAATTTGAAAGGAAACAAAAATTCACCTTAAATTTTAATTATTTTCTTAAAGTAACTGAATTTGTAAAAAGTTTTACAATCCATAAGATTTTTTCGTGAAAAGAATACAAATTTAAATTGTAATCAAATATACTGACCAGGAAAATTCTCACATTCATTTCAAATTAAAATCAAAAATTTTCAAAAAATTTTTCCTTTAAAGTTTTTCATTCTATTTTTGATGTTTCTTTTCAATATTTGGAAAGAAATCTTTTTCAGAACAAAAATGAATGATTAAAAGCATTTAATTTGATTCTGTTTAAAAGGCTTTTCTCTAATGCATTATGTTGCGTTTACTTTTTTTTTTCTGATCGTTAACAAGGCATACACAAGTCATTATCAATTACTTATGGAGCCAAAGGAACAGCCCACATCTTTTATTATCAAAACTTTGGTTTTCTATTACGAAAAAATGCAGTAGCAACAACAATAACAAAGTGAAAGGAAGAATCCATTAGAAATTGTATTAAATTCACATGTACCAGCAAATATTTGCCGACTATTCAAATTACACAAATTGTATAAGTTTTTTAGGAAACGAAAGTTAAGTGTTGCCATTGTGTGTTAAAATATTGAAGAGAACGGCATAATAAGTATAAAACGAAACATAAATTATTAGTTGCAAATAAATTAGGTTTTTATAGAAAGAACTCTTGGATAAATTCTTCTAATACTTAATAAAAGGGAACGCATTTGGAAAAAACAGATTCATGATCAATAGCATAAAAAGTACAAAATGACTCCAATGTTTCGTAGTGTTACGTTTTAATATTTTAAAAACGTTTAAAATGTGAGCAAATGCAAATAAAATTTATGTTGTTTTCAGTTTTAATTAAATTGTTTATTTTTCGAACAATTCTGTGTGTCACTGTTCACAACTTGATGTAAACAACAACAATTAAAATAAAATTAGAAAAATACTTATAATACCTATAAGTGATTCGAATCATTCATCAAAATTTACAGCCTTTGTTGTTGTTGCATATACAAACAAAGAAAAAAGGAAAAACAATGGCAACAAGCGAAGCATACACACAATCTTCTTGTGAGTATTGCAGTGCTCGTACGGGAATCATACTTATTTTGTATTGTTAAGTATAAGTACGATGAGTACTTCCAACTTTGAGTATGAGTAGTATGCGTATGATATCAAAATAAGTAAGAATGCGTATGAGTATCAGAAATTATAAGTATGACTCAAGTCTACTCATCGTTTTGAATACTCGTTGCTGATCTCTGAATAATTATTTATTATTTCTCTTTGCACTCTTTTGTATAAATAATAGCAATTGTTCAACAGACCTTTGTAACGGATATCTTTAAACCACGTTTACTCTCTTCAACCACACACCGTCTTTACACAAGATTGAATGAACTTTTACTGACTCCGTTGCCTGATTTGCCTTGCCTTTTTATATAGCAAGGTAAACAGTCTGATGAATGCTCTTGAAGGCGAATGACCTGATCGACTCGAAATCTCTATAAATGTAAACATATTGTTTACATTATTGTTGTTTGTGTATTTTGTTTACCTTTTGTTCTTGAACTGTTTGTTGATACATTTTTGCTTATTTGTTTATCACTTTTTTATGCTGATGTTTATGGTTGTATTTTTGTTTACTTATTTTTTATACTGTCGTTTTGTTGGTATACATAATTTGCCATTACAACCCTTCAGTCAGGATTACGACCTAGCTTCTCACACCACTTATGTTGTGCGCATTAATTTTATACATAAGTACGCGACCTACAATTTAAAGTCGACTCCGAACGACAGATTTTTGAGAAGCTTTTAATGGCAATTTTTACTTTGCCAGAAATCTGCCTGAGAGGGAAGTCGCCGAAGAAATATTTTTTGTTTGATTCTGACCCGGGATTCGAACCCGGGGCCTTTTGTCTAATACAGCCAACACACTACCCACTTGACCACGGCGTATATAGGGTATAGTTGTTTTTTAATTGTCTAGCATATAGGAAAAGGCACATGAAAAGACTTAAGAACATTTTTTGAGCGAAAATAGATTTCAAGTTAAGTAAACTTGTACTTATTTGAACCTGCATGTTTGCAAAACCAATATATTTCACTCGTATATAAGACTTACAGAATTTGTGAAGAAACTATTACAGAAAAAATATATTTTTTATAAATAAAATCATTACAATGGCAACTCTGACAGGACAAAAAATGAATTCTCTCCTCAAAGTTTGTATTTTTTATTTTTACCTTAGCAAATAATTACATTTAAATTTTAGGCAAAGCCCTGTACCATATTCATACATACACACACACACACACGAAAACAAAACATTAGAATATGGAAAAATCTAAAGAAACCAAGAGAAAGAAAAGAAAGAGAATGAGAAACTAAGAGTGCGGGAGAGAGAGACAGAGATAGAGATAAATCTATTGTTAATTATACAACAAGTCAAAAAATCAACACAATTAACTTTTGGTAAACATTAACATGGCCTAATTCGAAATTCTTCAGTCATTCATTCATTCATTCATTCATTTATTCATGCATTCGTTCATTCATTCACTCATTCATCGTTATTGCAAAAGAGACAAACATGATCAGAAAACAACAAATACAGGGAAACAGGAAAAAAATTGTTGTAAATTGTAGGAGTAAAAGAACAACATTAACAAACATACACACTCGAATGTAAACACACACATTTACATAGTAAAAATGGCAGAAAGTAAACTAAAGCAACTGTACTGCATTACACACACACACATACTCATACACATGTATGTACGTTAGTTCAATGAGAGTGCATTTCCATATAAAACTATGCAGATTCAAATATCTGTGTGTGAGTATGTGGGTATGAAATAAAATCATTTTTATTTTTCAGTTGAAAAGAAACCCTTAAGGATACTTCTTCGTTTTCCTTCTATCAATTTTTGTATTGTTAAACATACAACAACAACAACAACAAGAACAGAAAAATCTATTCATTTTTAACAATAGCTTTTAAACACAGCTTTGTAAACAACAGTAGCAGAGCCCCCTTAAAGCAACCACAAAAATTTCTCTCTGGCACAGAACACAAAACACACACACACACACATTCACTTCTTAGTAAATGCGATAAGTAAAAACGCAAGGAAATGGAATTTAACTCAAGAGCAACTACAGTTTAGCAGCATTACTGCCAAAAGAGGGAAGAAGCACGAAAAAAACACGATTTTTATGTATGACATTCAAACTGGGTCACCAGGATAATCATTAATTTATAATTCCCTACTTTGCTTTCAAAAAAGTGAATTAAAAGTAAAATAAATTCGTAAAGAAAACAACGAGAGGTGTTGTGAACATACACGACTAGAGGCTGTAATCTGAAAAAGGTCATCATGTGTCAAATGCATACGCCATATGCCATTACAGTATAGATTATTAGTGGCGGTTCCTGCAAGGAGCAGGGTTACAGAGCCTGCACTTTTAATAAGCAAATGCACCCCTGGTTAAAACCCAAGTTTTTCATGTATTTTTCACACTATTTTTCAATTTCGGATTTGACCTACATTGAGGTTCTTTTTTATATTCGAGTTTTTGTTGCTCATTATTATTGCTGTAATCTTGGATATTAACATCAGCGATCAGCAATGAATAGGCAATAGTCGCCGTGGTCTATTAGGTAGTGTGTTGGCTTATTAGACGAAAGGCCTGGGTTCGAATCTCAGGTCAGACATCAAAACGAAAAATATTTCTTCGACGACTTCCTCTAAGCAGATTTCTGGCAAAGACTCTGAGAGTAAAAATTGCCATGAAAAAATCTGTCGTTCGGAGTCGACTTTAAACTGTAAGTCCCGCCACTTAAGCATAAAATTAACGCACACAACATAAGTGGTGCGAGAAGCTAGGTCGTAATCCTGACTGAAGGGTTGTAATGGCCAATTATGTATGTATGCATGATCAGCAATGAATCGTTTTTCCGCTACTCATAAGTACTCATGCAGTTTTGAGTATGATTGAATCAACAGAATTGATATTCAACTACTATGATTCATACGTACTCGCTACAACCATGGATTTATAAGTACAGGTTACAATGAGTATGAGTACTACGTTGACATCAAATTTCGAAATATGTTTGATTCATACGCCTACTCATTCTGATTCATAAATTTAGAAAAATACTTATAAGTGATTCGAGTGATTCGAATTATTCATCAAAATTTCCAGCCTTTGTTGTTGTTGCATATACAAAAAAAGAAGAAAGGAAAAACAGGGACAACAAGCAAAGCTCAACTTCGTGTACGCGAATTATACTTATTTTATGCTTCGTGTACATTTTAAGTAAAGACGAGTCGAATTCAATAACATCATGCGTATTGTTAAGTATAAGTACGACGAGTACTTCCAACTTTGAGTATGAGTAGTATCAAAATAAGTGTAAGTATGAATACGTATCAGTATCTGAAATTATAAGTACGACTCGAATCTACTCATCGTTTTGAATACTCGTTGCTGATTTCTGATTAACATGTCATGGCATCTTTGATATTTTTCATAGTGTATAGCTGAGAGTATTCTCCATACCTCTATACTGTATTAGTTATACTGTATGGGCTTCAATCTCAAACAGAAGTTACCACCAATTAGCCAATACATTTCGTAATATTTCAGCATTCTGAAAGACATGATCTGTAAAGTGTATCTGTCGAGGCTATTTATCTCAAGGGAAAGGACGTTTCTCTTCGTAAAGTGATAGTCATAAGAATATGATTTTATTTATTCACATTTTACTCAAAGGCTTATAAACTACAGGCAAATGAGTTCCCAAAAATAACAAAACGACTAGAGGGTCTCATCATAAATGCTCAGAAATCCCATCACATCAGCAAAACTAGATGTTCGGGTAAGAAGTGATGCCAATATATTATTCAGAAAAGCAACTGCAACTTACATATGAGCTGGGAAACATTCCGAAAATTATCTTTCTTCATTCTCCAATCCTCCGAACCTATTGCCCTGACAAACTGTAGGAAGCTGCTCGTTGCTAACAATGACAATTCCCTACCTAGTATCCTATTGTTCTCGTTCTAAGCACCCAGAGATGCCATGAATATGTGCAAATCCTCACAGTATCTAGATTTTGAGGCAACCCCTATTCTGAATAGATATACTCTGAATATACAGTGCCCTGTCACAAGACTGGTTAAAATCCATAAGTTATTCTTGTATTGTCTAATGCATGGCTCAGATCTCCTAAATTTGTAATTCTGGCTGCCTTAAACTCATCAGATTTGCAAACGATCTTTGTCTCAAATCGGAACTCTGGCTTGAAGACGAAGACAGGATACATACATACATTCATAATTGGTCATTATAACCCTTCACTCAGGATTATTGACATAGTTTCTCACATGAAGACATGATATATTGTGGTTAAATAGAATGACTTACTATCCAAGCATAACAGATTTGATTGCCCTAGAAAAAATTAAAGTTTTATAGTGTACAACAACCAAAAAAAACAAAAATTATTAAAAGTCTTCATTTCATTTTCAAATAACTTGTCCAAAAGTGCCATGACTCTATAGAGAGGATAACATAAACAATAATTATCATAGCCGGCAAGAGTCCTCTCCAATACCATACCCAATACAATAATGCAACACATTTTCAAAAAGAATGTTGTTTTAGACAAGGAGATATGGTAACCCTATAATTCTGGAACAATCTACTGTAGAACAATACTTAAGTGAATGGAAACAAAGCAAAGAATAAGACAGTAATGGATATGCTATGTAACTAATCTACTCCAAATAACTTTATATACACAGCTACATAACATTACAACCCTTTAGTCAGGTTTACAACCTAGTTTCTCACACCACTTATGTCATGTGTGTTAATTTTTGCATGATTACCGGGATCTATAGTTTACAGTCGATTCCGAACGACAGTTTTTTCTTTTTTTTTGTGAAACTTTAAATTTTTTATTTGCTAGAAATCTGCTGAGAAGAAGTCATCGAAGAAATATTTTTTCGTATTTAATTTTTAATTTCTGTCCTGGGAATTGAACAGTGGCCTAATAGGTCAACACACTACCTACTGGACTACTTACATATTTAAATTCTTTGTATTTTCATCGAGAGTGTCATTTAATTTTCTAGCCTTTGGCCAACAACGCTTTACAAGAAATTTATTTCAAGAAAAATATTTCATTAAAACCTAAAGTTAAACAACAATTCTTTGACTCACTCTATAGACATTTCATTATGCGTCTGACTACAGTAGTACGTCTACAGTGTACGAATAAGTTCCTTTGCATTTGTCACAAAGTAAACGAATTTTCTTTGAAGACCAAATAAAACATTTTCTTTCGTTTTTAAATAATTGACAACGAAAAACTGCAGAAATCTATTCGGTTTTGCATATAAATTTCTATTTAAAATCTAATGAAATTGTCTACATCATAGCAAATGAATATTATAGACGATGACGATGATGCAAAGTTTACTTTTCAAATATTTTCATAATTTTTGAAATGTTTTAATAATTGGAGTCTATTTTATGAGTTTGTATTTGTATGAGAATTTTACTATTTTGTTTTTTATGCAATTAAGAAAAGCTAATGCTGCTGCTTTGTTGCTTTCTGAAAAATGGTGATATGGTATGATGGTTAATGATTATATAGCTAGACTATGAACCTGAAACCAAAAAGAGGATAAGAACCGTATATTATGGTTTTTTAATTTTAAAAAATTAAAAATAAATTTCGTTGTTTGCAAACTGCAAGAGCTGGCTACTCTGTTCCTCTAGAACATGCAACAGTAGGCTAAGTAGGTGACCGGCTGGAAGAAATTGATCAATGGACAATAAATAAATATAATATAAAGGGACTTTGTGATATTCTAATTATATTGTTATTGTTTTCATAATTTTCAATCAATTGTTAAATATTTTTCATCTGTAAGATCAAAATTTTCTTTAATTACTTTAGTTCATTGGGCACTCAGTAATAAAATCAACATCTAGAAAGGATTGTGGAATATCCATTGCCTCATTGGGTCGTATTTTTTTTTTTAACAAAACTGCAACAACTAGCATTATTAATTCTCAGGGCTTAAGGGACGTGAAAACCGATTATGTGGTTCAATGTGGTGGTGTGGTTCAATGTATGAGAAGCTTCCAGAAGGCGTAATTTAAAATTTCTGCAACGCAAATTCTGCACCAAATTTGTTCCATTTTAAAGATTATTTTGTGATGTTACGTCGAAAATCGCGTTGAAATAAAGCTACCACTCGAAATGTGGTTAAATTAGGAACCAGAACTACCTCAAAAAGAATGACTGCCTAATTTAATACCAGAATTAACTTCATACATATCGCCGCAGTCTACTATGTATAGTATGTGGTGGTTTGAATTATAAGACGAGAAGCCATGGTTTAAACCCAAGCTCAGAATTCATACGAAAAGTTTTCCCCTTAACAGTCTGTTCGGAAAAATTCTGAAAGTAAATAAAATTGTCCTAAAATGCTTCTTAAATTCGTAGTTCTGAGCTAAACAAGAACAAAATTGACACATATAACACAGGTGATGTAAGAAACAAGGTTGTAATCTACACTAACGGGTAGTAATGATGAATTAAGTAAGCAGGCTTTGCTTTGTATTTGTGCAAAAGAACTTTCTTTTTGCGACGAATCTTTTTTTCAAATCTTTATAAAGCCAACAAACAAGATTGTAATCCAGACTAATGGTTTGTAATAAAGAATTACTATGCATACCTATATAATTGGCTATTAAAACCCTTCACACCACTCATGTTGTGTGACTGGATCTACAGTTTAATGTCAACTCCGAACGACAGTTTTTTGAGAAACTTTTTCATGGCAGGTTTATTTACTCTCAGAGTTACGAACCCGGGCTTTACGTCTAATATGCCAAATCACTACCTACTATTAGATTCGGCGACTTCAAGAATTACTATAAGTAAGTCAATAAAAGTTTCATAGGAATCAAGGACTTATAATTTTGATACCAAAATAGTATACATGGTGTCCTTCATAACCTGCTAATAGTTCTGCAAAAATCCTTTCAGAAATCCTATTCTGATTCTGTTTTTATTTCTTACATTAAGTAGTCGTATTATATGTAAATAGAATACAGTATACACACGCCAAGAGATTGATTAAATTCCTGCCACTAGCCAAGAGAACAATACTTCTCTCCTCCTCATTAGAAAAACCATAGATATTCTGCACATTTTATAGCTACTTTATATACTTTTAATGGCATATTAGAAGCAACATTTATGCAATAAAATTAAAGACAATAAAAGCAGCAGATGGCACACAAGTTTTTCATAGAGTTCAACAAAATTATTATCTAGTGTTGGTCGCTATACAAGTCTTTGCTGTAAAATTCAATATATCTCTGAAACTAAAAAAAAAATAAGCAAACAATGTTTTAAAAACCATCAAAAACACTTTTCACAGCCTAAAAATTTACAAGAATCACTGCAATAAATTGACCCCTTAAAATATACAACACCAAATTACAAACTACTTTCAAAATTTATGAAAAAAGAAGAATAGAAACTGAAAATAAATAGAAAAAGTTTTCAATCTTTAGCAAATTAAAACAAATAAAATCATTTTTGAAAAAACGAAAACCACAAAACGGAAATGCAAAAACAAAAAACAACAATGAAAACATTTAAAATATGCCGGTTGCCATTAAACATAAACACAAAAAAAAAACAATAACAAAAATACATACAAAAGAAACAAATTAAAGTTTAAAAATAAAGGAAAAATTTTACATTTTCTCACAGAAGATAGAAGGCAAAAAAATGCAGCATCACCAACACATGGGCAACAACAGCAAATGTAGAGAAACAAAATACACCCACACAGTTTCATTAACAGATTCAGCTGGGAGAGAGTAGAATTAAGAGCATTGATAACAAACGGGAAAAGAGAAAATGTCCTTCTTTAGCACAGAAATTTAAAGAGAAAATCACATACAAATACATAGAGAGACGAAGAAAGAGAGAGAGAGAGAGCACAATATATTGTTTGTTTTCTTATTTTAATTTGTTGCTGCAGAACAAAAAAAAAAAAAAAAATCAGAAGAATAATCATAAAATTGTTACCAAAACACATTGTTTTTCCTTTTTTTTTGTTTTTATTAGATATTCTCACTTCCTTGTTGTTGTGGTGGTGCTAGAGCTGCTACTGTTGTTGTAGTTGCTAATTTCACCCATATTTTTCATCATTACAAACACAAAGACAAAAAGGGAAGGAATAAAATGAGGAATAATTTTCAAACTTCAAGATATTTTAAATGCCGACCTTTGGTCGTAAATTTCTTGCTTTATTTCCTGTGTCTTTTCCAGCTAATTGATGTAAAATGTGCTTTGCAGGATGGTGAGCTTGTACTTTCATTTAAAATTCAATAAATTTTTGAAATGTTTAGACATTCAAATGAATAATTTTCATTTTTGGCGTGTGCTGCGTTATAGCAAAACAAAATTTGGTTTGAATTGGTGTACACAGATGACAGTGAAAATGACTTGAAAATTGAAAAGAAAATTAAAATTCTTGAAAAATAGTTTTCTGAGAAAACTGGGGGAAAAAACTATAAAAACAAATGAAAACATTAACCTCCTAACCGTTAGGACATTCAGAAGATTTAGGTATGTTGTAAAGGAAGATTTGTGGCCAAGCGTGATGCCAAACATCAGTCTTTGGTAGTAATCCAATCAGCATTAGATGTGTGCAGGAATAAATTAACATAAACAGCGTAGGGCAGCAAAACAAGAAATGTCCCAAACTGGATATACAAGAGGTAATTGCCAACTGCTCCAAAGTCCATTAAGCAAACACATATCGTTGCTAATGGTATGTATATTACGATGCTAATGAATAGTTGAGATGGTTTTTACGAAATATCATTCATCATAATTCAAAGGTTCGTACATATATACATAATTGGTCATTGCAACTCCTCAGTCAGTAGTACGACTTAGCTTCTCACACCACTTATGTTGTGCGCATTAATTTTTGTACTTTGGTTGACTCTGAACGACAGTATTCTAAGAAATTTTTCATTGCAATTTTATTGACTCCCAAAATTTTTGGTGAAATGTTTTTTCATATTTCGTTTTATAAGAAATGTGTAGTTTATACCAGTGCTTTGACGTCTGATAAGCTAATGTACAACCTCCTAGACCACGGCGAATACGAATGTAGCATACTTCTGTTGTTACCAAATTGTTAAAAGGTTAACTGAGGCAGGAATATAACGTAATTGGATGTTAACCACATGATTGGTGTTATATTCTCTCGAATTATGGTATGTGGGCCCCTGTTTCGACTAGAATTCATAATCGTAGTGTGCATATGAACTGCATTTACTAACGCCTACGCCAAATGCCGCTGAATATACAGAGAAAGATTGCAGCAAAGAATATTTGGAAAAGAATATAAAAGAATATAAATCATAAGTATTGGAGTGGCACTAAACCAACATATTGCTATGAAACTGAAAATGGTGTCTTGCTTTTACATCGTTCAACAATAAAATTATAAACAAAACCTATAGAAATAAATATAATGAACTTGTTTACCTAATAAACAAGTAAACCAAAATATAACAACAAAACATCTGTATAAAAAATACAACAGACATCAGCAGAAAAAAGTGATATACAAGTAAACAAAAATGCAACAACAAACACCCCAAGAACTAATGGAAGCAAAATACACAAACAACAATAATGAAACAACGATGTTTACATTTATAGAGATCTCAAGAATGCAAAGCCACGAATATTGGCTTTCAAGAACATTCATTGGATTACTTACGTTGCCATATAAAAGGCAAGGCGAAGCAGGGGACTGAGTCAGTAAGAGTTCAGTCAGACTTGTGTAAAGATGGTGTACGTTTGAAGAAAGTAATTCGTGGTTTAATGATCTTCGTTACAAAAATCTGCTGAACAATTATCTAATGATTTAGTGTTATTGCTTATGTAAAAGAGTGCAAAGGGGAATAACAAATAAAGCAATTGTTGTTATTACAGTGGCACACAGAATTGCGCATATAGTAAAGAATTTTATTTAAAATTAAACACAAATTTTTTTTTTATTTTATTTTCAATCTAAGAGCTCATATTTGAAACATTTTTAAAAGATAAAAAAGCTCTTCATGATTTCACACCATAGACACTCAGGCGTATGAGTATGTATTTATCAGAAATATTTAAATCACATTAATCATACGCAGAGCAGCATAAGCATGGAAAAAGTGGTCAACCAATAAAGCACCGTAAAGGCTTTAACATAAGGAACGAAAACAACAATCTTTCGACCATGAACTCTAAAAACCTATTACGGATTCCTTTGCCGCTTATAAACTAAATAAAATGTGTTCAAAACTTTAATGTTATTCCGCATAATTTAAAAAATTTTCTTGATTTAAAATTCATGTAAATTTTATAAAAACTCGTAGATGCTTCTTTAAAATCGAACAGTTTCCATACAAGATTGATGACAAGCTTAACCTTGTTTTGCGCGTAGAATCATTTAAAAAAATGCGCTTTTCTTTCTTCTATTAAAAAAGAAAAAATCAAAATAAAAACCAAAAGAAAATCGAATAATAAAAGAAAAAGATGAAATAAAAAGCATAAAAAGAACAAGACTTTTATGCACATACATACGTGCAACACAGGTACTTACATGTACAAAATAAAAGAAAATAAGTTTTTGTGTTGAGTGAATAAATAAAAAACATTGAATGGAAAAAAGAAAAACAAATACAACAACAACAAAAGAGAAGAATAAAGAAAACCTACATAAATAATGACCACGTAAAGAACGCACACACATTTCTTCCTACAGCTTCTTCGACTGCCAGTCAACTAGTATGTCTACCTGACATGCTAAAGAAAGGAGCAAAGAAAACGAAGATCTTTCCAATCAAAAGAAAAAAAAAGAAGAAGAAAAAAATGCCTCCCCCTTACACGTACTTTCTTTGTATGAATTTTTTATGAACTTTTTTTACATGGCCATCAGGTGAAAGCTGTGTGTCGAGTTGGAGGATGGACAATGAGATGACAAATCACAACAATTGCGAAGCAATAAATCAGTTGTGACTTTAAGTACTTTTTTCCTTTTCTTCTCTTCTCTATTTTAGCCTTCTTATTTTACTTCTAATCGTAAATCATCAATCAAATCAATCAAAGTGTTGTTTACAACCTACAACAACACAATAAAGAAATCATTTTTTTTTATCAAAGTAGTGAATAAAATTTAATTTGTAATGCTAAGATACTCCCTATCTTTCTCTCTCTCTCTCTCTCACTCTCTAGTTCTTTAAACAACAAAAGGGTTTGCATTTCCTTTCATTGTTTTGTGGTCATGAACTCTTTATTGTGTCCTATTGATGCTGATGATGAAAAACTTTTCTAAGATTATGTGTCAAACTCTAGTCATTGTTGTTGTTGTAATAACAAAAAGAAAATGGAGTAAAAGTGTTGATGATAATTATACATGATGTATGGATTAACATTAATAATATTCTACGGGAGTACAAACTAACTGACTGTAGAGCCTACATGTCGTTCGTATGATTAATGTGATGGAAATATTTCAAAAAGAAAAATACCCATACGCCTGAGTGTCTGAGGTGTAAAATCATAAAGACTTTGTTACCAATTTGTTTTAAGGCAAATTTCTTTATTTTGATTTTCTTTTCAAGACTAATGTGGAAATTTATGACAAAATGTAGACAGTAAAGTCTTCATAGATTGGATAACGAAAGAAATGTTTTTTTTGTTCTTTTGTAGCCGTTGCCTCGATTCCAACCACAGGTCAGACACCTCCAACTAAACAGAATATAAAAAATATTTCCTTGACGACTTCCTTTCAGTAGATTTCTGGCAAAAACTCTGAGAGTAAATAAAAAAAAAGTGCATGAAAAGTTTCAAGAAGGTAGTGTGTTCTCTGGTCAGCCATTAAAAACGAAAAATGAAAAAATATTTCTTCGGTGTCTTCGTCTAAGTAGATTTCTGGCAAAAACTTTGAAAGTAAATAGAACATTTTTTATTGCCGTTCTCAAAATTTGTCGTTCAGAGACGCCTTTAAACTGTAGGTCCCGCCACACATGTATAAAACGAACATACAACGCAACATAGGCAATATGGGAACCTATTCTGTCTATTCCGGTTCTCGTAATTTCTTCACTCTTCTTCTTCTTCTTTAATGAAATCGCCCCAGTCAAGTAGGTAATGTGTTGTCCGGTCAGACATCAAAAACGAAAAATGAAAAAATATTTCTTTGGTGTCTTCCACTCAGCAGATTTCTGGCAAAAACTGACTGAAAGGTTATAATGGCTAATTAAGTATGAATGTACACAACATAAGGCAATGTCAGAACTTATTGTGTTATTGTTGTATTGTCATTTGTTGTAGTCTTGTTGTTTATTTATCAACTTTCATTGTCAACTTCTAGAACCTTACTATTGATTTGTGGCCTTTCTATGTATCTTTTGTAAAAACGAAATTCTATCATTTATAATTTATATGCTGTTTTGTTATTCAATTCTTTATTAGCATAATTCGATAACCTTCGTTAAATCAACTATTTTCTACTCGTATTACAGAAGGACTTAACTTTATTAGCAGCAGAAAAGTACTTACGATATTGGTAAGATTGTAAGATGAGAATGTACAGAGTGTTTGCTAGAAATTTGCAAAGAGGTTGTCGCAAAACAATTATTTTATTTTCATACCTCGTTTTGGTGTAGATGTCTGACCGGATGTTTGATACGAGGCCACACTTCCACACTCTACCTTCTAGTCTACGATGACTTTAATAAAGATATGGAAACTTCAACTGGCCGAGTACTATGACGTTTTTTTTTACTGCGTATGGTCTTTTCAAAGCTCTGGCGTTTAGAATTTTATTATCGGACTCCCTGAGAAGATGTCTTAGCCTAATAGGCAGCGTGTTGGCTTCTTAGATGTAAGGCTACGGTTCAAACCCTAGGTCCAGATATCAAAACGGAAATATGAAAAAAAAATATATCTTCGGTGACTTCCTCTCAGCAGATTTCTGGCAAAAACTAGGAAAAGTAAATTAAATTTACATGAAAAGTTCCGGAAAAGTTATCGTTAGAAGTCGACCTTAAACTGTAGATCCCGCCTCTCATGTAGAAATTTAATGCACCCAACATAAGTGGTCTGAGTGGTGTGTTATGTATATACTTCCTGAACTTGATTTTATTATTAGTTGAACCTTATTTTACGAGTTAACATTGTGAAACATATGAAGAATTAATTTTTAGAGACAGTTTTCCATCAAACCATTCAATTTCCATTACATTTACAAAAATGAAAAAGAAAAGGAAACGAATATAAACACGAACCATTTGATAGGAAATTAAAGCGTTTTAAAAAGAAAAATTTCTTCAAAAGCCTTTTAGAAAATTCATGGAATGGAGACAATTTTCCTTTTAAGTGTGTTTAAGCTTATTGTTGGAAGTAAAACAACGAACAAAAATAAATATTTATTAGACAGACAACAATAAAAACTTAATAGTAAATAAAGGCAATATTAAGAACATTAATGTTAAAATACAAATACAAATACGAACAAATAGCCAAGAGGCAACAATTTCTATTGGCCAATAGTAAAGGAATTCATTTGATAAGACCGTCTATTTATATTTTCTTCAAATCGTCTGTCTATCAAACCTAGGGAACTTTATTTTGCGCCCACTAAATACAGATTTTATTTGCAATAATTTTTCTTTTTAAGTCTTTACTCTACAGATTCTTGCTACTTTTTTTTATTTAAACATAAAAGTTATAAGAAAATATGCTCAAAATTCTAACAACTACACTAACAACAGCAACAACGATAACAGGAAAAATAATAAATAAATTCATGGACTTTAAGAATGTTTTTGTTTTTCTTTCTTTTTAAGAAAACAGTAGCCGAAGTTGAAAAAGAATTAAAGTTAAATAAAAAGCAACCAAAAAACACAACGAAGAAACAAAAGTAAAGGAAAAAGAGAGAGGGAGAGAAGGAGAGAGGAAGAAGAAATGTATTTGAACGTAAAAGTAAATATTTGTTTGCATAACTCAACTCTGTAGTGGACTTAAAATATTATTGGGACAGTGAAGCAATTTATGTAACTGGCAGTGAGTTTTGTTGAATAGATTTCAAAAATATTTCTCGAACCCTCCAAACTTGATTTATTTGCCTCGGATTAGTTGCCGCTAGTGAATGTTTGATCCCCGGGTTCAATATTGATTGTGCTATCATAAATATACATAAATTTAGTCAGGATTACAATCTAATTTCTCACACCTTTTGTATTGTGTGAATTATTTTTATATAAATGCCATTTTTTTTTTATAAAAGTAGTGAATAAAATTTAATTTGTGATGCTAAGATACTCTCTATCTCTCTCACTCTCTAATTCTTTAAACAACAAAAGGGTTTGCATTTCCTTTCATTGTGTTGTGGTCATGAACTCTTTATTGTGTCCTATTGATGATGATGATGAAAAACTATTCTAAGATTAAGTATCAAGCTCTAGTTATTGTTGTTATTGTAATAAAGAAAAGAAAATGAAGTAAAAATGTTGATGATAATTATATATGATGTATGGATTAACATTATTAATCTTCAACTAGAGTACAAACTAACCGGCTGTAGAGCCTACATGAGTGGCGGAACGTACAATTTAGAGCTGATTCCGAATGTCAGATTTTATAAGAAACTTTTCTAGGCAAATTTTATTAACCCCTCAGAGTTTTTGCCAGATATCTGCAGAGAAGAAGTCATCGAAGAAATATTCAAATTTCGTTTTATTGGAGATGTCTAACCTGAGGGTTTGAACCGAAGGCTTCAGTGGCTAAAATGCACAGAACACTAACTGCTAAGCACAATAGGTATCCAAATGCTGGCCTACAGTGGGACCCTTTTCTCTGAAGGAGGATTCGCACCTTATCTAAAACAGGCAGATTCTTGTGATTACAAATGGCTATTTAAAAATCATTCTATTGACTAATTGTTGGCTTTTGTAGAGCCTTGCTGAAGCAAATATATTTCTTTTACGTTATTTAAGTGGGTACTTGATCTTATGTAAATTTCGTACGCAGCTTTGTAAAGACTTTCTTTGAAATGAACTAATCACTTTCAGTCTATAGATGATGTAAATGGCCACGCTTGTCGAGAAAGTACATTTCCTTTAATAATAATAGTTCCACTGTATTTCAATAATGGCCAGCAATTTTGATGTGATGGTATTCATGTCTCAAGGCTGTTTAGGTATTTCTTTTATTTCTGGCCATTTTTCTTCATTTTTTCATTTATTTTTATTTTTTCCAACATGGTATTATAACAGCTTCCGCTTACATAAACAACAACAACAACAACAACGACAACATTAAACAGAAGACAAAAATAAAAATAATATTTATTTTAAATATGATAAAAATATAGTAAAAGAATATGCTTATCATTGAAGAAAATAGAAAACATTCTTTTTATCTTCTATTCAAAGTGAACAATAACACACAAAAACATAGACCACAGACAATAATATTGTACGTACGTACAATGGATATAGAATTTTTAAAGCAATAAATGTGTTATATTTTCTATTCTTTTATTAAAAAAAGCAAAAAAGAAAAAAATAAAACAATTTTTTCTCTTGATTTTCCTTTGAAAATGTATCAATAAAGAAAATATTTAAAAAATCTTTAAACAAAAACTCTTAAAAAATGGATATTCATTATGAACTGCAATACCTATACAGTCAGACACAACTATACATAACTACATACACTTTGGTTTGATTCACACAAGAGATATACATTTCAACGAAATTTTTAATATCATTGAGAGTGTGTACGTGTTTTTTGTTAAACAAATAAATTTAATACAATGAAAAATTAAAAAATTTTAACCTGCTTTTGTCCCAGTAGAGTGTAATAATATTATTAAATTGTAAAATATCTTCTGCTTAAAAAAAATCACAACAAAAGCAGATAAAATTAAAAAAAAATAAATTATTAACGGTTCCATCGATCTATACCTCACACTACACCTAAATACAGTCAAAGTTATGGACCTAGTTTCTCACACCACTTATGTTGTGTGTGTGAATTTTATACATAAGTGGCGGGACGTACAGTTTATAGTCGACTCCGAGCGACAGATTTTTTGAAAAACTTTAAATGGCAATTTTATTTACTCTCATAGTTTTTGCCAGAAATCTGCTGAGAGGTAATCGCCTACTAGACTACAGCGACACCTAAATGTATTTCTATGAAAATGGAAAATATCTAAATACTCTTGTTTCACATCGTTTAACATTAAAATTATAAACAAAAGCTGCAAAAACAATGAACTTGTTTACAAATTATCGCACAATTTAATATAATAGTGAACACTTGCATAAAAAAATAGAGACAAGTAAACAATAATACAACAACAAACACTACAAAAATAAATGTAAACAAAATACACAAACAACAATAACGAGACAAGTATGTTGACTTTTATAAAGATCTCGAGGAGGCGAAGACACGAACATTCATCAGACAGTTTACGTTGCCATATAAAAGACAAAACAAAGCAAGCAACTGATTTAGTAAAAGTCCATTGAGTCTTGTGTGAAGACGAAGTTAATTTAAAGAGAATAACCGCCGTTTAAAGATCGCCGTTACAAAGATCTGTCGATAGTAAGTAAGTTAAGTAGTAGTTTCATATCATTAGTAAAATTTTATCGGTAAGTGATAAAACTTGTATAGTAGTTGTGTCGACTCCGAACAACCAATTTGAAAGCATTTTCTTAGCAACAGCTTTTATCAGAAGACATTTGAGTGGAAGTTTTTTCGTGATATTAAGGCAACACACTACCTATTCGACTGCGACAACTGAACGAGGAATTCATGAATTCAAATCACTTCGTTGTGATTATTGTATGTGATGGTAAAGAACTAAGTAAAGTAAACAATCTCAAACCAATCAATAACCCAATTGACGTCAATGGAGAAAATTTCAGGTAGATCATTTCAGGAGTTTCTTCTCCAAACTCCTTTTCTAACCTAAGCTGGGACTAGAAATATCCGAAAGCTGCATTCAATGTACATTATTTCTTACAATTTCAATTTCGATAATCAGGATATAACAGCGTCTAAGTTGACAAAAGTTCCATTTTTATTGATACCGACCAATATCAGTTTTAACCGAGCCAAACTGAAGATTTTCTTAACCAGACTGTCTGTAAGGAAATTATCATTAAACGGCAGTCCCTATTCACGTTCTATGGATCCTATAACAAGATATTTATTGCACTTGAAGACTTGGCTTTAATAGAGGAAGAAAATCGTAACGCATCTTCGATGCTAGTAGCATCATCACTAACTTATTAAAACCATTATTGCCTCTATTCATTATCCTTAAATACTGCTTCTTACTCTAATCAATTTATGAAGCCAGATATGAGTCTACAAACAGCCTCATATAGGTTTCAATGATCGTCTTCAACGTGTAATAAAAAAGGTTGACTCAGCCTATATATGGGTTAGGTAAGCTAGAATCCTTACCTGAATTCAAATAAACTAATTCAAAAAGATCTCAAATTTGAATAATTTCCTGCTTATAAGCTGTCTATATTGTGAAGAAACTGCAACGTCCATAGTTATTCAATCCTGTAGAGTATTTTAATATTCTTTGTGACTCTCAAACTCCATCAGACATTATATCTATTGTGTTGTATTTGTATTTGTATTATTTTTATTTTATTTCTTCCTCTTTAACCATTTATTTTGTATATAAATTTCAATGAAAAATACATTAACAAACATTTATGCATATAATATATAAGCGTGTGTGCGTAAGAGGCTTTCGAAATTCGAAAGAGTATTTTCATGTCACTACATGGTGGTCAATTTGAAAATATAAAAAGAGAGCTGGCAAGAGAATATAAAATGAAAAATAAAAACAAGCGAATATTCTATTAAATAAATGACAACGAAATTAAGCCATTATTATACCCATACATTCATACATACACACATACATACAGTCAATATAAAAATCCATTTTCTGTTAATTATTTTAAGCCACGACACGTTTTTACCAAAATGGCAAATAAAATTCAATTCAATGCATTATCAACAAAAAAAAAATGAAAGAAAATTAAATAAAAAAAGTTCAATGAAACTAAAAGAATAGAATGCAAAATGCATAGCAAATCAAGTGATAACAAATCAGTATCAAATTTACTAAAAACAAAAATCAATGGAACTGATATTTTAAACATTTGATAAAAAATTAAAAAAATAAAACAGTAATCGCATGAATACCGATCATGGAATCACGATGTTTTCCAGTGTAACACAATATATTTTTCTATACTCGAAAGCAACTATCATGAGGTCGCCGTTCTTTTCATGTTCGTATTCCAAAATCCTCAACACTCACTTCCTCTTGCAATCTCCACTCCTAAAATCAAGGGAATATACAACAGATCAGCTACCTTTTATGACCTAGTTTCCTAAAGTGTTAGTTTCTTTGAACTTTCATTATCTCCGTCTTATTGGTAATTACAAAGCTTTAGCCTGGATTAAATCCTAACTTTTCACACCACTTATGTTGTGTGTTTAAATTTTATACATGAGTGGCGTTGCCTATAGTTGGAAGTCGATATCGAAAGATAGATTATTGAGAAACTTTTAATGACAATTTTATTTATGCCAGAGTTTGTGGCAGAGTGATCGCCGTGGTTTAGTACGTAGTGTGTTGGCTTATTAGACGAAAACCCGAGTTCGAATTCCAGGTCAGACATCAAAGCGAAAATTTGAAAATAATTTTTCGGTGACTTCCTCTCAGCAGATTTCTTGCAAAAACTCTGAGAGTAAAAAATTGCCATGGAATGCTTCTCAAAAAAATGTGTCGTTCGGAGTCGACTTTAAACTGTAGGTCCCGCCACTCATGTATAAAATTAACGCACACAACATAAGTGGTGTAAGAAGCTAGGGCGTAGTACAATGGGTCAATTCGACCACCGAGTACTGTACTTGTCAGAATTGACAAGTACACGTCCTCTAACCTAACCTAACCTCAGAAATTAATAGGTTTTTCACTACTCATAAGTACTCAATGAATTTTGAGTATGAGTGAATCAACAGTATTAAAATTCAACTATATACTCTGATTCATTTGCACTCGCTACAACATTGATTTATAAGTACAGGTTACAATGAGTATGAGCACAACCTTGATATCAAACTCATAACATTCGAAATATGTTTGATTCATACGCCTACTCATTCGGATTCATAAATTTAGAAAAGTACTTAAAATCCTTATAGGACGTTAATACGAGTGACTCGAATCCTTCATTAAAAGTCTCAGTTTTAGTTATTGCTGCATTTACAAAAGAAGAAAAAAGCAAGCAAAACAAATATACAACCTTCTAGCAAGTATTATGGTGTTCTTACTTGAATCATACTTATTTTGTGCTTTGTGTATATCTTGAATCATGGAGGGTAGAAATCAACAACATCATGCGTATTGATAAGTATGAGTACGAAGAGTTTTTCAAACTTTGAATATGATATGGTGATGAATATGATATTAAAATAAGTATGAATGCGTATAGAAGTCGCCGGGGTCTAGTAGGTAGTGTGCTGCCTTATTAGACGTAAAGCCAGGGTTCGAATCCCAGGCCAGACATCAAAATAAAATACAAAAAAGTATTTCTTCGGCGATTTCCTCTCAGGAGATTTCTGGAAAAAACTCTGAGAGTAAAAAAAAAAACTGCCATGAAAAGTTTCTCAAAACAAATCTGTCGTTCAGAGTCGGCTTTAAACTGTAGGTCCCGCCACTTATGTATAAATAACACCCACAACATAAGTAGTGTGAGAAACTCGGTCAATAATCCTGACTGAAGGGTTGTAATGACCAATAATGTATTATGTACGAATGAGTATAAGTATCAGAAATTTTGAGTATGACTCGAATCTACTTATCATTTTGAATACTCATTGCTGATCTCTGTTACATAATTGGTCATTACAACCGTTTAGATAACCACTTATGTTGTGTGAATTAAATTTATATATGAGTGGCGATACAGCGATACAATTTAAAGTCGATTCCGAGCGAAATATTCTTTTTAGAAACTTTTCATGGCAATTATTTGCTCTCAGAATTTTGTCAGAAATCTGCTGAGCGGAAGTCATCTAAGGAATATTTTTTCATATATTCGTTTTAATCTCTGAATTGGGTTTTAAACCTTTGTCTACTAAGCCAACACACTACTTACTAGACTACTTCCCTTCAGTTGTCGAATAAATTATTCGTTTTTCTGACTGACACAGCTTGTGCAATATCAGACGCTTATAAGTCATCAGGAATCCAAGTTGATAATATTACTGACACGCGTTTACTAACAGATCACCATTTAGTGTGACCAATTAAGCGAATATTATTTTCCTTTCGTGGAATTATAGAATTTGTTAGATCAGTGGGAGATATCCAGTATTCAGGGTATCCAGTATTCTCTGGTTGAAAGATGAAAATTTTTATGGATTTTTGTGGTAGAAGGGAGTAATCTGTATGGTCGAATGTATGTGAAATCACATCAGCATAACATCTATAATATCTTCTTTACAATTGGCTAGTGATTTAGATACGTCATTAACATATCAATACAATTTGATCAGAATTACTTAGAGAGAAAATTTTTTGGTTATTCAAGGCTTTCACGATATTTGTATTCGAACGATACGATAATTTCCAAAAGCTACACTGAGTATCTTAACCTTGTCTCTGCGTTATAACGTTCTTAAAATTGTCAACTGAAATTTTCTGTGTTATTTTATTCTTATTTAATACCAGGTGTTCTTAACTTAAAACTATTCTTTTCCATTTTAGCACTTTCATGCTTTCATGCAGTGTGCATCTCCATTACTATAATATGAGTGTGGGTGGAGTATCTCATTATTTTTTCACCACCACCTTTGCAAACACAGATCAGTGCAAAACCGTATTACAAGTAGGTTGGGTTGAGACAGACGCTTACACGTAGATGAGGTACTTACGATAATTCAGCTGCAATATAAAAATTCGTTGTATTCCGTTGTACATATTTACAGTATTTCTTTTGATTGAATCCCTCGGGTGTATAGTATAAGAGATAAAGGAAGGAAGGGTGGGGTGGGGCCAGGTAGATTTTTAAGTATTTCATTATCATACGATTTAATACTTATTGTGCACTTTTCCATTTTTCCTTATTTTATCGTGTTTTTCTTTTCATTTCTTTTCTTGTACGCTTTCACATTTAATGGCCTGCGTTGTGCATCCCATTATAACGGCTGTACGGTATTTACATAAATTAACGGATATGGGTACTTGAGTAACTCTGGGAGTAAGCGTTAAATATAACACACATACACACACCACATGCATATACAGACACACACGTGCTTGTTCGCTTGCTGACACCTGAGAACATGCGATTTCCGTTTCCTTAAGCTTTTGAATGCTCCATCTCCCTCACTTTGTTGTTATACAGCGTCTTTAAGGTAAACGGAACAAAGCTGCTGCTGTGAAACAAATACATTCAGCCCCGTAGCGTTTAAAAAGAAACGGAAAGTCAATGTTAAAGAAACACGAGCATAAAAGTAGAAAAACATTTAAAAGCAAGCACTTGCAGATTAAAAACAATACCAAGTAATTCAAACCAAACCATTGTAGGGGGCTGTGATGTGGTAGAAATCATAATAATGATTTGCCATAAAAAAGAAAACCGCTGTAACGATACAAGTAAAATAATATTATGGAACATGCCAACTCTTTATTCCGTTTCTCTAATAATACCTGTAATAACTACAATTAGAGAGGAAAGGAGCCAGACAGAGAGAACGTATTGTGTAATTTAATCGCTTCAGGTTTGAGTATCCATTTCCGTCCATCATTTTAATTACATTTAAAGTACCAGAACAGCCAAGTAGCCGGGCAACCAATCAACCTTACAAATCATATGCCATGATAATCATCTGGTACAGAAGGTACATATTACCGTTATTGATAATGAGCCAAATTTATATCGCATGGTTAGCAAGTAGCTCTATACACTACAAGGTGTATGTATGTATGTGTGCGTATATAGCAAAAGTGGCATGATAATCACTCTGCATAATTTTAGTTTAATAAGCCGCTAAATATTCGCCATCATGCCTAAATTCAATTCAAATTCAATTCAATGCAATCAATATTGTTGGCTTTATTAAAACAATCCGTAGAATATGAAATGCAATGCAATGCAATGAAATAAAATGAAATGAGAAAAGAACAGAGTGCAGGCAATTAAAAGTTAGTTAGTGGGCAAATGAAATTAGCAAACGAATAAATGAGTGAGAGTGAAATGTTTAAAAGGCTAATTTCAAAATAAATTCTTTTTTTTTTCTATTCTATCGTTTCATTATGATAATTTTGCAGTGAAAAGACAATTTTTAACAGCAACAACAATTTTATAGTCTTTGGCACTATTTGGAATTCTTTTTAATTCAATATTGTGCTTTGAATTTATTAACTTAATGGGCAGTATAACTCTTTAGTCATGAATGTGACCTAGCTTTTCATTGCTTTAGTTTTTAGTTTTTAAAGTGTTTAGTTAATGCGATTTTTAGAAACAGGAGGTATATGCTCTTTAGTTATGTCAGTATATACTGAGAAATTGATTGATTTTTCTCAATTATTAGCTGCCTCCACCAAAAGGTTTAATTGGTAAGGGATTTGAAATGCAAGAATTTTTTGTGCAGCATTTGCACGCATTAAGAAATTTTCTTTGGATGTTGCTATGGCCTCGGCACTTAACTAATTAAATGCAATGGAAATACTTGTTCCTCAAATATCAGTCTCAACTTCTAGGCGAAGGATTCTTTATATGCAAATTGCTCATGAAAACCTTCTCTTATCGCTGTTCTACATGTTGTAATGATGTTGTGAAAACTGCCTCAAACATTACCAATGACCTCAAATTGAGTACGTACCGTGAGCGTCAAAAGAATCTGTACTTGAGTTTGGTGTTTATTAGAATTTTATCCATAGTGCACAGTTTATTTTAACCCTCACTGTACATCCTTAAGCATTAAAACCCTTCAGCTTCTTATAGCACTTATGTACCGTGTGTTTATTATACATTTACATGAATGACGGGTTCTATAGTGTAAACATAGCTGCAAGATTAGAAGATTTAAATTCATATTCTTTACTTTAGTACATTAAAAACGACTTCCAGATTTGTATTTACTTGTATTTATAAATTATTCACGAACATCTGCAATGAATTTTCTGTATTTGAGGCCTTTTTAATTCCTTAAACGCCAAGAAATGACAACTTCTAAATCGGACTATCCCTGTAGTTGACAGACAATTTTAAAAATTCGATTGTAGTTTCTAATACTACCATTGGAAGGAGAAAGGCAAGTACTATTATTTTTTTTTTTTTCGTACGATCTATACTTAAGTATAAGCCCTACTCATGAAGTGAATTGTGTTGGAACTAGGAAAATATGTTATGGGAAGGAGAAAAGATGGAGGTATGTCAATAGAGACTAGGTTTGAAATCTTTTAAACTATAAGTAACAAGAAAGTCCTCTGTAGGAAAGGATGTTTTGTCAGCAATGCAGTGTGCGATCCACTTCCCAATGGTCCAATGGACAGATGAAGTGAAGTAAATACAATAAATATTGCATCGTCTTAAGAAACCAAGGCATTGAAAAATGTCTCAGTTCTAGCAAGCATCACACTGAATTTTCATGCTCATACTTCAAGATCTTCTAACTCCATAATATTTACACCAAACGTGCTGCTTGACATTGACTTTTTTTTTGTTTTTAAAAACTTAAAATTTAATTTTTTTTCTGACGATTTTTTTACGATTTCAATGAACGCCTTTGACGATTTTGACGATTTTATGCTTCATTGGTCTGGCAGCTATGAGCCTAAATAACAGATTTTTGAAACGAAATGAGAGGAAATCACTGAAGAAATATTTTCGTTTTGTTGGAGATGTCTAACTTTGTGTAGGAACCATAGCCTCACGTCTAATAAGCCAGCACACTACCTACGAGACTACGGAGATTTCCACAAACACGGCCAATAAAATAAAATAAAGTACGGTGAAAAAACTAGGATGTACAGTATTCTTTTGATGGCAACAAAGTAATTTTGTCTCAATGAATTCTAATGGTCTGCTATAGATGATGATGTTCTATGGAGAAGAGTTTGCCCAAGAAAACTTTCTTTGCTGTTTTCTGTGGGCAGAAGGGTAGCTCCCTCTACCTCGGCTTGTCCTACTAGGGATCAAATCTAAGGTCTACATGCCTATTTTTTATATGTAAGGCATACTTCATGTAGCTTGTAAAGTGCTTTTTAAAAATAATATTTTAAATAAATTACTAAGACGAGAAACAATTACAAACAGTAATAAAAACTTGGTCTAATACCTAGAAAGGGTCACAATTGATGCAGCACTTCGCTTCTATTGGTATGCTTTCCAAGGAAGGAAATTATTTTCAAATGTTTTTCCTCTTCAGAAGTACAAAGTCACTTAGTAATAGAAACTCTTCCATTCCCAAAATTTACAGAAGTTATGCTTCTTTTTAGAAAAACTATAAACCTAATCACTTTTTTTCATAATTCCTTTGAACAGGTGCAATGCATAGTCACCCGCCAATACATAAAATATGTTGTGTTGCAACGACTCTTAGCCATCAACACTATTGAAAGCGATTTAAACTTCACATTACATTGATTATGATGAATTGCTGTGCATGGGAAGCGAAGTATGATTACGATGATGATTTTAAGTTTCCAATAGCAGCTGGCGTTAATAGAAAAACTGCAAATAGTTTTTGTCCAAACGAAAATTTATCGAAAAACTCAAAACTAACTTTACAACCAACTGCTGCCATTTATTTGCAAATTTTTAAAAATTCTTTTATTTATTAGCCACTTGCAAGTAAGGCGAAGCCAAAAATAAAAATTAAGTACATTTCACACAACAGCATCATCATCGCTATCCATAAATCCTTACGCATATAGGACTCTGGCGCAGAGTTATTAATTCTCAATTGAAATGTTTTTCGCTTTATTTCCCATTTCAAAGCATTTGCATAGATTTTTCATTTTTGGGTAACACAATCGTTAATGAAATTGTTGTCGAAAAGGTTTGTGATGAGTGTGATGTTTTGAAGGATTCATTGAATGCATGACTGACTGGCTGACTAGCTAACTGGTTGGCTGCATCGCAGCATCTCTGCCTGACTGCCTGCTGTTGCCCCTGACTTGACTGACATGACATTTGAACAAGGATTATAAATTTCAATTGCAACTACTTTTGAGGGCAGTGGCACTTGCAAATGATTTGTTTACTTTGATTTTCTTATTGTGGTCTTTATAATGGACTAACTGACAGGGTTGAGTTAGTGGTTAGTTAGAGGGTGTTTGAAGAAATTTTCAAATGAATTGTACACTTAGAATATTGTAAAGAGTGGAACATTAAAATATGAAAACCCAAGATACAAACCACTATCATTACAAAGTACAAAATATAATGGACTAGGCTCGAGTATTTGGTAACAAATTTTAAGCGATCATAAGTCAGTCTCCAAGCTTATCCCACTACCATCAAATTTTACCAGCTAAGCATGAGCTTTGTCAACTGTTGCAGGTGTTATGATGCTAGGACTGACGGGTGAAGATCTTATTCCTCATTGAGACTTGCTCCTTGGCATAGGTTCAGAAACCTAATTGAACGATGCATTTTTTTAATTATAATTTTTCTTAATTTAAGGAATCTGGCATTTTCTTTCTTACGTTAATCGTGTTTTCTAGTTAAGTTAAGTGATAACTCACTTTGACAAGTTCTAGAAAGAAAGGGTTGCCACTAATGTTACTATATGCTTAATATATTGATTATTTAAAAGAACTTGCACAATGTTAACCGCCCTTATTATGCTTGAGAACAATCACAAATAATCATTTTCTTTAAAAAGGAAAGCCGTGTTCTACATTTCATTTATTCTTCTTCCAATTCACTTCGATTTTTCTATCTATACAGTCCTATTGCTAATTTCTTTCTCCATCTATAAGTTTTATTTTGTCCTTAGAACTGTCCAGTGTAATGTAAGCCCTCTGCCTTCATACGCAATTATTGCTTTATGTTCTTTATGATTTATTGCAGTGCTTAGTGCATAGCGTTCCGTTTGTTTTTGAAATTGAAAGTTTTTGACCATCACATCGAAGCAATGCTGATCATTGTATGGTCAAAAGAAACCAAACAAAAGTTCATATATTGCACAATTTATGCGAATGCACAAATGGATTGCATTTGAGTTTTACACTCAAAAAAAATCACTTTGAAATATTTAAAAGTAGGAACGGAATTTTACTGGAAAGGCACTTTTATCTTATGAATTTCCAAGTATTTGTGTGAACTTATTAAATTTCTTCTTATTCAATGAAATGAAGTGAATGATCTCTTCACCTGGATTATAGGGCTGAGAGCTGGCCAGCTATATTTGACTCAAGAGGCAATCATAAATTTTACTTTGAGTTAAATCTGATGTAACTGAATTCATACAAAGGCATTTGGATTTATTGAAAAATCATTAGAAAAAGTGATCATGAGCAACCGTTCTTTTCATGTTCTTATTCCAAAATCCTCAACACTCACTTCCTCATGCAATCTCCACTGCTAAAATCAAGAGAATATACATCAGATCAGCTGCCTTTTATGACCAGGTTTCCTAAAAAGTTATTTTCTTTGACTCATTATACTCCATCTTATTGGTAATTACAAGCTTTAGCCTGGAATTAAATCCTAAATTTCCACACCACTTACGTTGTTGTTTAAATTTTATAACATGTGTGACGTTGCATACAGTTGAAAGTCGATTTCGAAAGATAGATTATTGAGAAACTTTTAATGACAATTTTATTTACTGCTAGAGTTTGTGGCAGCTATCTGCTGAGCAGAAGTTGCCGAAGCAATATTTCTTCGCATATCGTTTTGTTGAAAATGTTTGACCTGGGAGTCGAGGCTTTACGTTCAATCAGCCAACACACTAACTAGACTACGAAGACTTTCATTATATCGTTCTACTTTTTAATTAAAACCCTTTAGCCAGGTTTACAACCCAGCTTCTCACATCAGCCATGTGGTTTGTGCTAATTTTATACACGAGAAGCGAGTCCAACAATTTAATGTTGACTCCGAGCAATAGATTTGAGAAACTAATAATGGAAATTTTGTTTATGCGCGAGATAGAAATATTTTTTGCTTTATCTGAGCAGGGGTTTGAACCATGGATTCTTTTCTAATAAGCCAACCACCCACTACATACCGAACTACTGATTACGTCCGTTTCTAGCTATTTATTAATTTCTATTGTTTTCAGTACCCTCTATTAGGCGTATGTGGCTTCCACAAAGCATTTCTGCCTTGTTTCTGTTTCTTTAATCTATTTTTGTTGTTAAGACTAAGCAGATGATTGGTCGGTCTGTAGTAGCATATTCTAAGATACAGAAGCTGCCAGCTATCCTTGCCTAGAAACAACGCCCTCTAAGTATTTAGTGTAGTGGTGAGGAATCTTGCTAATTCTTGATTCCTATCTCTTTCTGCATAAGAATCCATTATTGAATTATTAACAAAATATATGTTGTCGACAAATACAGACGTGCGGCGTATTGATTCTCAGATTACAGACGCTAACTATACTTTTATACAGTCAAGGAATTTATTTATCTTGGCTCCACCGTTACCACCAAAAATGATGTTAATCTGGAGATCAAACGCAGGATCACTCTTGCCAATCACAATAAGCAATTGAGTAGCAGAGACCACTCTTGTCTGACAAAACTAATACTCTACAAGAGACTCATCTTACCTTATTAACCACTGTTGTAACAGCCTTGAGAGTATTGGGGAGAAAAGTCCAACATCAGATCTTCGGTGCAGAGCGAGTTGGCGATGATTTCCGCTTCCGATCCAACTATGACATTGACGTTGTGTAGCGTATTAATATCCAGCGGCAGCGCTGGCTCGGCCATGTCGTTCGAATGGAGGAGGATGTTCCGGCGAGTTTTTGATGCGGAGATCTGATCCCAGATATTCATTAATCGGGTTGTTATGGCCAATTAAGCAAGTAAGTAATTGGAATTATCATTTAAATTCTTATCGATTTTTTCTTTAAAAACTTTTCAAGTGTAACACTTTTTTCGTGGTTTCTATTAAGAAGCTTCATTTATAACCTCAACATTTCTATTGCCATGCTTTTCAAAAAGTCATGCAACAAAATGTTGCATTAATATGAACCACCAGCACTCATTTCCGCTTGCATTCAAATAAACAATCATCAAAAAGAGAGAGAGAGCGAGCATTAGAGAAATTGAACTGCTTATTTACGTTAACGCCAGATCATACATCAGTTCAGTTGTTGTATGTTGTATGTTAGCGTACAGCACAGAGCAGTGGCGTGACAGTGGATTTGCATTTCAATTGAAAATCATTAATAATCCAAACAGTGGCAAACGGAACAAATTTAACAAACAAAAATGAGTGGAAATAAAAATTGTGTAGGAATACAGAGAAACAAACGAGAAATGGTTGATGTTTTTACAAGGGAAAGGATTGTATTGGTGCATTAGTTGTTAACACGCATACATATTTATAATTTTGTGGTTCAAAAATCTTGTGAATTGAAAAAGAAAAAAAATTAAAAATTAATTGTTTGACAGACAGTTTTATTTCAATTAATTTAAATTTGTTAACAGCCACAATATATAAAAATTTTAAATTCACCACCCCAACCACTGGCACCGTTTTGTATGTTTTCCTGAGCACCTAAAACTATACCTCACTAAAGTTAGTAACACCCATTAAAGAAAACCACATTAAAACCTTCCCTAAATTCGACTAAAATATTTCAGTTAATGTGGTTTATTAGCAACCATTTTTTACATTACAAATACTACATCTATATAGTTTAAGCCATATGCCACAAATATGCCAACAAAGTTAATATCCTTTAACAATTTGCATTTTTTATTTTTTTTTTTTTGAAAAAACAAGCTAAAAAACGAATAAAACTAATTCATCTTTGCCAATTCTGGTTAAAGCCGTAAATAAATGGTAATAGAACAACTGTGTGAACAACTACTAACAACTCATAAGTTAATTGGAAAATTTTTGTGTTAAAAGTTAAAACTAAAAATACAACAACAAAAACCGAAAAAAAAATCCTTAAAATTAAATTAAAAAAATGTCATGACAAAAAAAAAGAAACGAAAACTTTGTTGCCTACTCTGTGCTTGTATTTGTCGAAGCTGCCAAGCAAAATACTCGATGGTATTTTAGGCAAATAACCGCCTACACACACTCGTTCATACAAATGACATACACACAACCCACTAACCAACCAACCAACAAATACTGACGTTGGTGTTTGTGTTCCTGATTTCCCATACTCACACTCGTTCATTTTTTTTTTCTCGCTGCCTCTCTTTCTCTGGGAAAAAACAAATACAACTCAGACCCTAACGATCAGCCTTAATAACGTTATTGTTTGTTGGTACATTTTAGTTACCAATACCTACACAATCTATACCACCACATGCACACATTCAGCAATCCTAAATACTCTAGAGATACACTTCTGACCCTTTATGGCCACCAAATCTTTAGTTACGTTTGTAGATACTTTAATCCAAAATATACGTACTTAATGCGGCATTACAACCAGTAGTCAGTAGTTACCACCTAGCATCTCACACCACTCATGTTAAATAAATAAATTTTTATCAATAAATGGCGGGCCCCACAGTTTAACGAACGACAGATTTTTATGAAGCTTTTCATGACACTTTTCTTCACTCTCAGAAGACTGCTGTGAAGAAATCTTGTAATGGACTACCTCGTGCAGCCTAACCCTACCTTGAAAGTAGAAAAAACATCACTTCACCACGTTTCCTGCCAACTACGAGGAAAATCTTAAATTGCGTTCCCTGCTAGGGTGTCAACTACGACTTATCTCGATCTCACTTAACCTAGACTGAACCAAATGGTAATTTTTGGCCAGTGTTAAATAGTATAATCAACCATATGCTACTATATAGGCTAGTTACGAATTACTAGCCCATAGCAAGGCAACTGGAACGCATAACTTGAATTGACCATCAGCAACATAGTCTGCGCAAGTTCATCTGCTTCTACTACCTGCTGAGGGTATAACCAATTCAATTATATTTTTGCCTTTCCATCTATCTCTGACATCAAACGTCATCAAAAATCGATTTCCCATTTTCATTTAGGATTGTTCGGCTCTAAGTTATCTCCAGTTGATGCAAGTGCATTGTATATTTCACTGTATCGTTGTTCGTAGAACACTGTACGAGGCTACCAATTTTTTGATATTTTTTGTAGGCATCTGTTGGTGAAAGGTTGAATTTTATTTATTTTGTTCTCTGTGACCAGCTATGTTCACAGAATCGCTAAGGATAAGACATAAGATAACAGATCTGCTTTATTCGGGTCGGTTTATGTAAACAAATTTCCCTACTGTTAACGAATCTTCTAAATATCTTACCTTCGAAAGTTAAAATCTCGTCAGTCTGGTCCTGTTTATGCGATCTTTTACATTTCTTTTCATTGCCCTGGTTTATCCAACATAGTTTTATTCGCCATCTTGATATCATCTTTTAGTTTCAACAATCACCTTCGAGCAGTGAAATCTGCACCGATACTCGATACGATTGTTGTAGGTTCTGTAGATTTTACAAAGCATTTTTGCTTTTAAAAACACTCAGAATTGCCACATCCGTGTGCGCATCATGAGCAAATATTTACTAGAATAGGACCAGACTAGTGAAATTAACATCTCTTACATATTTTATAATCAGGTCGGCATTATAATTTTGGTGGCACAGAATTAATCGAAGTTATCTACGACCTTAAAGTTCCAAAGTTAATGTTATCCCCACACATAGCAATGTCAAAGGTAATAGTCTCATGTGCGATATATCGCCTTTGGTATTTTGGCTCGTAAAATTTATCAACAGAACTTGTATAGGTCGAAGTAATTTGCATAGAATCTAGACCAGCACATAATTCTCGGAAAAACTGAAAAACTTCAGCCATGAAATACAGAAATATATAGAGAACATGGTGTAACAATACTTGGCAAAAGAGAGTCCAAGTGTGAATGGTATTCGAGGAAGGCTTCTGCATTCTAAAAAGCTCTCTTCATTGTCGTCATTCTCAATCTATAGCCATAAAACTGAATCATGTCTACTAACTTCAAACAGTTCCAACACAAGTCAAGCCGTAATAAGCATACATTCTCTAAATAATTTCACGGACTATTCGCTCACTTCCTCTACACCCCACACGTATAGACAAACACACACACACACTCACAAGCATATTTACTATGAATTGCAGGAAGTAGGAAACAATAACAAAAGCAACAAATGAAACACCTCGAGCATTTGCAAACAATTCGTCGTCTATTTGTAGAAATAGTTTGTGAACGGAAACATTTACATTCTGTTACAAAAACAACAACAAGAAAGAAAAAAAAAAGACGCAAACAAACAAAACAAATATGAGTAAAAACTGCAACAACAACACTAACTTACAACTGTAAAAGCAACAACAACAATAAAAAATAAATGATAATAATGTTAACTGTATACACATACACATGCACTCGCAAATTGTTATCATTAGTCAAAGGTGTACAGTGGAACAGAATGGCTTTAAACAAGAAACCTTTCCAAATTAATTTCCAATATTAATAGGCCTGTGATCTAGTGCTGAAGTGAGCTTGTTTATAAGTATGTTGAATGAGGCCTTAGTTCCCTGGGTTGCTTTATCAATCAAGGCATTAAAAGAATTAATTGACCTTTAAGCATTATTTTTACGTTCAATAGTCTCATACGTAATCTATTTTCTTTTTGTCCCACTGTCCTTCACACAGTGAACAACAATATTAATTTATTTCAGTTTTAAATCGAAAAAAAAAGAAAAACTTAAATTTTTAGTATCCAAATAAGTTTGAAAAACAAAAATTAAAATAAAACAGAAAGCGATGTCACCAAAACCGACATGTCTCTTTGGAATTGAAGCCCATTTTACTTTAAATAGGAGACTTTTGAACAGACAACCACACAGGCACATCATCCATTTGGTTGCCAAATATTAGTCGGTTTGTTTAGGGCACAAATACAAATATATTCAAACTAATCCCTGTATAACAGTCAAGGGCAATTAAAGAGCACAATTATATTTGAAATTAAAAATTAAAAGAAATAAATTTTGTTAATTAAAAAAGAATACTTTAAGAAATTTTTACTCCGAAAATTGGAAAAAAAATGCAAATTCTTTTGCAAAATACGGCTTAATAGGTTGTCAGCTGGGCTTCATTATTGAAAATGGCGTACAAAAACCAAAGCCACACTTCCTCAGTTTAAATATTTTCATCAGTTCTTGCACATGCCTTAGAACATCGGTAAAGCTTACATTTGCTTCAAATGTCTTCATAATTTTACGAATTCCCATCAAAGTACATCGATTAGGACCACCACAATCTCCTCGCAATGGTCAAAAATTAAACACTTTTTAATTACCACTTTTGTATTCACTTTGAACATTTTTTCCCATTCTTCATATTCCGGAATGGCAAACCCTTCGCTTAAGAAATGACACTTGAAATGAAGATATTCAATCCTTGATAGCCATGTTTTGATACCAATATCTGATACAAATAACAGTCGTATTAATAAAGTTTTTCCAGTTTAACAAAATGATTAGGATGCCCTCTATAAGAATGCTTTCGGATCTTAGACTGAGCCTAAAAAGAAGGAACTTTACTTCTCTATTTATATTCTATATTCTGTTTAACAAATTGTTATGCCAGGTTAATGTTCATGCCAAGATTTTTGTTCATTCTCTTTGAAGCCTTTCTTTCCCCTGGAGTCAAACCTAAACTTTCCGACCTGAACATCAGAGCCTCTGATGGTAATCGAACCCACGACCTTCACACTAATAACCTAATAATAATATGTAGTCATACATCTATAAAATTTATTCCGACACTACTGTATCATACTTAATTCGCACCAGAAATCAACAATAAGTATTCAAAACGATGAGTGGGTTCGAGTCATACTTATAATTTCAGATACTTATACGCATTCATACTTATTTTGATATGATACTTATGCTATTCATACTCAAAGTTGGAAGTACTTGTCGTATTCATACTTAATAATACGCATGATTTTATTGACTTCGACTCGTCTCTACTTTAAATTTACACGAAGCACAAAATATGTATGATTCGCGTACGAACACTACTACGTTCACAAGAAGATTGTGTGTATGCTTTGCTTGTTGAATTTGTCTTTCCTTTTTTCTATGTTTGTATAAGCAACAACAACAAAGGCTGTAAATTTTGATAAATGATTCGAGCCACTCGAATCACTTATAAGTATTATAAGCATTTTTCTAAATTTATGACTCAAACACCTTTTGAATGCTGTGAGTTTGATGTCAATGTTGTATTCATACTCATTGCTACTTATACTTATAAATCAACGTTGTAGCAAATATGAATGAATCAGAGTAGTAGAATTTCAATTCTGTTGATTCACTCATACTCAAAATTGCACGAGTACTTATGAGTAGCAGAAAAACGATTCATTGCTGATCTCTGATTCGCACATAATTTTATATTTGACGTAATCCACAAAGTCTCCGTAGTCTGATAGGTAATTCGTTGGCTGTGTTGGTTGAGGCCAAAGTTCAAACTCCAAGTTTGACATCTCAATCAAAGCGAAATATGAAAAATTCTTCTTCGGTAAATTACTTTTGGCAGAAAAGTTGTCGCAAAAATCTGTCGTTGGAAGTCGACTTTGAATACACTTCCACTTTTAGATACAAATTAACACATACCACATAAGCGGTGTGGGAAATTAGGTCGTAATCCTAAAGTAGAATCATTAAAAAAATAATCAAAATTTTTGTCTATCAAAACAACTCAAACTGCTACTAATTTTGTATCCCTTGCTGTAACCACTTAGTCACCATATACTCAGTACCTGTTCATTTGGTTGGTATACAAATATTAGATGTTTAGACAAATAGAGGGATAATTCCACATACTACATGTGTGAGTAGGTATGTATATGATTGCAGGAGCGTAGTGGTATGTGTGTATGTTTAAATATTATATTCTCTTAACTATAATAACTAGAAATCGCCTGTTTTACCAGCAAACAAACTAAAAATTAACAGACACAAAAATTGAAAGCTTTCCTTACTACACGGATACGTATGTTAGTTTATACACACACACTTTACTAGTGGACATAACATACTTACGTACATATACACAAAAAGATTGCATAGTTTGTTAAAATTGCCCCACATATGTATGTATGGATATGTAAGTGAACGTATTTATTCCTCAGACATAATTTTAATCTTCATTGCAGCCATTATCGTCATCATCATCATCATCGTTATTACCGCCATCATATTTACCCGATATTGTATGGAGTCTACATCATCGTCAAATACAGTCAAATAGAAAAGAGTGGAAAGAAAAGAAAGAAAAATTCACCCAAAGAGAGACAGGGAGAAAAAGAGAGTGCAAGAGAGAAAGAGAAAAGATGGAAAAAATATTGTGATGTTTTAATATGTGGCTTTTTGGAGCATAAAAGCGGTATTTTGTTTAGGGTTTTTATGGTTAACATTGTAATTGGGTCAAAGTTACGCTATGCCATGCCATGCCATGCCATGCTATACTTTAAATCAAGCAACACTACTACTACTAGCACCACTACTACTACTACTGCTACATACTTCGCTCATATGTTCACATTCACATACAATCTCATACATTTACGGTAAACTAAATTAAAGGGTTTGCTATGCATATGAAAATTTATGCATGTATTGTAACATATCCCCGCTTTTAATTTTTATTATTATTTTACTAGAGTTTGTTATTTTAAAGTATAAACACATGCAGTATTTTTATCGTATGTATTTGCAAATTAGAATTTTATTTTTAATCTGCTTCTAGTTTATTTTACATTTTTTTTTTTCGTTTTTGTTGTTTCAAATATGATTTAAATTTTTTATGCTTTGTTACTAAAAGCAATCTTATGGTTGCATAAAATTAGTGAATAAAATTCATTATTGTCTATGCTGGCATGTAGCACCGTCGTCAACGTCATTATCGTCATTAACCTTTAGGGAATATTTGAGTGCATATTTGTTGCAATATTTAGTTTGAAGGGTTCTAGTGTTATTAGAGTTCATTTACTTCAAAATGTTTCAAGCATTTGTCTATGTCAACGAGAACGTACTTACCACTATTGGGTACAATAAAAAGTTATTGCCAATTTTAATATAATAATACTAGAATGTATTAAATTTACTGGAAATATATTACTTCTCTGATATGATGCCCATCGTAGGTATATAGGTTGTAGTATTAAATTGTATACCAAAAGCACAGTTGAACACATATAGCGGTCTTTTGTGGTGCCATAGGTAAGAGCAAGGAAGATTTCGTATTCCTATATACCTTCTGAGAATATTACGCAGCTATCTGAAGGATCGCAAGCTTCTATATGACACACCCGATGGTCGAAGGGTCGTAGAGATCACGTCTGGTGCAGCTATTCTTGGTCCAGATCTCTGAAACCTGAGCTATGATGAAATCTCAGGTATAGAAATTCCAGAGGACACATACCTCGTGGGATACGCGGATGATATAGTGTTAGTCATTTCAGCGCGCGACATTGAGAATGCCAGGAGAAAACTGAATCGAGTCATGATAAGAACTCAGATATGGCTTGAGGATCATGGTCTATAGCTCGCAAAGAACAAGACTGTGGTCATACTGATGACAATGGCTCACATCCCACTCGAAATTGATATGCAGATAGGTGATGTGTCACTGGTCACAAAAAGGGCAGTTAGATATTTGAGCATAAGACTCGACTGCAGACTTAATTATTGGGCCCCAAATACAGCATGCAGCTACCAAGGCAGCGAAACTAACGGGCATGCTAAGCAGGATGATGGCAAATATTGGCGGGCCAACACAGGCCAAACGAAAACTGATTATGGCGGGGACGAACTCGATATTGCTATACGGAAGCGAGATATGGGGAGATACGCTGGAGATTAATCTAGCGGAAAATATTAGCAGCGGTGCAGTGAACAGCGGCATTAACATCTGCCTCGGCCTACCGCACATTATCGGGCGCGGCAGGTCCTAGTGATCGCCGGTGAGATACCTATTGAACCTGCAGCATTGAGCGAAGAAGGAAATCCTGGAGAATGAAGAGGGAAATCTTCCGCATTCTTAGCGCAAATCTCAGATCTCAACACTCCGGCGATGGCAAAGTATATGGACCGAAAAAACATTCGGAAGATTGACTATAAACTTATCCCATAAATATAGCATGATACGGAGACATTGGGGAAAATAACTATTTTCTGACCCCGTTTCTCTCTGGTCGATGGTTATTTCCGAAATACCTACACCGTATGGGCAAGGTGACTGATCCTACTCTATTTATGCGAGGAAATGAGTGAACGACGTTGAACATACATTCTCTATGCATTAAATGGCAAGACGAGAAGAACATGTGGATGGAACAAATTGGTGAATTTACACCCGACACCATTGTGAACACAATGCTCGAAAATGAGATGAAATGGAACGCTGTGAGAAGATACGTTGAATATGTACTCCGCAGAAAGAAGTTTGACCTTGATACAATACAACGGAATGATACATGAGAAGACGAGCCAATAGCATGAAGCTGGCTTCAAATATGGCGTACCCATAATTTTTCTCTTTTGAAAATAGTCTATGTGGGTTATATCGTTAACATTCATAAATTTATTGCTTAGTCGTTAACTCCACCTTATTTGCTTTTGGCACCAATTGGCTCCAAGTAACTCACTGTTAAGGCCACTACTTTTTCACTCTGCTAAGCTATCACAAAAATTGTTCACATTTGTGATCGATTGTGAGCACAAGCTGCACTCTTGGTCGGAAAACTTTTTTTTACTGAAGCCCTCATTAAAATCTAAAATTACTGAGTCAGTTCCTGGTTTTCAAAATCCCAACTTCAATATTTGATTTTCGTCCAACACCAGAACATGAATTTTTCAATTGTATTGGCTGCAGAAACTTTAACTAGACTACGTAGAATTTTTTAAATATTTTTTGCTGGTTGGTCATAGGGAAATTCAGTGAGCCCAGATCTTTTTAACAATTAAACCATAGAACTGCTTAACATACCTAACATTACCATATCTAACATCGAGGCTGTAATAGGAGCTTAGATGCTTTTCTATTAGTCGGTACTATCCACATAAACTATATTACAGCCAAAGCCTTGCTGTTTTCCTCTGCTTTTCGCAGTGCTTCGTTGAATGCTTTAATGGACCTTTCCTGCGTGTTCTTATCACTCTTGCATTCCGTTCGATGATCGTCAAATCACAACCATTGAATCACAAAATATTCTGAACTTTCTGGACATCGAAGACCATTCATTCTTTTAATTTTTGCTTCAATATCTGGTATTACTTTGTGGTGCTAATAACTGTTAGAAAACCTTTTGTATCTATGTTGTCAATTTCGCAGAGATATCCTCATTTCTACCGTACGTGGATGTATATCGTTTTAAAAGTTCCGAGATTTCCTTAACCAACTGAAATAACTCGCCCATTATCCTCGCTAATATATCTATGGATATTTACAGACTACACACTACGGATATTCACTTAAAAAAATTCTTTCTAAAACACGATTACGTGCTTCCCTTTTAATTTTTTTTTTTAAGATTCTAACCCTTCCTGGTGGAACTTAAAATCCCATGCTCTCCAATAGTAAGACTATATCTGTTATTTGATAAAGGTTTTGTAAGCTTAACTCCACTAATAAACATAATCTAGTCATTGCCACAGATGCTGAGGATATATAATCGAGTACACGCCTAAGGTCGCAGTACAACTGATATATAATGGCTGGCAACCCAATATATTTTGTATGAAATCCTCACAACCATTTCGATGCATATCCTTGCCTTTACCTGTGGTTTCGTTAAATACCTGCAATTATCTGTATATGTATCTCTTTATAATAAATGTGTGTGTGTGCCTGAGCCCTAACGATTGCATTTAATTTGATTAAAAGCAGAGCCCATTGAATTAGATTCATCAAGCGGAAGTTTTAACTATTTTGCGGTATTTAATCATTTATGCTTATGCAACTGATAAGCGTGTATATTTAAATTAAAATTTTATCATGAAATTATTTCCATGTTTTTAGGTAGAAACTTTATAAACCAAATCTACGTAACGTAATATCTGGATTAAGCGCTTTGAGCGAACATTGGTTTATCAATTATTAATTTACAAAATTGATTTCAAGATAATTGGCCAAAAGTTATAACATATTACTCAGAATTAAATGAATTAATTTTGATTGAAAACTAATTTTTTATCTTAAAAACTTATAAGCTCTTTATCCCCCACTCCAAATTATTTGAAAATAATTTTTTAAAAAATATTTTTGATATTTTTTAAGAAAGCCAAGCAATAAATATTAAATAAAATAAATTGCTTTTATTAAAAACATGTTTTCTTTATTGCCATACCCAGAGTTATTTTTATACACAAATGTTACGTGTAGACGTGGTTAATATTTCTGTCATGCCATTGATGAAGTAGTTTGGCTTTCAAAACAAAAGAAATCGACACACAGAAGAAAAAAAAATGAAGTTTAAACCACATTTTTCATTATTCGCCAATCATTTCAATGGCATCTCATGAAAAATGCATTTTCTAAAGTGGATTTTATTTGATATTCTTAAACAAGATTTTTACGCATACCCTACACACACATAGAAAGAGAGGGAGAACTAAATACTATATGAATCTGAACCCCTAACTAAAGAGTGGTCGAGAATAAAATATTTAGAAGTTTAGACTTTACGGATTCATTTGAAAACATTACCTTAATGAACCTACACTAAAAATTCGCAAGGGCAGACCTTTACGAATTTGATCCTCTATTACACGCAGCACGTATTAACCGATAAAGATATCTAAGCATTACTGAGTCTTATAGGAGCAAGTAGCATCCATACTGATCCACACTTATTATAGAGAATGCCAATCTCATTGGCTGCAAAGCAGTATGTGCACTATTATTAGACTTTACTGGACGCGTATGGATAAAAAGAGATTGGACTTACTTCTGTCCTTAAATCGCATGGCCATAAATCACACAATAACGATTCTTACGGGCCACTGTCCTCTTTGGTAGGTATGCCAAACGACGTGATATTCCAGCAAATACTTCTACAGAAGCTGTGAGACTGAGAAAGAGGAATAAACTGCCTTTCACCTTATGTGTCAAGGCATTACTCTTGTCATAAAGACGGAGATTTCTATGCTCTTATTTTCTAATATCTTTGACTGAGCTCTTTAATAAAAACAAGGCTGTGTAAGCAAAATTTATTTTGGTCTATTTTGTCTATGAAATATTTGCTTGCAAATGGAATTGATCATGACAATGGGCCTAAATGGGACCATTTTAATTAAGGGGTCAGCTACCTTAACTTATGTAATCCAACCTAAGCTATCATCCATACAAGCTGTTGTGAAAGACCAACTAACATCTTATGATATGAACATTTATTCAGGAAGACAAACGATTGAAAAGACTTTGGTACTCAACTGATGGACTCCAGAACCATTTTCGGCAGAGAATATTTTAGTACATTACTATACATTGTATACTGGGGCCTCATGAAAGAACGAAGAAGATTAGGAGACTATTATTCATACATGCATTGTGTTGTGTTGAAGTCGCCGTGGTCTAGTAGGTAGTGTGTTGGCTTATTAGACGTTAAGCCAGGGTTCGAGTCCCAGGCCAGACATCAAAATAAAATAAAAAAAGTATTTTTTCGGCGATTTCCTCTCATCAGATTTCTGGCAAAAACTCTGAGAGTAAATAAACTTGCCATGAAAAGTTTCTCAAAAAAAAAAAAATCTGTCATTCGGAGTCGACTTTTAACTGTAGGCCCCGCCACTTATGTATAAAATTAAAACACACAACATAAGTAGTGTGAGAAACTAGGTTAATAATCCTGACTGAAGGGTTGTAAGGGAATGTATGTATTGTGTTGTAAAGCAGGGGCAAAATGGACTATTAACTTGCATTTAAACTCACTCCCTATCAGAGATAGATATGAGCCTAAGGATGTCTCCAAAATCAGATTTATTTTCCTGAATCAATACCAAAAATGTCTTGTATTTCATAGTAATAAAGCGTCCTCTTGACGATCATTTCGTTATTCATTGTTTCTGGGTACAATATCATAATAATTTGTTTGAATATTTTCGTAGCGAAAATAATACAAACAAAAACTTGTTGTGACATTCAACATGAGTTAACATGCGTATTTTTTCTGCTGCTGATCTCTTTACTGACAATGAATAAATACAAGCTTAATACATTCGAAATGGCTGTAAGATATGAGTTTATTGGCAAGAAGTTTGAGATCGCATATTGCAAATGAAATATGGACACTAATGAAAAAAATTTAAAAAAAACCAAAATTCCCAGTTTTTATTTTAAATTTTACGTGCCATGGTAAACAATGTCGGCTGATAACTGAAAATTATCAAACGAAGCCAAGTTATCTCAATAAAGAAAATTTATTTAAAGAATGTATCACAACCAACACAACAGTATGAAAAATTTATTCTGATCAACCATTTCTGACGATGGTGAATAAATTCCAAAGCAAACAGTATGTACGAGACAAAATAACCATAAAATTATGAAATACTGCTAAGCTATAGTTAAGGTCAAAAAATTTAAATTAGCTTGAACATCATCCAAATAAATTTGAAGGCCAAGATATCCCAATAAAAAATCATGTGCTGTACATGCACAAATCAAATGCCATTAGCTTTGTTAACTGATGACTAAAAATAATATCTTCAAACAGACAAAATAATTTTCTTTATTTTCTCAATCACAAATGAAGAAAGATTGGAGTTTGTAAAATTTTTTTAAAATTCTAAATTAATAGGACGATGCATGAATTGAACACCCAGCCAATATGCTCATGACACCTCTCGTTACTTTTCATTGTTATACTTTTTTTTTGTGTACCAAAAATCAATGTACGTGGATAGACAATGCGACTATCCGATTATCTGGACAATAAATATTTTATGAATTTCGGTAGATAGTTCTTAACACACTCTCTCGCATTAGCTTAAATAAGGGCATCATAAAAAGCCAGTCACTCTCACTCTCTCTCTCTCTCTCGTGGTAATAAAAACTAATCTATTCAAATGAAATCAAATGCAAACCATAAACGTCTGATATGACGTCTTATGGCCTGCCATTACTTGATTTTATTTTACATTTTTCAACAATTTTGATGTGATACTCTGTATTAAGAATTCCTTTTGCATAATCATTGCCATCATCTTTATTGGCTTCTCTCTGGGATTAATTTTATTATTTTAATCATGTGACACTGATTATAATGGCCAGTTTTATTAGTAGCCGAATAATATGTGAAATGAGTGCCATAGTTGGCTAGAATTTTAAATATTCATTAATGCTTCTAATTAAAAACCAGTTAAAGATATTTATTGTTAGCATTGTTAGAATGAAAAGTTAATTCCATATTAGTTTGTTTTCTGTTCTAAAGAATGACGCGAAATAAAATTGAAAATGAATAAAACCATTTGAAATAGAAATTGAAAGCGAATCATTTAAAGAATTGCGTAAGTCTATACGCTTCAGTTTATGAATTATTTAAATCGGCTGCCGATTCTATACTATGAAACAGGTTTACGTAATTACAAAACGTTTTCCGTTTAGATTAAGATGGCATGCGCAGCAATTTAAGAAATTTAATACATTTTTGGTATTTTAACCCTAAACTTGATATAAACAGATCTATAAAACATATAAGACTGTTTAAGCTAATATCCGCCTTTTTCAAGTCCCTCATTTAAAATGGTAACCTGTACACCATTTCTTTACCTTACATTATTTGGTTTTTTCAATCCTTTAGTCAGGATTGCAACCTATCTTCCCGCATCGCTCATGTCGTGTGTGTTAATTTTTGCTATGAGTGGCCACACCTACTGTTTAGTATCGACTGCGAACGACAGATTTTTGAGATACTTTTCATGGCAAATTATTTTTTTTCTCACAGATTTTTTGCCAAAAGACTGTAGATCGGAATTCGCCGAAAGAAACCACAGGATCTTGTCTAATAAACCAAAACATTATTCTGCCTAATGATGTTTTTTAAAATTGAAAACCTAACACAAAAGAAATTAGCAGAAATTATTATATGAAGCGAAATATTTATTTGAAGCAATTAACGAGTGCCCGCCCTTACTTAATAGGTGGTTCATCGGTAAATTTTAATTTTTCCATACCTTTTCCCAACATTTCGTACATCATGTCAGCAATGGCACCGACAGTGTTATCTGCCATAACTGAAATTATTGTTATCTGTTCCAAAATATTGATTATTGTGCATCAAAGTTTTCACTCAATGGGTTGTTGAAATCGATTGACAAAACCACCTTCTTGTTGAAATCACATGCAACTATTCGAACAAAAGCTAAAGTAAAGTAAAGTCACTTGACCTTGGCTGTCAATGGACAGCTCAATCAATTGATTGATGATGTCACTTGTCGTGTTGTACTGTAACTACAGTAAGAGGTACGTTCTAATAAATTCCAGCGAAACGAAACAACGTTAAACAAGGCAACTTAGCACTACGACGGAAATTTCAGTTGGAATCTTTATTCTGGACAGACTAACAAAAGAGCGTTGAAAAAGGCTATAGTCGCTATATAGTGCACCGCTTTTGGTTGGTTCATGGCCATTTCATTTGCACACATATACAACAAGTACCAATACAGTGTGCGATTTAAGGAAATCCCAATACTACCGCGTAATACTGAAACAGCGTTAAGTGTGGTCTTACTGTATCCCTAAAAAAAATTAGGCTAGTAAAGTTACTTGACCTCGGTTGTTAATGGACTGTTAACAAACGTGAAATTAATTGTTCATTACAGACGCCGTAGTCTAGTAGGGAGTGTGTTGGCTTATTAGAAGTAAAGCCTGACTTCGAGCCCCAGGTCAGATATCAAAACAAAATACTAAAAGTATTTCTTCGGCAATATCCTCTCAGCAGATTTCTGGCAAAAACTCTGAAAGTAAATAAAATTGCCTTGTAAAGTTTTCGAAAAAATCTGTCGTTCGGAGTCGACTTTTAAACTGTAGGTCCCACCACTAATGTATAAAATTAACACACACAACATAAGAAACTAGGTCAATAATCCAGACTAAAGGGTTATAATGACCAATTATGTATGTTAAACTCGTCACCAAATCATACGACATACCTTAACGTGTGACATGAGTACACTCTTGTTGAAAGCACATGTCAACGAAATTCAATTCCTATATTTTGGAGAACAGGTGTACCTTAGTACGTTTCTCCATTGACTACATTTTTACGATTTTCATAAAACTGGAAAAAGTGCGGGAAACGATCCTATCGGCCCATAAACCCCACCAAACAATGTCCCTTTCAGCCCCTGAACCGTCTTTGGCAGTTTCATAAATATTAAAATCGGCAATTCTGTGCATCGTCACTTACTTAGCACAAATTTCGATAACAAAATTTAATAAATGCTTCGATTTGCTGTTAATTCATGTTGTGTTCGATTAACATTTTTTAAATTTTTTCAATTTCATTTCAAAAACAAAATCCAACAACAACAATTCATCTTTAAAAAAATCGGTCTTTTTCTTATAATCAATGAATATTCATCTCTTAATGCTGAATGTCAAAATATTACGTCGATACGATTAACTGATAGGCAGACAAACACACAAAGACTACTCGTGTGCACATGCTAAAAATTAATTCGATTCGATTCAGGTTCCTATAAGCAATCAAAATGTAAATTAATGAAAAAAAAAATTTAATTTAAACGACATACAACAACCATAAATATACAGCAGTGCGTACGGCTACAAAAATTAAAGAGGAACAAGGCAAACAGACAACAAAACAAACAGCAGCAACACTTTATCAACTCAACAAAAGGTACGAGAGGGCTATGATATCTCATAACTTGGTATTGCATTAACTTGTAAATGGCCAACCAACAAAAGGGCAGTGAAAGTAGTTTCACTATCTTTGTGTTGTTGTTTGTTTGTTTGTTTTTTGTGTGCAATTTCTCATTTCATTTATAAAAAAAAAGTTTTTCATTTATTCGTTAAAACATCCAACAGAGCATGGAATTAAAAACTATAAAAAAAAACACATCAAAAAATTAAAAAAAAAATTAATTTTTAGTTGGCGGTGGATTTAAGTGCCATTGGAGATAATTTAAAAAGAAACTGTTACGTTAGGTTTATTTGTAACCATCAGCTGAACACTTATTGTTTTTTTATATTATAATCCAAAAGCTTATTACAGACGGACTTGTCTAGGCTATGTCAGATACTATGGAGTCATAAAATTTCGAAGAATTTATCGAGATTTAGCATCTTTTAACAACGCCAAAACGTATTGCTGTATTTATCGAGTTTACATAACTTTATTGAGTGCAAAATTGTCCTTATTCTGGATCGGGATATAATAATATATCCTCTTGGGATGATTTGTATGTAATTTTAGAAAACCACATTTACTTTGTACTCCTTTAAAGCACAGAGTAAAAACTTGATGTAGAAACGTTTCACCGCAGAACGAGAAAGAAAATTCAGAAAGACAAAGTTTAATGAATCATGAACGTGGGAAGAAAATTGAATAGGATTTCGATTCCCGAAAACTATATTCCGATTAAGTTTGACTTCGAAGACTTTTGCAAAGTGTGGGCCATATATTTAGAAGCAGGACACCAGACCAGGATTCCTTTAACGATCTTAAAGAGTCTGGTGTTATCGGAATTTCTAGTCTGCAGAGATACATCTCTAATATTGGCTGGCTGATGCCGTGACTCTCTACTTTTTCTTTAGTTTTTCCTTCCCTCATTCTTTTCACTCTGCCAACTCTTGAAATATATTTTTCTTTTTTAACTACCATATCTATCTCTTACCTCTAACAAAGTTTTGCTCTCGAGTTGACTTTTGTTCTCTATTTGGGATTGCACCAATTTTATCAGTATTTTTTCCAGTATGATGACATTGTTACAAATGCTTTCAAAGCGATGAGGGATCAAAGTTACCGAAAACATGTGAGTACGGTTCAAACCTCAAATCAATGAATCTCCAACAAAAACGAAAAAATATTTCTTCGACGACTTCCTCTCAGCAGATATCTGGCAAAAATTGCCATAAAAAGTTTCTCAAGAAATCTGCCGTTCAAAGTAAGCTTTAAACTGTTCATCGTTCCACTCATGTATAAAAAATTAACACGCACAACGTAAGTGGTGTGAGAAGCTAAGTGGTTATCTTACTTGAAACGTTGTAATAACCAATTATGTATGCACAAATGTAGTGCAATAACGATGTCGTAAGTTTAATGGTCGCATTTATCAGGGACATTACACCACTCAGTTGCTTCTTTTATATTTTAGTCCCAAAGAGACGACTATATTCAAAATGCTCTCAGCAAAGATCTTCATCTTAAATTAAGATGAATTTGCGTATTTATGTCGGTGACAATTCACAAAATGCTACAAAATGACAAATGCTACAAATATTTTAGATGATTTTCGGCAAAATACTAAAGAACTATCGATCTTTTTGGACTAGGAATCTTTATTTTAGACCTGAAATTATAAAGGATGTCCAAGGCAGACACCATGGAAGTGTTTGGCAAAATTCTAAATCGATATGGAAGGTTATTACCCACTGATTTAAATAATATGTTCCCGGTTTCTCTAGCAAGGAAAATTTCATCTCCTTCAATATTGAATTATTTCCGAGGACGAAGTCCCTGAAAACTTTGGCAGACGTGTATGGTTTCACATGCAGCAATGAATTTCAAAAAGCAAATGCCATTCAGATTATATCACCTTAGGAGCAATGCCCTTGAAATTAATACAATTTCTCTAATATTTCATGCTTCACAAGAGATTTTATGCCTGACCTACCGTTTGTTAGATATCTGACAATGACTAAAAAGCAATTTCTAACACAAATTAAAAAAGAAATTTACATTTCAAACCCAAAAAAAAAAGTAAATTTCTTTGATTCTCTGAAGAACTACAACTTCTAACAATTTTAACAAGAGCTGCTGTATTACATAATAGTCCTTTTTAGGAATTTTCTTTCCATTCTTACGTATCCACGGACTAAGAATTTCAGTTTAAAATATGGGGTAGAGAAAGCAGAAGTTTTCAGGGGTTTTTTTTTAATATTTTTCACATGAGTGAAAGAATAAGTGTATATGTATGTGTGTGTGTATGAGTGCTTTATCATCTTCTAATTTGACTAAAGGATAACGAGAGGACAAATGTTTTTAATTTGTCTCTTTTAGTTTTCAAAATAATAACAAAAAACTACAACAACTACTGTTACCAATACATATGCGAACATATTCCCTGCTTGTATGTATATTTGCATCAGCATTTGTTTTTAAAGTGAATAAATATTTCGAAAAAGAAACCAAAAAGTTCAGGCTTTAAAAGAGTGATTAGTTTAGTTCAAACTAAACAAAGCAAGGAAGATTAATAACATATGACACAGAAATACAAGATTTGCTTTAATTTTTAAGAACTACAGGATGACTGAAGTGTATTGCAACTAACTTTTGCTTTATAGTTGCTTTTGCTTTATAGTTGGCTGGAAAGCCACAGGTGGCTATCGAGAGCCCTACAGCATTTAAATCTGAATAAACCTTCTGTTTCTCGTACCATTGCGCCTTACCGTGATACTATCAGCGTTGCATCGCATCGACACCAGAAATGATCCGAAAAGTGAAGGCCAAATTTGATCGAAATCCACGCCGCAGTGGTAGAATAATTGCTCGTGAGCTCAACATATCGCGAGAACGGATGCAACACATATTGAGAAATGAGCCTGACCTCACCGATGAACAAAAAAAGTTAGACTGGAAAGAGCCAAGCCGAATTTGGTTTTCTGCGACGAGAAGCCATTCCAAATTGAGCAGTTTGTGAACAAACAAAATGATCGGGTTTACTTGTCAAAGAGGTCAGCTGAAAATTTGCGATTGTCCACCTGAACTCAAGCGCCGTCGATGGTAATGGTGTGGGCCGCCGTAACGGCCGATGGTCGCTCCCCGCTCGTAGTCATCGATCGTGGGGTCAAAATAAATGCCAAATATTATCGGGAAAATATCTTAAAGACAGTAATGAAGACCTGGGCAGATAAAGATTTCAACCGCAGACCATGGAAATTCCAACAGGACTCAGCACCATCTCAATCAGCACTTCAGAAGCCTATCAAGACTATTTCAAGAACTGCATTGAACTAGAAATTGGTTGAAGTAATGAAAACTAAAGAAAAGAGGAAATAAAAAAAATTTTAGGGATAATATGAGGCCCCTAGAGGTATAAACTAAAGACTAAAATGTGAACTTTACAGGTGGTGTGGTGTATAATTATTATATCGGGTAATTTTTTAAGAGCACACAAAATTCAGAAAACTGCATGAAATCTTTATTTGAAGCGATAGTACGGTCCATATAATTTAATGTTTGAAGATTATTTCATGCAAATATTGACCGCGACTGCGCCTTTAATGGCCCATCCGCTTAGTCCAATTTTGGCATACTATTTCCAACATTTCGGCCGCTATCTCACGAATGAATGCCTCAATTAAATCGGGTTTGTCTGTATATACATGAGCTTTGACATAGCCCCACAAAAAATAGTATAAAGGCGTTAAATTGCACGATCTAGGCGGATCCCGAATTTGAAATAAAATGTTCACCGGCGAGTTCGGTTCTCATAAAGTCCATTCTTACGCCTACTGTGTGGCATGTAGCACCGTCTTGTTAAAGCTACATGTCATGCAAGTCAAGCTCTTGCATCCTTCCTAAATCCTACCGCAAAATTTTCCACGTTGTTGAGTAACAAAGGCCCAATTGCTGCGAACGGCGACGAACGACCACCATAAGCAATAGATTTAAATAGGGGGTACTGTCTTTTCCAAGCAATAATAGATGGCAACTCTATCTATTAAAATTGGAGTCGAATAGAAACAGCAACTTCTCTTGACATACACGAATTACAACGAACAAAAACCGCCATGATTTCGCGTAAAAACATTATAAAACTAATTATAGGGTTTGCAATAAGTGGTTGAAAATTATTTTAACAATTAAAAAAAGATTTAATTCGTTTAAATATCTGACTTTCTATGGAAACATTCTCTCATTTGACAGATGACTAAATAGATGGATGGATGAGTGCTTGGTTGGCTTGTTATTTAGCTGCATATATGTATGTATGCATGTATGTATGCATAAAGCGGTCTGTTGGTCCGTTGCTCGTTGAATCTTTATGACATTCAAGATGACTTCCATACAAATTAAGACAAACATGAGTGCACAACACTTGCATATTTTCTGTCAAAAAACGAATATGTTTTGTTTTCTTTCTATCTCTTTTATTTTTTTTTTTTTTTATCTCTCACAGCACAAGGACACAAAAACACACACACACACACAAAGCAAGATGACAAATTATTACTTCGACAAATAAAGTCTTCCTTCAGCAAAACGTTGTGAGTGAATTCAGTCATTCATTCACTCTTCTTGCCTGGTGGTTTTTCTCTTTAGTTTTTGGGAAAACTAAAAACTTTTCGTTTTTATTTCCCCCCCAAACAAAAAAAAACTAAACTTTAGTTAACTTGAGTATAAATTTTATTAAAAACTTTATTAAATAGTTTTTGAATATGGGCATGAGTGTGTGTATTTCTCTCTCTCTCTCTCTCTCTTCGTTTTTTATTATTTTTTCTTTTTTGTTGGCAAATAAACTACCGATAATTGGGTGAATCCAAAGGCATATGAGAACTAAGAAAATATACAACAACAATATGATAAAGAAAAAGAAAAAAGTTTTAAGAAAACAAAAATAAAAAGAAAACCTATGGGTAAAAAACAACTTTTAATTGATATCTAGAAAGAAGAAAATGAAATTATTTAACAGGTTGCTGGTGCTGGAAGAACAAACAAACGAATTCGTAGGTAAGAAATTATTTTTCTGCAATTGTTTTCAACTTTGTAGCAAAAAAAAAGGGGGAGCAAATAAAGCAATAATTATTGAATTTTTCAAAAATAACTTTTAAAATATGTTGAGAAACTATTGTTTGCTCTGTTATTTGCTGATTGTATTTGAACTGCACATACTGTAGTATCCCGCTTTTCCAGTGCTTCTAAAAAGAAAACTATTCCACAACAAAATTCTTTAAGGTCGCCTTAGAATCCGACAAAACAGATTAAATATCAATATTTCCTTTACATCGGTGAGGGAGTTAAGGGCACCAAAAGATTTTAAGACTTTGGAACAGTTTCGATAATTAAACTCAGTATGTTTATCGTATTAGATAATTTGAATCAAAGTCACACGCAAGTTTACTCACGCAAACATACGGAGCAGAGATCAGCAACGAGTATTCAAAACAATGAGTAGATTCAAATCCCACTTATAATTTCTGATACTTATTCGCATTCATACATATTTTAATATAATACTCATACTACTCATACTCAAGGTTGAAACTGCTCGTCGTATGCATACTTAACAATACGCATGATGTTATTGACTTCGACTCGTCTCTTCTTAATATTTACTCGAATCACAAAATAAGTATGATTCGCGTACGAACACTACTATACTCACAAGAGGATTGTGTGTATGCTTTGCTTGTTGTCTTTGTCTTTCCTTTCTTCTTTGTTTCTATATGCAACAACAACAAAGGCTGTAAATTTTGATGAATGATTCGAGCCACTCGAATTACTTATAAGTATTTTTCTAAATTTATGAATCAGAATGAGTAGACGTATGAATCAAACATATTTCGAATGTTATGAGTTTGATGTCAACGTTGTACTCATACTTATTGCTACTTATAATTATAAATCAATGTTGTAGCGAGTACGAATGAATCATAGTAGTTGAATTTCAATTCTGTTGATTCACTCATACTGAAAATTGCATGAGTGCTTATGAGTAGCGGAAAAACGATTCATTGCTGATCTCTGCTACAGAGCCAGCTCATCTATATATAGCTCATCATAGACAAACTACGCAGATAGTCAGTTGTAGACAATCACCCGTGACCTACTATTAAGGCAGAAGGCTAAGTTGCTGCTATTCTGGGAAGACATAGAAAAAACAAACTTGATTGTATGATTTCTTACAAATTTCTAAATATAACCCTAAACTTTAGAATTGCAACTAGAGAGTTCTAGTCTATAGTTTCAGAGGTTCCCAATGCGACCCTTGAGGTTTACACTGATGGCTCAAATGTTAGTGACAGTTAGGGTTCTGATATTAAAATTTCTTGACAATTTTAAGAGAGGCACAATGTTTGTTAAGTGTCTGACAGCCAGGCTGTGATAAAGTCCCTAATGAACTTGTCTCAATGTCCATCCTTATCCATGAATGCCGAGCATTTCTCACAGAAATTTTGTTAACATTTACAAGTAACTCTTATATTTGTTCCGGTACATATAGACATCATTGAAATTACGTAAAGTGCTCGTAATCTCCGTAATTAATTCGGATGTTGTCCCCAGTTATTATAGGAAAGCTCAATCTTGTTTGTGGCAAGACCTTACGTACAATAATGCTAGAATCTACTCATGGCAATCCGTCGCAAACTAGCGATTCTTAGGGACCGAAAGACTCGGCATTCTGGCTAAAGTCTCTTACAGTAGATGTGGGCCTAATGAGGAGGAAGAGACAATCTAAAGTTCATGTATCAGTGCCCAGCCTTTTTCATAAAACAATGGAGGTTTCTGACCTTTCATTTTCCGTCATCATTGACTGAGATATCTCTTTATAATAGCCAGGTTTATTCTGAACTCGGGATAATTTTTTTTGTTTTTTTGATGTACTGATTGAACACCGGGTAGAATTGATTGTGGTATCCTAATGGACCTTATTTTTGAGTTAAAGTGAGGCCTCTTCCTTTAAGGGGGTTCGGTACGTTACTTGACCTAGCATAACCTAAATATCCAAAAAAAATAGGGATTGCACCACCTTTTAGAGCAGAATACAGCATAGTTTTTCAACACAATACAATCTACCTTTGACAGTGCTGTATTAAGCGACAACTTATGGCAACCCTATTATTCTAGCATATGTTACTGCATCCCAATCAAAAGCTATGATGTAAAAGTTTTATTCATAAAACTGAAACTAAAGTACAACGAAATAATAATTTCTATGTCTCAGAAAAAAAATATTGAAATGTAATCCCTAAATCACCAGAAAGAATGCATAAAAATGTATTTTTCATTGGACATTTGATTTGAGAAAGTGTGCCTCTTAACTTAAAGGTTTAATATACATTCTAAGGGTTTTTTTTCAACTTTTTTTTAAGATGAATTTATTAGAACAAATGGATCTTTTTATATGTTGAAGAGGACATTTGATTGATTATAAAAAATGGTGAATGGTGAAGTCGGTCGGTAGTACAGTAGCCTAAAGAAGGTCATTCTAAAATCAAACTACCATGATTCCAGGAGTTGGAAGTGTCCTATGGCAATAATCCAATCGATGCAAAGCGAGGTATGAGTGTACTTAAATATAAAATTTTCTATTGTTCCAAGAAATTGTTTTAAAAATAAAATATTATTTTAGATTTAAAAAGAATTTCATAATTTCAAGTTATTAAATCGAAAAACAAGATCCTTCTGCGCATATTCTTCGAAATTTCAACCACAACTTATTCACAAAAGTCTGTTAAATAAGCGAATAAATATAAACAAAGTCTCTATTGTTTGAACAAATCACAAAAAAATGTATTTTTTTTTTTAATAATAATAATGAATACAAATTATTTTTATTAAATTAATAACTTTATGAACATAAACCTGTAAGAAGTAGAAAAAAAATGTCAATGTCCGCTAGAATTAACCATTTAAGCATAGAGAAATTCTAATATTTACCAACGTTTTTAAGACAAACAACAGCATTTACTGGGTAACTGGTACATGTGCATAGAATTGTTAATTTCCTTATCGTAATAATACTTTATTGTTTTAAAAATAAAAATTTGTTATTAAAATAATTATTATGTATTGGTATTCTGTTAAAAACCAGAAACATGTTTTGAATTGTTTAATAAACAATTTAACATAATACAACACCAAAAACAACAACACCATACGATACGATATTTTTATTTCTTGGCTTATGAAAATTACGGAAAAGAATGAATTTTTTTTTATTTTTTTTATTTTTATTTTTTTGTATTAATACGACATTTCTTACAAAGAAATAAAAACAAAAACAAAAACAACAACAGAAAATACTCACTCAAACTGCCAATTAACATTGACCATTACTTTTTCAAAAAATTTAAAAAAAATCTACAATAAATAAACGTTAAGAAAGCGAAAAAATACTGGCCTTTGGTAATGTTCGAGATACTCGAATCGTAACGAAAATATTTTGTTTCATTGTTGTTGTTTTGTTTTAATCTTTTCTTATTTCTATTTGTATTTAAGAGTGTGTAGCATTTTAATGAATTTATTACTGAGATGAGAAACAAGTTATTGCTCTTCTTGTTATTGTTGTTGTCGATTTAGTTGTCATATTGTATAGAAATAGTGAACAATTGAGAAATTAGCATATAAAGGCATACAACAACAACAATAGTACTTAGTATTATGTCAGCAACAGTTTTATAATCGATTTCAATTTAGCATTCCCTAACATCAAATATAAGAATACCCAAAATACCCCGAAAGTGTTTAAAAACCCATTGACAGAGCATTTTATTATTACTCGAGGTCCAAGGGTAACAAAATATTGAATGCAGCTTAGTTGACTGGAATGGAAAAGCTTAACTCTACGTTAAGCTTTTTGGGAAGCAATCAACAATAGGTTATTACTATCTGAAATAACGGGTCTTTAATGAAGCGTTCCTATGTTTAAATTTTAAAAATACTACAAAATGTGTTTAAGATGTTATTCATATTTTTTATTCGGTTGAAGAACTTATTGACGCTAACACGTGTGTAATATAACATCGTTTGAATGTGCACCACAGCTTCTTTGGGTGGAGTGCATCAGGCTAAATGGCCAACATAACTTGCTGGCATGGGTTATGAATATCACTATGGTATGTGTCTTATCCGACATTTCACCACATAAAGTCTAACAAAGTAAAATTTTACGATTTCGGTAACCAGTTTATATGTCTTCCTTGAGGTATGACCATGCCTTTAAATCGCTAGTGTAAAATATCCAATGTAGCATGAGCCATCCTTTACATCTCATATTAATGGTGTCCAGATCATCCGATTAAAAAAAGTTAAAAGAAGTTGGTAGTCATTAGTTTATAGTAGTCGTCGTCCTCAAAGATATACATAACTTATATAATTGGCCATTACAAGCCTTCAGTCATAATTATGGACCTAGTTTCTCACACTACCGATATTGGTTGTGTTAATTTTATACATGATTGGCGGGACCTATAGTCTAAAGCCGACTCCGAACAACATTTTTTTTAAACGTTTCATGGTAATTTTTTTTTATTTACTCTCAGAGTTTTTGCCAGAAATCTGCTGAAAAGAAGTCACCAAAGAAATATTTTCATATTTTGTTTTGATGTCTGACGTGGGGTTTCAACCATGGTAATAAGCCAACACACTACCTACTAGATTCCATCCAAAATCTATAACAGACTATGATTTTTTTTAGATGTATCGGACGCTCTTGGACCTCATGTGATTTTAATTGTTCCCGTACTCATTAATCCATTAATAGAGCTTATCGCTAACAATGATTTTCGATGAAAATTAAGTTCAATTGCCAACTGCTCCAGAGTCTATACAGCAAACACACATCGACAACAGACTGAATAAATGAGAACTAATTTGATAGAGAATGCTTTAACACCTTGGCCATTATTAACAATAAAATTTGGAAATCGATGTTAGAGGACTTGGTATAATTATTTCAAACTAAGATGAATGCCTTGCTCGAAATGTCATTTGCGCAAGGACAATGTGAAAACCACACAACATATATGCTGTGTATAATACAGTTGCCTATTGAGACCATTGAAGCATCTGTTCAAAAAATTGATCCTGCGCGCAGTGAAGATTAACAAATTCCTTGACTATATCGAAACTATCGGCCGTAATCTAAGGCAACATATACTTTGTTTTGCCCTCATTTACTGCTAGACTCATCTTAATACGCTTCCGTTTAATAGCGGACACAGTCATCCACCAACATAATGCAGAAAATTCTATTGCCTTGCTTCTGAGTGATTATAACTCGTTGCAGTTTAAAATACTTTGTTTTGACGTTTAGTGTCTGGTCTCAAAAAATGTGTTAAATCGTGGAATATATAACACATATGGTAACACTGTTTAACACAAACAACACAAACAATATCATAAACGAGACGTGCCCGGTTTTAAACAACAAGTGCTGCTGCAAAACGGCAAACTAAGCAAAGCGCGCACGCTTTAAACTTTAAATTATAAACAACAACAACAACAACCATAAGCTTAAAATCTACACTCATTTATAGCAACAAGAAGAAAAATGTTAAAAATCAATCTTAACCGGCTTAAATAAATAAGAAACGAAACGAAAAAAAAAACCAAAAACTATTGAGTCAAAAAATTTGTTTTTTTTTATCATCTACTAACCGGTACTGAAATAAACGAATCAACGGAACAACAACTCTTATTGAAAGTGAATTGAAGTGAATTGAGTTAAAGAGCCTCAGACAAAACCCGACTTGGTGAGAGAGTGTAAAAACTCAAGGTAGTTTCGAATGGGTTTTTTTTCTTGAGTCTTGTTTCTTTACCTTCTTGCAATTTCTTCAAGTGGAACCACAAACAGTTGACGGTTTTTATTACGACGTTTCAGACGTGGTTAACGCTTTAAAACGAAGACTGATTTTTTTTTTTATAGTTTTATTTTAAGAGTGTGTTACAATCGTTTGCTTTCACTCCCCACCTCTGCCGCAATTAAAACACAAGGAAATTCAACTGATTTTTCTAGTCTTGGACAAGAGAAAATTTGTTGAATTTCTGTTTTTTTACGTTTCGAGGGCGTAAATACAGAAAAAAAAGAGAAAAAACCAGAGAAAATAAGAAATTAAAAAAAAAATAGTCATTATGTCTAAACATAGTTTACAATTATTCACCCTGATCTTAGTGGTGGGGTCTATAGTAACTGGTAAGTTTTGAAAAGAAAATAAAAAAAAGAAACAAACAAAAATTCGAATATTTTCAACATGAAAAAAAAAATGTAAAGTTTTGTATGGAATTTCCGCATATTTTTCTATCGCAATGTTTAAGCCTCTGTTTGTATACGTTGCAATATTTATTTTATTTTTTTTTTTTCATATATTGTTGTTGTTGTTGTATTTTGTAATTTTTTCTTTTAATTATTTTCTTTTATTTCTGATTTTGTTTCATATTTCTCTTTCGTCACCTTTTTCATTATTAACATTATTTTTATTATTATTGTTGTGGTAATGCCTTTTGTGTTTTCGAAAGCATTTGGATTTGCGTGCTGCATGTTGCTGCCACAAATATGAGGCAAAATGTGGAAATATAAATAGAATTATTTAAAAGTGTTGTCTACATACGATTATTTTCTATATAACGGTTAAACAAGGTAATAAAAAATAAATACGAAAACCAGAAAACCTCGAAATGTTTATAAAAATGAAGTGAAAAAATTTTAAAATCATCATCGAAAATATTGGAAAAAAATATACAAAATTGGATGTCTCTTACACAGAAATAGCCATGTCATATCGTTGACGGCTCATAAACCGGTTATTATATAACATACAATGGCTAAACCCACAACTAGTTTTCACTTTTCTGGGTCAGCTATTGGTATTGTAAAATTCATGGTTAAAAAATAATTTTGGGTTTAAAAAATTTCATGAGAAATTTTTAGACTGGCCTTAGACACAGGTGGTGGTTTAATTTAATTTTTGAGCAGCTCCTTAACCTACTGACTTCAAGAATCATATTTATCTGGATTGTAATTCATAACAAGTGCCTTTAATTAAATTCTCATAAAAAGGTTTGCTTTTATGAACTGTTTTCCATGGCATAAGACTAAAACCTGATTTTTAGGAAATTCCGATGGCCTCAATAATTTCTAATATTTAAATTATAGAAAAAATCTGAAGTCATTGCATGCTTTCTTCTCGTCTAGTTTTTAGAATACGAGATGTTAGTAAAGCTTTACAATTTTAATACCAAAGTAAAACCATAAGCATGCATATTCATTAATACTTATAACGTCAGTATCATGAAATGGATTTTATGACTTAAGTAGTGCAGTTAAGCCGCCCATTATCGATCTACAAATGATTCTAGAATGAAAGGGTTGCCACTTGTCATTACCTGGAAACAATGCTTTCTATGTTTGAGTACAGCGGTGAAGAGCTCTGGTCATATAAGGAGAGCGCGCAAAAAAAACTGGGCTTACGTTCTTCGTTATAGAAATAAAACTAAGTGGCGAATTTTTTTCGTTTTATATTTCTATTAAAATAAATAATATTTGAATTCTTTTGTGTATAAAATTTTTTCTGAAAACTTCTCAGAGCGTTCAACTTTTTTAGAAAAATACGTATTATTTTACTTGCTTTGATTTGGTCGGCAAATCCTTTTTTTCTTCCACTTCTGCGCTTTCTCTCAATACTCAAAGACTCCTTATATTGTTTTATTCTTTCCTTAGAAACTGTTTTTTGGTTAACACTTGCGAACTTAGCAATCGCTTTTTGTAAGCGGCGCGGTTTTTCATTGAAAATTTCATTTATTTTTTTACGACTTTCTTGTTGGGTGCCCATTTTTAAAAAACTAATTTTTCTATTGCAATGAAATTTAGCATGTGGATTTTGAAACAGATGACTAACAAAAACAATGTAACTGTATTCATTTTTTTCAATTATGATAAAAGTTATAAGCATAAAAGTAGGCCCATTTTTTTTCGTGCGCACTCCTTAGAAGAACTTTTCCTCAAGGGTAATATTGCTCGACATTCGCATAAAGGTTGTAATTTTTATATGAGCTCAACATACAAGGATTATTTATTATTTGTTCTTCTTGATTTTTAACTTGAATTATTTTTCATTCTTTATTTTATTAAAACTTTTTAAATTCGGGATTGTATTTTTAATTACTATATTGGGATTCGTTAGTCGACTACCTATTTAAGATACATTGCCAAAATATATGTTAATTTGTATACATGAGTGATGGAACCTACAGTTTTAAGTTGACTCCGAATGATAGATTTGTGATCAACTTTTCATGGCAATTTTATTAACTCTCAAAGCTTTTACTGGCGATCTGCTGAGATGCGATGAAATATTCGTTCATATTGAGTTTTGTTCGAGATATCTGACCTGGGTTTTGAACCGATTCCTCGGGTCTAATAAACCAACATAAGTACTAAGACATATAAATATTACAATTTTGTTTTTATAAATTCCTTTTAGTGCATGAATGAAATAAATGCCTTGAAAATGTCATCAAGCAGAAGATAATTTGCATTAAAAATCACAAAAAATAAAATAAATTAAAAAATCTTCGTTTAGTTTGTTGTGGTGATGAAATACCAAAAAAAAAAAATACAGGCTTGCCAAAATCTACACCTTAAGGCGATTATTATTTATTTTAAACAAATTGCTATTAATATGGACGCACCTGTATTTGCAGAAGAGGTTTTAATATTTTACTACTGTAAAGTTTGTATTTGTTTGTATTTTTGAGCATTTAAAGTTACTCCCCTTACACAAATCACAAAAAACACAGATACCGACTACCGACAGATACCTCTAAAGAAATAAGAAAATAAAAAAATGTGCAAAAATCAATTTGTTGTTGTTGTTGTTGTCTACTAACACTTGTTTTTGTTTTTCATTTTGTTTTTGTGTCTTCTCGTCTATTTCTAATTTCTTTCTTCTTTTTTTGTGAGTGGAAATACGATAATTTACCTGCTCTATGAGTATGAGCATTTCCCATGTTGTTGCTGTCATTCCATACTCCATCCACTACGATTACTTCAAAATACAATTACAACAACATTAAACAATATTTCCCCCTCTTCTCCCGTTTTATTTTATTTGGCCAACAAACGTATATTTTAATGTATAAAAAATGAACTTTTTTTTTAACGAAAAAAAAACATAACAAAAACGAACCGTGCCTTTATGTCTGTCATGAATTGAGTAATAATTTGCATGAGCACAGTGTACCATAGCTCACTAACTGCACATACATACATCCATGTATGAAAGAAAAATGGAGTGCATTTGGGTATTTTGCACAAATGTGTGTATGCATTAACCCATGGTGTACATCAGTACATACCCGTATGTTTGTATGCATATATGCATGCATGTATGATGACTTTTGTTTTTATTGACTTTTGCTCTTATCATTAGTGTATCAGTTTCTATTTTTATGTATGTATGTGTGTGGTGTATAAGTGTGTTACTACTATCTCTGTCTGTTCCTTAATATCACATCCACCATTCAGTTTATAAAAATATTTACACATACACATCGCTATAGCAGTGTAATGGCCTGTGTGATGGGTATCAGTCAGTGTTACATGCCTGAGAATGAGTATTTGATGCAGCTTCGCTCTTTGCAAAGAGTTCATATTTGTAAGAGAGGGTGCACACATGTATGTGTGTTTGTGTATGATAGTTTTCATAACGATATGTCAAGTATGTCAGTAAAGTTCGCAGTTATTATTCGCATATGAAGTGGCATCTCATTTGTTTTTTATGCATTCCTTCCTACTCGCTCACACTCTTGTCTCTCTTGTTTTTTTTGTTTTGTATTTTTTGTTTTATCATCTTTTCCATTTCATCTCTATTTCTTTTATTTCAGCTCTTCTGTGTGAATTCATAATATTTTAATATCTTTTGACATTTTGCCGGATTTTTTTTTTATTCTTTTTGTTTTGTTGCTACGCTGACATTAAACATTTTTGTTTTCGTTTTTGTACGTTATGCCTGAGAGAGTGAGTTTATGCATGTATGTGTTACCAATCTCTTGTCGTTTATGAGAACTTCATATGATAATTAAACTTTCCGAATATTAAAATTGTATGAGAATTTATTTTCAAGAGGTGACTATATACCAATGAAATTATAGAACATTTCCTACCCCTTTTTTTTCTTCTACTGTATGAAATTGAAGAGTTAAGGCGACCAATTAAATTTTATAAGACATTAACAGCATTGGAAATCTTGCATGTAAGCATATGAAACTTTGTTATACAGTTAATGCGATTTGTATGACGATGTAGTCGAACTTCAAAAGTTTCTATTAATAATCCCACCCAAAAGCGCAGTGTTTAGTCTCTGATTTTTTTTATATAAGAGATGATACATAACCATGTAAAAGTTCAAGGTGCAGCCTATTATATCCACTTATTTCATGGAGAAGAGGTTTTAGCAGATTCTAAGGCTTAGTGTTTCTGTACTCGAATAAAAAGCAGATTTTCTCTCCACCAGATTTTAATTCATACCAACTATAGTCACTAAATCAGCATTATTTGCTAATAGCTGTACATTTCTCACGTGGATTGCTAGAAATTCTATTGCCTTATCACACGCTAGTCCCATAAATTTTGGTTTTGCATATTTTCATTCCTAAACTCCTTGTCATAAACAGTGTCCGATTGTCGTGGTCATAAAAACTTATTTTTAATTTTTAAGCTACGTTTTTCTACTTTGTCGATAATAAGATAAGGCTATCAAAAAGCATCCCCTGCATCGAATTAATATTTTTTGGTTTGTTTCATCGGCATTTACTAAAATTTTTTTAGAGGATTTTGCACCATGTCTTAGAGTAGTACGATTATCTATTGTTGTCTAGAAACAACATCTTCTGTAGAAATATATTGAAATAGTTTATTTAGGGCAGCAGTAAGAGATTTTTTTTCATCGATAGGGTTTCGCTACTTGACCTTTTTATTGCTTCTGGTATTGATGTTATCTTTTCTGAGAAATCAGATTGTTTGGAAGGAGATTTCAGTACTTTTTTTTCGTTTGTAAAAAACCAAAATCATAATAAACGTTATTTTTCACCTTCTACAGTTTTCGAACCCAGATTGCTAGGGTTGTGTAATCAAACACTTTAATCACTATATCTCTTCACGTTAAATGTAGCTTCAACGCTTTTGGCATTTAAACAGTTCTTTAAGCCATGATAATAACAAATGCTTATAGCCATTTTTTTTATTACTCAGGTATGGTATCGCTCTCTCTTACACATTCAACCCTGTTGCCAGCGAAAAACTCATAAAGGTTAAGTACAAAATCTTATCCTAGCTTAATTTTCAAAGCATGTGACTATAAATCTTGTGTTCAAATACGAAGTAAATTTTGTTAAAACATAAACAGTCGAACTACACAATTCACCATCAATAAGAGTTGGACTATACGAAGCCATGCCCGAATATTGAATAGATGAGAACTAAACTATCCGTAGCACAATATTTTTGTGCCTTTTTGTGTTGTTTTTAGCAATACACCGCAATTTTTTAGGAGCTTTCTACGTAACCTGTTGACTGCTTGAAATCAGTGGCAGCTACTGTCATGTGATTTACGTTCTTCTACTTGTACCTGATTATGATCATGTTATTTAAATATAAAGCTACGGAATCTCAAGCACTTTGCTACAACCGCCCCAATTCGAGATCTTTTTTGTGATATCGGCCGCTCCTTACAATGGCAGTGATGAATTGATGGAGGTTAAATAGTCGCATTCGTGAAAATCATGCTGCTCATGTCAACAGATAGCAGGATACAGTGTTAAACTAGGGCATAATATGCTCTCAACGATGAAGCACGCCAAGAAACAAATCGGGTTGCTTCAAAGATCTCCGATTTATGGATATCCGTAATGTAAACATGGAAGATTGAAGGTGAACTGTAATAAAACCTTATGTAAGCTATCCGTCGTAGTCTCGTCTATATTATTTCTCAGTGTGGCTCTTCCCAAACTGCAAATAATCCGTGCAGGTCCATATAATATTTTTGTATGTTCATACGTTACAATCTTAACTTCCCATTCAGTTTAAATCATTTTATAAACTCCACCTTAAACTTAAATTAAAAATTGTGTCACTAAACCATTTAGCCACTGGAGTCAATTAATTAAAAAATGCGGATATTGACATAAAAACCAAAACCAAGGCGGTAACGGCTGCAACGCTTAAAACTTCACTTCAAATTGGCAGCAAAAATAATTGCAGGTTTTGGCATCGTCATTGCACCATGACAAATGATACAAAATAGTAAATATTGAAGCGGTTACAAATGTCTAAATAATCGGTTTATAAATAAATGTTAAGTGCGTTGTTTATTTTCGATAAAATGTTATAAAATTTTTCAATTTTTTGAAAAAAAATATTAAAAAAAATGTGCAGAATTTTAAGGATTGATTAGAGGAATTATTAAATACGAATCCAAGTGACAGTCTTATAAAGCTTATTGGCAGTTTTGAGTGTTTGTTTTCTTAAAAAAAACACTGAAAAAAACTGGTTAAATGAAGTCACCAAAAACAATGTTTCTTTTTAATAGCAAAGTATTCTAAAATCTCAACAACATTCATCAAAAATATTGTAAAAATAAAAAACTGGTCTTGCGTAAAAGAGCGCTAATGTCAGTGGTTTCTGTCAACAAAGTGAAAAATATCGCATAACGCAGCATGACCTCCAAGGCAATTAATTTTGACGGACTTTGTATAAAAACAATTCTAAAAACAAAGAAAAAAATTTCATAAATTTAATGAAAATTAATATTTTATTCATTTGAAATATAAATTTCAAGAAATCAAACTGAACTGTACTAAACTACTATGCCATGCCTATTTCCATGGTCAATGTCTGCAAATGATAAGTGATTTAATATGAATATGGACAGCAAAAAAAATATGATTTTTTATTTAAATTTTTATGCAATCGCCCCGGTAAATCCCTGAATTTAAGCCAGTACTATGGTAAACAGTCCCCATCTTTTCTTGTTTACATTGACAACCCTGCAGTTTTTTTTTTTTGCTATTTACACTGGCCACTTTAAATACCATATTTACTTGTGGTTTTTTATTTAAGCGTTTAAATAAAATTGACAAAAAAAAAAACAGACACAAACTGGTTAACATATGAAAAAAATAAAAAAAATGTTAATTTGTTTTTATAAAATTTTTATTTTCATTTAAAGATTATTTTGAGTTGTTTAACCACTTTCTTTGCCACGGTATTTATTTTTGATGCTGGCGAGACTTAAAGCCTTTGCTGTTGCCCACAAGCCGCGCTCTTACCAATATTGTGTTTATTTTTAAAAAATTCATTTTGTTTTTTATCTTCTTCGTTTTTATTATAAACGATTATGTAAAAAACAGAAAAAAAAATCTTTAATATTTAAATTGCCAAAGAGTTAAACGTATAAATTATAAAATTAAATAATCGATGGCATTGAAAAGACGTTAAAGTTTTTATATGCTATCAAGAAAGCCACGAGTATTCAATAATTGACAGATAAAGATGTGCTCTTTTCATAAAAAAAAAGTTTTTTAAAACGAAAAAACAAAATATTTTTCAAAATAACTGATAACGGCACCATTTTGGCTTGATTTTAGAGTCTAAACTTTAGACTCTAAAGTCATTATATGAAACCACACAAGTAAGCTCATATCAACGGAAGAAATTAATTTGCCTATCACATGTGATAGAAAACTTCAACTATGCCCACCACTGCTTTAGACCCACTGAAAAACCAAATCCTTGTTCAAAAGTCGCTGGGAAGGATATCATTCTTTTACATCAGCCTGAGGATACAGAGATTAACATGCATTACCCAGTACTCCACCAGCAAGGGAATTTTCAACGATGTCCCTATGTCTTATAATCTGTTTAGAATTAAATTCAAATGAATTCCCTGAGAAATTCATGATAGAACGTATTTAATTAATTTTCACCTCTGGGTATTGTACTTATCCCAATGGTAAGTACACGTCCTTCAACCTAACCTATGTATGTACGATGTTTCTAACAAACATAAGGAGTTCTCCATGCTATTCTTAAACATCTGAATTCTATGGACGTTATACAAAAATACAAATGGATCGACTTTTTCCAGTTCACAAGCATTGTATTGCTTGTCTGAAGATTTGTGGTGGAGGTGGCAGAGATAACCTGCGTAATCTACATCATTTACTTGTCTGTGTAACCCTCTACTCTTTAAAAATACTGCTCAAAACTAACTAACTAACTAACGCTAAACGGAAATGTCATTATACATATGTCCATGAAATCATAGCAATTTTTTTTTTTTGAGAAGGCAGCTTTAGGATTGTTGACTAGTTGTTCACCTATCAGATAGGATTTCAACGTACATTACAACCGCAAATAATTAATTCAAAACAGTCAGTAGAAAGAGTTTAGTTTGGTATTTTGACTATTTTACGTTTCACTTACGATATGGAAATATATGACAGTGGTGAACCCTTTAACTTTCCCAAGGGAAGTCTGGTAAAAAGGCACCATTGTATACTTCATGTTAATAGGACTTATTTGATCCTGAATTCTTCGATTTCTGCATTGTTGACAATAGGAATAAATAATTACTGTGTGTAGTGTGAATAGTCTTTCCTTTGTCAGACGGTTGAAGATTTGCTATATTTCGTGGGTACTGATTCGTCGTCATAAACAAACGCCTCTGAATGTGCTCTTCTCTTTTATTTTACAGTTTTCTTTTACATAAGAAATCTCCATTCTTTCTTTGGTCCCTCTAACCCAGATGGCTTTCCAGTTGTAGGTCTCTTTAAATATTTAATTTAATTAATATTTAATTAATCACGAGTTTAATTGATTGATTGCTTAATAGAATAAAGCTGTCTATTAATCCGTATGCATTTTCATTTATTAATTACTTGTGCATCAAAATGATTAACGTTGCCAATGTAATATTTGTTTCATTGATTTTTACTTCTATCGTTTGTTTTTATTTTTTATTTCTCTATTCTCTTATGACTTAAATAATTGATTAAAAGTATTCACCGAAAAAAAATATAAAATTTTAATATTTAATTGGAACAGGGTAATATTAAAATGCATATGTACGTACATAAATTATTTATTTATTTATTAAATTTTTTGTATTATTGAGGGTTTTTTTTTTTGTTTTTGCATAATTATTTGTACAAAAACTATTTATTTTAATAAACAAAAATATTTATTTATTTATTTTTTTTTATAAATAAATAGAAACATACATATGTACTCACAAATACGTATGCACTTGCCAGCCAAACTTACACACACAAATGGCATTTAAATTAATGAATAATAAAAATTATTGACGTAATAACAGCACTCACTCTCTCTTTTCATTGGATTGGTTTAAATTTCTATTTTTTTACTTTAAAATTAAATTTAATAAAACATTAAAATAAAATTATTAACAAAAAAAAAAATTGGATTAACAATAGTATACAAGAGGTGTCGCATCGCAATATTACTAAATTCAACATAATCTTTATAATAAATTTTTAACAAACTGGAGCCAAAATTTCACAGCTTAGTTTTTGATGTAAAAAGTTTTTTCTGAAGTAACCTTTGTTAACAAAAATGCTGTTTCATCAATGCAATGCACCAAGTCGCATCGATCGCATTCTCTAAATCTGACATTGACTCTGTCAAACAAATGGTGTACCACGAATAGTTACCTCATCCATAAACAAAAGCCCTACTGCAATACTAACCTTTAATAAGATTTTTTATTTTTCGACAACTTTCTGAACTTTTTCTCCCCAGCTACCGACACATGTGCTGGCACCTCTTTATACAATGCTAAGTAAACTATAATAAAAACTTCCAAGTGGGTTGGTTTCTCCCTCCTTAAACACGGCTTCATTCGAAAGTACTCCACAATAGCGAGAATTGTAAAATGCTTTCCTCACCTACCAATCAATCAAGATGATGCCTATTAGGTAATATAATGTAGACCAGATAATATTTGATGGTTTACTTAACCCAGTTGTTAAACCATGATGGGAGATCCCACCCTCGAAGCATTCAGCTGAATTTACGCTACTTTAGCAGAAGCATCCAGAGCATCTTCCCGCATAACTTCGACAGACTGTCGTTACTTAACCCTCTAGAAAATTTACAACAATTTGCAATCGGCGATCGTGAATGCTATAAATTCCTCAACAGACACTATAACGAAAGGCAACTATGTGTTGAAATCTGTTTCACCTACTTCCTTAGTTCATATTCGGCAGTACTGCGATAGAATGGGAATTGTTCAGAGTGCAATTAACCATTGCCTTGACCTGTGCCAAATCTCTCACTGAAACAGATGCATCTATTAAACTGTCCTGTTAGATCGATTGGCTTTCATCTTTTTCATAATCTTTGAAAAACAACTTCCAGCGAAAGCAGGGCAATAACAATTATGTCTACTGAGAAATGCATATGAAATTCCTCTTAAACAGTGGCTGTAAAGTAAAGCAAAGGGCCATATCAAAATCAAATCTTGCAATCAATTATACTTCATACAAAGATAATCCTGTTCGTTAATCTCGAATTCCAACAGACATTTCCAGTGGTAGATGGATTTCCCTCTTCTTTGTCGCCCAACCAATTGCTCTATAATGAGTTCGCCTTTAAAGAAGACCAATCCCCTTCAATTTCCTCTTTATAATTTTATTATGGATTGCTCTCTCTCTCTTCTTTATTGCCACAAGTTTCTGTATTCGCCAAGAATAATTAGAAAATTATTTATAAAAATATTACGAAGTACAGCTATTAGAGCATTGCTGTACGAGTACTTGATATTTATTTTATGCAAGACACTTGTGTCTCTCAATGCCATTTTGCAAGCTTGGTTCAAATGATTCCTGAAGTTTAGGAGCATGTCTGTTGTAATGCAGACAAACAAAATGAAAAATTGTTTGCAAAATAAGTCTTTCAAAAACAATGTCTTCCACATATAAGAATTTCTAGCCACCCTTCACCAACGCATGGCAAGGAATTACATTCTAAAAAAAATTCAATGATTTTTAAGCGCATTTGGTTTAACAATTTCAATTGCAATATTCTATCAGAAATGTGTAAATGAATGAATGTATTGTATTAATTATAACAAATAGAATTACAACAAATATGGTATTTATTTACAAATACTCTCATATTGGGTCACTCACTCATTCACTCACTCACTCACTCACTGGTTCATTCGTCTATGTTTTAATTTAATAAAATATTTCATAAGAAATATGGCATTCGTTCAGTTTTTCTTTGTAATACGAAAAAAAAAAGATTAAAAAATATTATAAAAAAAATTGCTTCACAAATAATAAATAAAAAAAAAATTTCAAATAAATAACATACATGGGCAAATGGTTGGTTATTAATAAACCCACTTACATCTGCACCCTTACCTTAAATACTCACGCGTAAACAAAAATCAAAATGCAAAATTGAAATGAAAAAGGGCAATAAAATGCAAGGGCACATTGATGATTGCACGTGTATAGTGCAAGGGTATAAGAGGAATTAAACTACACACGGTTTATGATTTCATTTATTTGAAAGCTAGTAATTGGAAATCCATCAGAGCAGGGTATTAAAATGGATTTAAAAAAAAAAACTCAAACAAATGGTAGCCTATACCAGGGTAATGAATACTATTTATGACAAAATGCATACAATTTTCAATATTGTTTTCATATTTCATTTAGTTTGAGTTCTCTGAGATCGAGCTATCAACTAATAAGCTAACATACTGCTATTAGACTACGGGGACTTCTAAATGCAATCACTTGGAAAAACTCCAATAAAATCTGTCCAATCCTTGAGTTATCCCTATGTAAAGGGAACAAACCTTAGAGCACATATAAATCCTTGTACAGAATCTGTAAACCGTTCAAAGTCAGTAATCGTCAATATTAACCACACCAGAGAGAAGCCATAAAGATTACCACATAAAAATTTCATATCTTATTCCTCGCTTTATTCCTTAACTTGAGACCCGAGCACATTTTTTCTTGTTGCCAAAACTTGCCGAATACCTCATGTGCGTATCTATTTTGATGATCTCGACAAATCTTAACAGTATTGTGCACTGAAGGGTATAAAGTTCAGAGACGACTTTTTGGGTAAAATAAAATTATTTTTTTTACAGAAACCTATTCTAATTTCTAGGATTTATTAGTTTATTCTCGTATTAACATAGTGATATCACTCTATTGAATCGAACTCTGATGGAACACATTATTTTCCATTTCTGTAATGATTTTTCATACGATCATGAACATTAGAGCCAAGTAAGGAAAAGGCTATCTATTCTTACTTCTATTCTATCCCTCTAATCTAACTGTAATGTAAGTTTGGGGAGCATCTCTCAGACACAAAGACGGTTGATCTGTGTTATTACATCCAAACCTTCTTGGATAATGTTCAGTATAGGCATTAGTCGAGCATGACCGAGATCCACTACTCATTTTGTCAACAAAAAAAAGAAATTTTCCGAAAAAAAAAATTCCATTTGTAAATGGTTTTTACTCACCCATATTGACAATTTTTATTTTCCCGATTTTCATGTACTCATAGTCATGAACTCCATCCACTCTATTGATTTCAATATTGTTTGTTTCAATTTTTTTTTCTCTTTTTTAATGAATTAAAGTGAACATCATTGGATACTTTATTTACACACTTTTTCAGTATTTTTTCCGTTTTTTTTTTTCTGTTTCTGTAACACATTTTAAAACACGTTCGAAAATATATTTTAACAACAACAACAACAATAAACAGAAAAATACTATATATTAACAATATTGTTTCAATATTGTTAAATTTGTTGTCGTTTACCATTCACAGTTAATTTTATATAAAATCGACCAAAAAAAATCTGAGATTTTACAAGAAAAAAAAAACAAATTTGGATGAAAAAATTAATGAAACCTTCATTTGGTGGAATCAATAAAATAATAAAAAAGAAATCACGGTCCAAATGTTGACTGGGCGAAAAAAAAAGTAATATTCACACCGATTGTGTTGTGGTAAAGTGCAAAGTGTTACGTGTAGTGTTCGCGGTGTAGTCAACTCTTCTTCTTCTTTCTGTAAGCACATAAACTATAATAGAATAAATTAAAACAGGACATAATAGTTATGGAACATGACAAATTCTGGAAATCAATCGTACTCCAGTACGTATGAATGTTAACTTCAATCCGCTGTAACTTTTTATGATTTCTCGGTTATACATTGGCTAAATGTTTAGCATCACTTCGGTGGTCCTAAAAATATTAAAAGAATGAATGCTCGTTCAAATGCAAATACTAACTAATTCTCATATTCATTTTCCACTTAAAATTTACAAGGCCATCAAAGGAATTTTGTTTATCGAATACTATAGGTTCGGGTTTTTTTAATTGAAAGAATCAAAAATTCTCTCAAGATAGGTATGCAAACCCTGAAACATATAATAGTCATACGATGGCTATTCAGGCTCAAAGAAATGCTCCTTCTCTCTCTTTTGATTCCTGAACCTTCAATCTGTTAACAGTATAAATCACAATAATTTTAGAGTTTTTAAAACGTCATGATGAAGAATTCAATTTCAAATCCTGTTAGGCATTAACCATTTGCTTTAATATCTGTGAGTTTCAACCGCATTTCACAAATGTTTTCCTTATAATTATCGCATACAAGCATCTCTGGTCTTTCAAATAATTGCTTTATTCATTTAAAAGCCTCCCACTAAGGCTCAAGACAACAGTATTAGAAACGAACATCTTAGGGGAGGTCAGACAGTTTGGAAAGAGTATTATCAGAGTACCAGTAAAATTTCTTACTGCAACATCCGCTGCAGCCACATTTCAAACTTAGATTTGTTTTTAGCAAGGGCAACCCTATTATTCCAGAACCCATTTTTCTCGACTTGTAAACTGCTTAGCAGAAAAGACTAGAATAATGAAAACGAAACAAGGCCACAGAAGTAACTGAAACGAATAAAGGATATGAATTGATATAAAATGCTTAGTTACACGCCAATGCTTTTTAAGGCAATTAACGAAATAATAAATAAGGGCTCAATAAATAGATTTTCTTAGGGGCAATTCGTCAAGCACCAAATTGTCTACCTTCTCGTTTTGGTTCCAGAAGTTTCTATCATTCAAGCACTTTTTCGAGTAAAGTTTAACGAAGCTTTGCTAATGAAAATTGCAAAATGGAATCGAGGATATAACAACCGATTAATCCACAACATTGTCACCGTAAAAATTATAATTTTTTCAGAATATTATTCGGCATGTTTCTCATATCCTATTTCATTACCCTACTTTGGCTTTACCTTGAAGTCGCCGTGGTCTAGTAGGTAGTGTGCTGGCTTATTATAGACATAAAGCTAGGGTTCGAGACCCAGGTCAGGCATTAAAATAAAATACAAAAGCTATTTTTTCGATGATTTCTTCTCAGCAGATTTCTGGAAAAAACTCTGAGAGTAAATAAAAGTTACTCAAAAATCTGTCGTTCGGAATCGACTTTAAACTGTAGGTCCCTCTACTCATATATAAAATTAACACACACAACATAAGTCGTGTGAGAAACTAGGTCAATAATCCTCACTGATGGGTTCTAATGACCAATTATGTATGTTAATGGAGATCACGAGGTTTAAAAACATAAAGTTTGTTAAATTTTAAATAAATTATTACATAAGAAATCATGACAAGTGCCTGCAATATAATTATCATCAATTACTGTGCCTAGCAAGGGCTAGAAAGGAATGCTCTTATTTATCTTAGCCTTGCAAGTATGACACACTATGTTCAGTAGTCCCAGACTAAATGAAATTCAAATCCATTTTGTTTGGCTTCCACTGTCTCAACGCTGTTTTTGTCGCGGTCCTTTTACGAATATAATATATGAGGGGATGTTCTGAATGGTTTTTTCCCTGGTTTTTTTTACAATAACAATTTTTATACAATTACATTCGCTAATTAAAATTTATTATTTTGTTAAAACACACAAATAACCAACAACAATTACAATTACAATAAAAACGATACTGTCTATATGGCCATATATTTAAAAGAAATTGGTAGTCTTTTTTATTTTTGACCCTTCACCAAAAGCTTATAAAAAATTGCAAGGATGGGGGAGTAAAAAAAGTGTCAAACCTATAGGGGATGATAGGGTTCAAATAAAAAATTGTCAATTATAAAACACGTACTCAATATATTCTTTTTTTTTTTTTTTTTTTGAAGAAAACAAACCAAATAAATTTTTTTAAACAAATTATTAAAATTCATTAAATTGAGATTTACCGTTGCCATTGAAAAAATAAAGAAAATATTTTAAAGTGGCAAAAACTACGATTAAAATTTTAATCACATTCAATGTACTTCAGGGATCAAATGGGGAATAAGAATGCAATTAAAGAAATGGTTTTAAAATTTAATTTCAGCATTGGGAAATAGAAAAAGGCCTTTAAAGCAAATTGTTTAAGTCTTTGCTCAAAAAACAGCCAATTAGCTATTTTAACTTTAAAATAATTCGTAGATGACACTGATCATTGTGCTTATATTAAAACATAATGATTCTCCGCTTAAAAGCCATTTTCATCTTATAATATCTTATCCTTGGGGCTTGAATACTCGAATATCTATTTGCTTCCTTCATTATAGAGTTCATAAAATGAAATACGATTTAATACATAATAAAATGAAATTGTTACAGAAATATTATAACATAATTGGTCATTACAATCCTTCAGTCAGGATTGACCAAGTTTCTCACACTACTTTTGTTGCGTGTGTTAATTTTATATATAAGTTGCGGGACCTACACATTTTAAAGTCCAGACAGATTTTTGAGAAACTTTTATTTACTCTCAGAGTTCTTGTCAGAAGTCTGCTGAGAAGGAATCACCGAAAAAATATTTTTGTATTTTATTTGAATGTCTGTCCTGGGAATCGAACCCTTTATGTCTATAATAAGCCAGCACACTACCTACTAGACCACGATCACGGAAATATTATTGTGACTTTTTTGCTAAACCCAAAATTTTTGTATAAGAAATACAAGATCTGTCTAAGTCTTTAAAACATGTGTAACGATTTCATCATTCGAGCAAATTTCTTTTCGTTGAACTAGTTCTTCATGCCACCTAAATTCTTTTTCGAAGCATTTAGTACCCTTCGTATATTCGTAAATAGGTAGAGCTGGTTAAGAAGAGCTAGCTACAACCTTGATAGTTGCGCTCTCTTGTATGTTTATGGTCCTCGATTTCTTATATCCTCCCTTTTCTATCCCTTCTCCTATTCCAATTTCCCTATCTTATTCATTATATTCTCACTCTCTCTCTTTCTCTTGTATAACGAATTTACAAGGGTTTATTTTGACCTCTAGGTATTGTACTTGTCCTAGTGAAAATCAAATTGTCAATTCCTGTCAGTAATAAAAGTTTCCACAATATTCAAATGACAGATGCCTGTTGATGAGAAAAGTGTTGCCTTGTCTGTTCAGAGTTGGAAAATGCATAAATATACAGACTTATATAACCATTCTGCTATAAACTTACCATTTTCCCCAAAAAAACGTACTTAACTGATTATTAAAACCCTTTTGTAAGGAATTCAATCTAGCTTCTCACCCCACCCTCACATACATACATACATGTGTAACATAATTGGTTATTACAACCTTTTAATCAGGATAATAGCCTAGTTTCTCGCGGCACTTATGTTGTGCGTGATCATGTTTTACGTGAGTTTCGGGATCTACAGTATATAGTCGATTCCGAACGACAGATTTTAGGGAAACTTTTCATGGAAAATTTTTTATTTACCCTCAGAGTTTTAGCCAGAAATTTGCTAAGAAAAAGTCGCTGAAGAAATATTTTCTCTGCGTTATGTTTGAACCACGGTCTCGGTTCTAATAAGCCAACACACTTGCTATTAGGCTACGGCGACTTCAAAACATTGTACATTTAAATATTCGAAGTAACCCGTTATAAAAATAACCGTTACAGTAATTACAAAAATGTTCTTCTTAATTTATTAAAAGGTTTAAACGTTAATTTCTTTCATATCACTTGCAATTTTTTTTTTCTTTTGGCTCCATAAAGTCGTTGACTGTTTCGACAACGCATGAAGAAAATTTTAATCCATTATCTGTATACCCATACATATACACACAGACAATAATTATGCATATTTTTCATACTCATACTCATTTACTTAAACACACACATTATCGAAATTAACCGGACCCCAAGTAGTGTCAATAAAAATTAAGATGAAGAGCAGCAAGTAGTTCTTACAACAAATTACTGTAAATACTGGAAGGTTTTTCTGTTTTGGTGGAGACAACTCACCCGAAAGCCTTAACAGGCTCATAAATAAACGAAAATAAATAAGAAATGATTAAGAATGACACACAAAAACAAAAGCCAAAGAACTTAAATTCGGTTATCGAATACTGCAACAAAAAAAATAAAACAAAAAGGGAAGGAAAAAAAATAAAAGGAAAGTAAAATAAGCAATAATTTTTGCTTAAATAAATATAAAGTCGAGAGGATATTTACACACACACAAACGACAAAGCAAAGAAGAAGGGAAAACGAAACGATGCGTAAAACCAAAATAAAACAATTGCGGTTACAAAATCGTTTAAACTTACAACAGACTGGAGCTCAGTTAAAAAATTCCAAGAAAATTAAAAAAACTCACCGTTTTTTATTGTTGGTTTTTTGGTTTTTTATTCGTAAAAGTTGTTAAAAAATTATGCCGCACAGATTATTTTTACGAGCGTTTTACAGCCAAAAATATTTGTATTGTAATATTCTGGCCAGCAATATTAACAATTAAGAACGTTTACCAAAAAGCACTGTATGGCCGTATTACAGACGCCAAATGGAAAAAATAAAGGAAATGTTAAAAAGAGCATGTGAAGTGGAATATGTGAAGTTATTGGTGTTTTTCAATGTGTTCATCGATTTTTGTCTTTTTTTTATTTTTTTTGTTTTGTTTTAAAATTTTTATTTTTCAATAAATTTCACAAACATTCATTAACTGCACGCATATCTGCAATTCAACCAAAGAGCCAGGCACAAACAAGATTTATTTTTTGAAAAACACAAAAAAAATTCATTTTTTTGTAAGCACAACACTGAAAATGAAAGTTTATAACGAATACTGAATAACCTTAATTGAAGTTAGACTAAAAATAAAATTAATACACAAGGTTTACTATCCTAATGCATCAATAGAGTGTTAAGTTTCTAGCCAAATTCGAATGGCAACCCTGTTATACTAGAACTCTCTGTATGACGCATCAATTTCTTAGAAAAAAAAAACTTGATTAATGAACAATAATAGTGGCCAGATAGTTTGGTCTCAAAACTGAGTTCATATTTCATTTCGTTATGGCCCTATGGTAAAGCATTTACAAAAAAAAAAAAACAAAAAAAGAATTTATTTGTCTCCCATTTCTCTCATAAATACCATGCCACTATGACTACATATCGTAAGAATTTATTATTTTTAAGCGTTTCATAAACATTTTTATAGTCATATCCCTCATAAATGGTAAAAATAAAGGCAATGATTGGATTTTTATGAGTGTTCACAATGCAATTGAAAAAAAAACACAAAACAAAAAACGGAACGGAACGAAACGGATGGCTTATAAAAAAAAATTAAAAATAATTATTGCAATTTGTTTTCACTGAATAGATGTCATCTACATTAAAAAAAAAAACGAATTATCGCCAAACAAATAGAATAAAGTCAATAAATAAATTTTGTTTTTATTAATCTTAAACTTTCAATGCCCCAAATTCAACTTTTAACACATTCAACTTTTAACATTTCGTATACGACCTCACAATGTCTTTCGATATTTTTATTAAGAAATATTGTCACTAACATAACTTTAATAAAGTTTTCAAATAATACCTGCTGTCTCCAGTTGGTGTGATCGATTAAATTTTACTAAGAATTTCTAGAGATGGCAGCCCTGTCATCCTAGAACATTCTGTAAGACCTGTCAGCTGTTTGGAAAGAACTTGTTTAATGATACTAAAAAAATGCAAATAAAAAGAAGAAAAAATCGATTAACCTTCTTTTTCTATCATTAATTTACTTCACTCGGATCTTCAGTTGGTCCTTGGGCTAAGTTGAGAGGTCCGTGTTATTACTAATGTTGGATCCGAATGATTTGCTTCTAATTCGAACATGACTGTTTTCAAAGTTAACCGTATACGCAATCAATATTCTCGATAATGATTTCGATAATTCAAAAATCCTGTAATCATAAGTGAGCTTTCATTGGTGGTCCATGTAATGCAGCATACGCGATTGTTATTTATTCCCAATGCTTTAGTTATCTTCATTTGTTTCTCAGCATTACGCTCTAATTCTTACAGGACTTTAAGTTTGACTTGCATAATTCTTGAGTTTTACTGGAGAGGAGAGTATCTTGCTGAGTATAGACAGCCATTAATGATGTACCCTCTATAAAGGATTCATAGTTTTGTATCTTCATATACAGCTCCGCTGTTTCGAATGATTTCCTAGGGTGTACATCCATCTTAAAGATTTCCACATTGCAATCTGCTTGACCGTTTCAAAATATTCTTGAGAGTGATGGATTTTTCAAGCGGATGGACTCGCCAATATATAATTTGTATTGCCGTAACCTACGTTCATCTATGTGAATTTAAAGTGCTCCTTGTATTCTAGCTTTCTTATGTAGTCGACATAGCCTAATTGGCAGTCTGTTGGCTTATTAGAGATACCGCGTGTTTCAACCCTTGACTCGGATATCTCCAACAAAACGAAATATGAAAATATATTTCTGAGGCCTATACTTTAAATTGTAGGATCTGACACTCATGCTTAAAATTAACACACGCAACATAAGTTGTGTGAGAAGCTAGATCGTAACCCTGACTGATTGTTACTAATAATCAATTATGTATGCTGCTTTACATAGGCTTCCTCTAGCAGAGCTTATGGTTGAAGTCTTAACTCAAGATCTTGAACATTACGAAATATGAAACAAATATTTATATCGAAGGCTTTTTCTCAACAAAAGCCTGAAAGAAAATAAAATTGTCACGAAAAATTTCTCAAAAAAGAATCTGTCGTCCGGAGTAAATTTTAAACTATAGGTTCTGCCTCTAATGGATTAACTTAACTCATACAACGTAGATGGTGTGAGAAGTATGGTTGTAATCTTAGATTGTAAGGACAGCAGAGGTACTTGCGTATTCAATAATTCCCAAGGAGGCCTCCTGCTGTTTCTCAGAACGATTAAAAATGGCTAAATTATATAGAAAAAAATCTGATTAAATTTATTACATTTTGTTTATATTCCGCTCGAATAAATTACGTTTAATTACATTAAAGAATCTGTAAATAAGCCATTTTAATTTATAATAAATAATGCAGAATATTTAAATACTAATAAATTTATTAGCAAGGCAGTTATGGAAAAGAATTAAATCTTGAAAAATTAAATTCTTATATGCTCGGCATTATTTTTAATAAAACACCATTCCATTCCCATTAAAAGTAATGAATTAAAGGATGATTTTTATAAACAATAAAAAGAAAAATACGTATTTCAAAATGTATAATTAATTACATTTAATTGTTCTAATTAACGTTATTAATTGTTTCGATTTTTCAATATCCTTTTTGTTTTTGTATTTGAGCATAACAAAATAAAAATTGTATGCAATAAATTCATACATGCCTGAATAAATCGTTAAAAAAAATGAATGTTTAACCAAAATAAGAAAATGAATTTTAAAAATTCAGTTTTTTTTTTTTGTAATTGAAATAGAAATTATCATATAATTAATGGAATTAAAATGAACTTTTATACGAAATAATTTATTTACAAAAAAAAAAACAAAAACTATCATAAATATTCGTAATTATTTGATGATATAGAAAATATCACAAATACAAGAACGTTGGAAATATTATGAAGGCCTTAATAAAGGCCTGAAAAGAAATAAATTTTGTCTGCCCCGAATTAAAATGTAATTCGAAACAGATTTACATTACAAATTTCCAGTCATGAATGATACAGTAATCCTTCGATTTATGTACATCGCCTCGATTAACGTTGTTTCGATTTACGTCGTCATTTCTCAAGGGATTTCTTTAAACTTTTTTAAGTTTTTTGTTAAAAACATACTACTTTGTAGTATGGGCAATATGAGATTTGATTTACGTTGGCTTTTTTAGGAATCAACTGCTACGTAAGTCGAGGGATTACTGTATTTACTGTAATAGAAACCCGCCTGGTTAAACTATAAAGTTTGACAAACCCATTAAATATCTTATTACGCTACAAAGTCACGCATTTTAGTATGCATAGCTAGAGGCAAGTAATTGTTTAACATGTTTTTCGAATCTTACGAGACTCTAAACAATCTATCTAAAAAACTCCTAAGCCCTGAATAACAACAATAGCGAACATCTGAGGAACATCATTTCTAAAAAAATTTTTAAAGACTCCAGTATATTAGGAAAGTAGGCTTGGGGGACTCTGTCATTCTAGAATCTACTTATCTGGAGAAACTAATTGATACCAAAAAAAAAACGAAAACCTAATAAGAGCTAGTGGTCTAACTCTAGTATGTAGTGTATTCGCTTATAAGGCGCCTACCAGTGGTTCAATCCCTGACTCAGCCATCTCAAGCACTAACGAAACATGAAAAAATATTTCTTCGATGACTACCTCTTAATAGTCTTCTGGCAATAACTTTGAGAGCAAATAAATTTGTCATGAAAAATTTCTCATAAATCTGTTGTTCAGAACGAACCAACATGTCTGGTGTCAAAGGCGAGGACCTACTTCAACTAAAGCGTAGTAATGCCCAAAAAAGTAAGTAAGTAATGAGGTCTATAGTTCTAAAATATACTTCAGCAATAGAAAAAAGTAAACAAATGATCTGGCAGGACCTATCAATTACCACATTGAAGTGTCTGTCATTTTTGTTAGGAGTAAAATTGGTTCTTTTACTGATTAGTAAGCCTAGTATTTGATTTGGCAGAAGAACTTTGTGAGAACTTAGCTTCCAAAGGGAATGATTTTGCTGGATATTGTACTTAGTTGTCAACATAGTTGCCGTGGTCTAGTAGGTAGTGTGTCGGCTCTCAGCAGATTTCTGGCAAAAACTCTGAGAGTAAATAAAATTGCCATGAAAAGTTTCTCATAAAATCTGTCGTTCGGAGTCGACTTTAAACTGTAGGTCCCGCTACTCAGGTATAAAATTAACACATACAACATAAGTGGTGTGAGAAACTAGGTCAATATTCCTGACTGATGGGTTCCAATGACCAATTATGTTATGTATGTATGTATGTCATCAATGCAACGCTGGCCTTTAGTTAATCAATACCAGCAGATAAAGTTTTATTATGATACCACCAAAAAGCCTATTAAATAAAACCCTCAAAGGAATTGGATAGATAGATAGATGTGTATGCAAATTGAAATCAACAGAAATAAAGTTCAGTCACTTGCCGACTATAGAAAATTTTTGGTGAAACCATGTTGTGGTACATACTATGGTTTCCGGGTAAGTAAAGTGATCAAATATGGTTTACAGTAATACTGTGCTTGCCACCATACAAATCGAAATGTAGTCAATAATTCACTGATTTTTAAGTAGGGTTTCCTTTTACTAGTCCTTTAGAGGCCCCTTTTCGCCTGTTAATCCACCATGAACTATGTGAAATAAATCATTATTAAATCTAAGCTCTAAAACTCTGCATAAAATATTAATTAAACAAATAATTTAAATTCAAAATATTTAACTCTTGCAAATACAAAAATGTTGTTCTAACTTTATTAGTTTTTTTTTTCTCTTTTCTATTCAGCCTGAATAATTAATACTGATACTCATATAAATATTAATTATTTAGTTATTCCAACAACAGTTAGTGTTTTAGTTTTCATTCTTTTTTTCTCTATTTTTAAAAATATTTTTAATAATTTAATTAATATTTTCCAATATTTTTTTTTGTTTTGTTTTTTTTGTCGAACAAATTCCAAAGCAACGCAAAACATAAAAATATACGGTGAAATAAATTTCAGGGAAGTTGAAATTTAAAGTTAAAAACCGGACTATTGAATAACTTTTTCTCTCTAATTTTAAGCCTTGAGGTCATAAAACATAAGTTTTTAGATTTTATTTGCAAAAAAAACGGATTCATACAGAAAATTTATACTTTTTCTCATATTTTAATACAATGAATAGGAATATGTGAAGTCTACAAAATTTTTTTAGAATCTTTTTTGGTTTTTTTTGGAATGTTTCAAAACTTTCGTGTCTATTAAAAAAAAAAAAGTACATTCTCTGTAGCATTTAAAGAGTTACATTCAAAAGAAAACTTTTTTTCAGAACATTTATGTGGAAAGTTATACACTCAAAAAATTTTAAATTAAGGAAATGATTTGATTTTGAGTACCTGTATTGAGCTACCGGCCTTCAGTTACATAATAAGGCATATGGAGAAGACACCTAGAGATAAGATATTATATGTCAGTATGTTACCATTATGCATTTAAAAAATTACAAAAAATACAACCCTTCAGCCAGGATTAAAACCTAAATTCTTCCACCACTTATGTTGTACGCGTTAATTTTGTACATGAGTGGTGGGACCTATACAGTTCACAGTCAATTCCGAAACAAATATTTTAGAAAAATTTTTCATGGCAATTCTAGTAACTCTCAAAATTTTTGCCAGAAATCTGATGAGAGGTAGTTGCTGAGAAAATATTTTTTCATATTTCTTTTTGTTGGAGATAACCGATCTCGAATTTTAGGAGCCAACACTCTGTCTACTAGATTACGGCGACTTCAAGGACAAATGATTGAAAGTTTTATATAAAAAAGCTTTTATTGCTTAGAAAAACAAAACAAATCTTTAATATTCCTTAATATAAACATATTTTCTTTGAGTGTAAAATGCAAATCATAGTCATACAGTCTATTTACCTGTATTTAAATGTGTATTAGAAGTGCCTAAATACAAACTGCCCCCTTCTCTATATGAACATACAATTACTGTGTGAACGACTAAATTCAACTTTTCATTTGTAGCAAAAAATAACTAAAATTACATTCATACGCTATTTATACACTCGAAAAAAATAGAAAAAAAAATAATAATAACAAACAAAGACAGCTGTTTCTATAAATTTTTAGGAAACAAAAGCAACATGAACATATACAGACTGACTGACTTTGTGTTCTCAAGGCTATACAACAACAACAACAAAAAAGCATAAAATTTTTTAGTAAAAGAAATATTAGTTTACTCAGGCAATTCTATAAAATGAAAGAAGCCTCCTGCTTTTCACACCCACCCCCTGTTTTACATTCTAACACTTGTACAGGAAATGTAGAAAATATACAAACAAATACATTTTTTTTTTTTCTATTAAAACAAAAACAAATAAAAAACTGTTGCTTTTATACTCAAAAGAAATAATTTTTTGCAGTTTTTTTTTCCTGAACATTTAAAAAAAAATAGCAATTTGAGTACAAATGCATTTATTCATCTAACAGAGGCTTAACTGTGTATGGAAATAGAATTCACGAACGAAATTATTTGCTTTTGAAAATTAAACATTTAACATAACATACGTGATTATTTTATAAACAATTTTATTTCGTTTTTTTTTAGCTCAAAAGGAAGAGTTTACATGCCCCTCCCAATCAGCCAATGGCAATTATGCAGATCCAGTTACTTGTCGTCGTTTTTATCAGGTAAGAAAATTAAAACAAACAAAAAAAATATACAAACAAAATATTTTAATTATAATCAACAAAGTTTATGATTATTTGAAATCAATAATTTGATTGAAATTTTTATTCTTAAAATTAGAATCTTTTTAGATTTAGTTTTCCACTATTTTCCAAATAAGTTTGTACAGTGCGCGTAAACGATTAAAGTATTGTTATGTCAGAAAGTAAACACATACCGATTCGCATATTCGTTTCATTTTTTTCAGTTTATCAGTAATAGATGATGACACTCTAGAGTCTAGACCCTAAAACCAGGTAGCATGCCACAGTGTTTATATTCAAAAGATCCACCTCAAAATCAAACAAAAAAGAAGTAAAAGAATCAAGAATGATAACCTAAAAATTACGCCTTACGCAAGATTTCCCGTTAGATAACGTAGTTGGGTTATTTTAAAGGTTTCCAAGTATTTTTCATATCTAAAAATTATCATTTCTTCTGAAAAATGTATGCACTACGTGAGAGTAGTTGGCAGCCCTGTAATATAACTTACATTAACATTAACCAATAGCAACACAATTTGCGTGACGTCATTGAGCCAACATGCGCAGAAAGTTTTAATTTTATGTGCGTGATGGCGTAATCTTTAGTTTATCATTCTTGATATAACTCATCTTCCAGATAGAATAAAACGAAAATCATATATAGGACACGCAAAGTTACATCGTAGACTAGTAGGTAGTATGTTGGCTTATTAGACGTGAGGCCTTGTTTCATAACTCATAACCAAACGAAATACGAAAAAATATTTCATCGGCGACTTCCTCTCAAGAATTTTTTGCAAAAACTCTGAGATCAAATAACATTGCCATGAATAGCTTCTCCAAAAAACATCTGTTGTTCGGAGTCGACTTTAAACTGTAGGTTCCGCATAACACACATAATATAAGTGGTGTGTGAAGCTAGGACGTAATCCTGATTGTAGGGTTATAAAGACCAATTCTGTATATATAAACCGCCGCATGTATTAGGTACTGATTTTGGTCAAAATGAAACCAGTTTAAGGTTTTGTTAGAATTAAAGCAATTGGTCTAAGACTTTATCCATTAATTCAGGATTAAGTGCAAACCTCCACAAACTGCTATTACATATTACCATTAGTTAGCGTGACAGAATAGCTAAGATTCCTTAGTAGAGCTTGACCCCATGGATAATGAGATTATACGCAATAGATCTGCACCTTGGTTTAAACTTCACTGGGAAGTGGGAAATTGTCTTCTGTGTACTGCAGTTACACCAAGAAACATACATAGTTTGTAGAATTTGACGATATTCGACTGGGTATCTTTCCAAATCATAAACGACAAAATATCTCTTCATTTTCATTTCAATTTTAATAATTTGTTTTCTTTTTTATTTTCAGTGCGTAGATGGTTACCCATATTTGAATCGTTGTCCTTCTGGTCTCTACTTTGATGATGTACAAAAATACTGTACCTTCAAGGATGAAGCCAAATGTGGTCCTTTGGCAACAAGTAAGTTTTCATTTCCATATTAAAATATTCTTTTGAATTATTTTTAATTTTTTTTTTATAAAATAAAAAATATAAAATTTAATTAGAAAATTTGGTTTTCAAAAACATTTCAATTACAATTGCTTTGTAGTGAGTGACACAAAGTGATATAAATTCTTAATATGTGGCCTTTGCTAAAATATGTCACATTTAATATGAATTTAAATATTTTTTGTATTTTAAAAAATACTTATGCAAACCAAGAAACAACGACAACGAAACAACATAAACCTCACCTGTCATATTCCACAAAAAAAAAATGAAGAAGAAATTAGAACAGACCACATTAGCCATAAACATTGTAATGGAATTGCAAAATTCTTGTGAATCCAAAAGCAAGTAAAGTAAAGAATCTAAGGGCCAAACCTATAAAAGTAATGGAAAATTCATAAGATATAGGGCGTTCATATGAAATAAAAATATTATGTTACCCAGCAAGCAATTTAGTAGTGAATACTAATTATGCTGTAAAAATCCAACATAAAAATTGTTTTAGCTACGAGCGAAAGTAATTGCTTACTGGCAACCTAATGTTGAAAAATTCGTTCCGGAGCAATTTAAAATGTATCAAGACTTAGAAAGGCAAACTTAACGTCACAAAAAAAAAACTATTTTGAATTTATTTTATTCGAGAGTGATATATACAAAAATATTCCTATTTTCTTTGTTAAACAAATAAATTTAAGTGCCTTTAATAAAAATATTAAAGGACTTACATTGCATTATGGGATGTTCCTTAATTTTAAAAATTTATTTCAAAACGAAATGAAATTTTTTGGAATTTTTATGTTCGATAAAAAGGCTGCCATTAACAGCATCACTTGTGGTTAACCAACCAACACCTTTTCTTATGTAAATAAGCCAAGGCTAATGAGGAATATATTAAGATTCCTAACATATCATAACATAATGATCTTCTTGAAAATAGATTGGAGAATAAATTAAAACAATTTTCATGATGGTTGAAATGAAATTTGGCAACTCTTTTATTCTAAAACTTACTAAAAGTACAAAAAAAGATTCTTGAATGTCAGAGGATGTTTTACAACAATCCTCTGCTGCTTACATTGGTACATTTGGTGCTCATTAGAAAAATAGTACTAAGAAAAGTACTTTTCAGCTACAAATAACGGGTTATCTTAAATCAACTGTGGCAAAATAATGACGATATTAAAAGAAACTTATTAAAAACATAATTTTTAAAAATTAAAATGAGATCATACATTTATAAAGTCTTACTTAGGGCCCTAGAAAAGAAATTTGTCATTATTAGTAAAAAAAATTAAAGAAAAAACCAAAAATTACTTTTAATTATAGAAAAAGTACCATATTCCAATGAATATGTATATTTAATACTAAATATTTAAAGAAATTAGAATTAAAAAAAGTGTTTAAATTTTATTATACCTTTTCGTATCTCGTGACCCATAGTGCTGTTCAAGATATATAATACAGACAGAGTATTTAAAGACAAATTGAACTGCAAGGCCAACTAATGCATTTTACAAATAGACTAAAACAAATACAAACACAGCTCAAATCATACATTTTTAAATTGATACAACGATAAACGATAGAAAGAACATCCAGTATCATGCCAAATACAGAAGGGTAAAGTAAGAGTACATGTAAAAGGAATCATAGGAATAGAGATTAGGAAGCAATTTCCAACAAATGTCGCATAATTCATTTATAAAGGACATGCCTTAATAACACAAAAACAAAAGATAGCATAGGAGAGCACAAAACTACAACCTTAAAAGGAATTTAAACCCCAAACAAAAAAATATAATAAAAATACCCGGAAATCTTCCTTCTAAAGTAAGTGTGTTATAAAAATGCTCACTCTCTCTCTCTCTCTGTTACATTTTTCTTTCATTTCTTATTGCAACATTTCAGTTGATATTGGATCTTGTAGGTAAAATCTACGAAAATAGAATTGAAAAACACTCGATATTATTCTATTTTTATTACACAAAAGCACAATCGTACAGCAGAGAATTGGTTAGTAGAATCTTTATCATCATTTAATCCCTTCGGTCTATATGCATTGGGTTTTTCAGCAAAAGAAAATATTTGAAAATAAGAAAAAAAAAATAAAAGTGTTCGAGCATAAATAAAACAGGAAATAGAGCATATTTTAAATCAACAGACAAAAGCCGGAAGTATACTGTACTACAAATATTACAACAATAACTACAATAAGAAAAATGACTGCTGCTGCTGTTGGTACTTTTTTTTCCTGCTGTGAAACGAAAGTTTATTTTCTAAAAAAAAATCAAAAAAAAAAATTAAGAAAAATATTAACAAATCAGCAGAAATAATAAAACGAAAGTATTAGAAATGAAAGCTAAGGAAAAATTGTTGCAGTATTTTCTTGTTTTTTTTCCGGGAATAAAAATTGTTATAACAACTTGAAATAAATTTTAGTACCAGAGAGTTTCAGTTTAAAGATTTGGGTTAAAATAAAAGGGATTAGTATCTATTTAAAGGTAATGGTGTTCTAAAAACATTTAAAATAATAGCTCGTAGATTGCAAATAAAATGAAAATAAATATGTGTTCGGTTTTAATTAAAATCCTTTATTATTCGCACAATTCTGTGTGCCACTGTTCAGAACTTGTTCTCTGTTTAAACCCCTTGCATAAACAATAACAATTACTATGCAATTATTCGACAGATCTTCAAACCACGATTACTCTCTTCAAATGCTCCGGGTTTTCACACAAAATTGACGGAGCAACAATAACGCCCTGCCTTTAATATGGCAAGATAAATAGTCTGATGGATATTTCTAGCGAAGAACGTTCGCCATCTTGAAATCTTTGTAAATGTGTTTGTTAACATTTATTCTTGCAGTGTTGTTTGTGGATTTTTGTTTACTTGTTTACCATTTGTTGTATGCTAGTGTTTGTTATTATATTAAGCAATGCGATAATTTGTAAACAGGTTTGTTTACTGCATTGTTTTGTTTTCGTAGCTTCTGTTTATAATTAAGCGATGTAAAAGCAAAACACCAGAATATAGATTTTTTGATCCTAATTGATATAAAGGTACTTCTATTATGGCTTTTTTTTACAAACATTTTTTAGAGTGACTTTAACAATGTAATAACTTTAGGCTGAAAGAATGAAGTCAAGTACAATTATTATTATTTTTATTACTTGTTCGTTTAATATTTACAAAGGTTTGCCCCTTTTTAAATTTATTTTCATAAATTCTTACCAAATATATTAGCACTCACCTGTCGGCTTTCCAAAAAAGTATAAAAAGCACTTGATTTCAATTACTTTTTTACTGCTCCAAAAAGCAAAAAAAAAGTAAAATAAAAGCAAAACAAAGCCATCAATTACTTTTTAAGTGCCTTTACCCCCCTCAAAAAGAGAAAAATTGGTCAATGCAATCTGTTTTTAAATCTTTTCATCCCCCTTCTCTTCAGACACCCACTGCAACCGTAAAAATTTATAATGCTTCGCAACAAGTTTAAATTCAAAATCAAAAGAATTTTATTTTATTTTCAACTTTAAATGGCAAACTTTTAAGCAGAAAGAAAACATTTATTATTACAAAGTAAAAACCCCCCCAAAAAAAAAACAAGAAACTCTTATACTGTGTTCACATTAAAAGTACTTTTCATTACTCAATCAAACCACAGCTGCAAAATGTGGTATTAGAGTAAGAGAGGTGGAGGCCAGTCATAGGAAATCTGTAATAACTTTAACGAACAAAACGAAGAAGTTTTCGCATAAAATTCGATATAATTTGTCAAGTTTATAGCATACAACTGTCACAAGTGTTTTAAGAAAAATGATGAACTGCTACTACTACTACTACTACTGCTACTCGTTGACTTTCGTCACAAAAATAAAAAATAAATTAAAAAAAGGGGATATAAAATGTACGAAGTAGACAAAAAAAAAACTTTAAAGTAGTAAACAAACGAATATTTATATTAAGAATGCAACACCTTAACCAAGAAACTAGATGAAGAATATAAGAACATCATTACATATGGAGTTTACCATACTCTGTTAAATGTAAAAGTTATACTTCTGCATATGACTATTTGTACGTGGCAATTAATCATTTTAACAGTTAAATACATCATAAAACTAAAAACTAAAATTATATATCTGGTATTACAATGGTTTACTTACTTAATAGATCATTAGAAGCCTTTAGTTTGGATTACAACCTACTTAGTTTTTCACAGCATTCACGTGGTTTGTGTTAATTTTATATGTTTTATAAGTTTAATCTTACATAAGCGATGGGACTTACTATAATCACCGTAGTCTAGTAGGTAATGTGTCGGCTTATTAGACGTAAGGCCAGGGTACAAACCACAGGTCAGACAATAAAACGAAATTGTGAAAAAATATTTCTTTGGCGACTGAATCTCAGCAGATTTCTGACAAGAACATTGAGAGTAAATAAAATTGCAATGAAGATCTTCTCAAAAATCATTCGTTAAGAGTCTTCTTTAGACTGTAGATCCCGCCACTCATGTATAAAATTAACGCACACAATATAAGTGCTAGCTAGGTCGTAATCTTGACTGAAAGGTTGTAATGACCAATTATGTGTTTATGTATGGAACCTACTGTCTAATGTCTACTACGAAAAATAGATTTGAGAAACCTTTAATGGCAATTTTATTTTAGTCTCTGAGTTTTTGGCCAGAAATTTTTTTTTAGATTTCATTATGCCCGAAATGCCTGATCGAGGGGTTGAACCACTGGATCTCGTCTAATAAGTCAACACATTAACTACTAAATTACGGTGACTTCTGTTAAATTTGTTATCTTTTATTAAATCTGTTTTCCCAAATCACCATATACAATGACATGTGTTTACTGAATAGGCTCTAGAGTATCCGAGGCCGAATTTACATCGACAAATTAATATTTTTAGCGACGAGTACGAGGATTTCTAATGAAGGGATACGTGAACAAACAATATTTTCGATTTTTTCCACGTGAGATCCAAGATCGTCCAATGCATTCCAAAAAAAAGTAATTTTTTAAGCTGGCGGTGTTATTGGTCCATATTTCTTTAAGGACATCATTTACCAGGCCACCACTATTCACAATGAAAACTCTAGGTCGAAGACAATCACATTTTTTTTAGCTTGAATTAGATTGACTGCTTCAGGTTTTAACAGGAGTACTGAAGCTAGTTTTGGAAGTACAAAAAAAATATAAAAAATTTGCTCCAGGAAGCATACACAATCATGTAGTTTCTGAAACTACAAAAGGGAACTGTTTTGGTAGTACTTTTTTACTTTGTAATTTATCAAAAGTACTATATGGGGAAATAAAAAGTACTCAATCAGAAATTTCATAATGTTAATATTTTTTTTGTGGGTACCTTAAGTCTTATAAAAATAAGTATTTTTAGTGTATTTTTTTTTTTTGTTTTTTGTATTTTGTCTAAATTCCAAAATTAATATTGATTTAAAAGTACCAAAAAGTACTAAATGTTATCGTTTTTGTTTAATTTTTTTTTTATGTAGTATTACTTAAGGTACATTAAGGTACTTTTGAAAATACTAACTAGAGTTATAAAAAAAGTGTTTTTTTATCAGTTTAGAAAACAAGTAAAATCTGCTGTGAAACGATATTTTTTGAAGTACTTTTTTTTGAAAGTACGAAACATCAGCTTAATGTGGTAAAAAAAAGTATTTTTGACTAAAGTTCGAAAATCTTTGCTTTTGTCCAATCTATTAACGAAGTTTGGTTTTTCTTTTTTTTATTTTCTTCATAAAATAAAAGTTTCTTAGTTTACTTTACTGTTTTCTTATTCATTTTGGCAATTTAAATATTTAAATTGAAATGCAAAGAAAGGTTAAAGACCAATTTATTTGCTTTCAAATTTTGCCACAACTCTCTTTTTAAGATTTTGAAATTTAAAGTAAAAAAAAATAAAATAAAATACAGTACAAAACGATAACATTTGAAAGAGAAAATATTGTAGAAATTTTAATTATTTTTTAATAAAACGACCACAACTTATGGAAAATATTTGCCTTCACCAACATATTTCATGCAAGTAAATTTGCTTCATGCAGTTTTATTACTGCCATCAAATCAAATCGAAAGAGATGCAAAGCTTATCTACATCTTGCTACGATAGCAATGAAAAATTCTTTCGTCATTTTATGTTTTTCCTATTTTCTATTAATTTTCTTGAAAATAACATTAAACAATAACCAGAAGAATAAAAATAAGATAAAAAAAATATACAAATAAATCTGTAAAGAATTGTTCTAAAGAAAACAGATTTAAAAGAAAATTATTTAAAATTTACTGGCTAAACAATAAAGAAAAAGTAAAATGAAGATAGACAGAGAGACAGACAGACAAAGTAAGACAACAGGATGGATGTATGGCACAGCAAGGTTCCTTGAGATTTAGATTTGTTTAGATATTTGAAAAGTAAAGTTCTTTATGGAACAATAAAAGCCATAAAATTGTTTTCTTTTTAAATACAATTTAATACCCACCTATTCAATGCATATTTAAGATAAAACTTTAAATTTTCTATAGAAAATATAACCATACTCGGGTTATGCTGAAATAAAACCAATTAAATTTTAAGTTTTATTTTAAAACCAAATTTTAATTATTGTTTAAACAAATAAAAAAAACAAAAAAAATTTTGTAAATTGTTTGCAAATGAAATTCACTGAGATATTTTAATTTAAATAAATTCAAATGAAAATAATAATTTCAAGCAAATAGAAGTCGAACAAGTAATGAATTGTTTAATGCATGAAAAATTTCTTTGCCGTCTTCTGACAAAAAAAAAAATCTAAGAATAAAAAATTATTGCCATGAAAAGTTGCTCAAATCTGTTGTTCCAAGGCGACAGTAGGTCCTACCACTCACGGATAAAATGAACACACAACATAAGTGATATCAAGAGAAGCTAGGTTGAATGAATGTTATTTAACACAAAAGTGAAGCAATAATATTGAATTGCTCTTCGGTTTCTTAAGACGGTGCAGGAAACACTTCACATCATCGGGTCTCCTTATTATTTAAACCAATTATATCCGACCGAGAATGAAACACAACTCTCATGTATAAGTCGATGCCGAAAACTCTATTTTGAATTGATGCTCGATCTCGAAAGTTATCCAACACTATTGATTCATTCGAGCATCGACACAATGTGACTTGTGTTTGACTTTTATGCCACTAATTCTTGTTCTTTCCGATAATCGTACAAATTTACGCAGTAACCATCTCCCTTGTAGGGCATATCCGTTTATGATCGATTGACTAGTGAATCGCATACTATATTATGGACAGAAATCGTGTTGTTTTTTCAAATTTATCGTGTAAGAATTCTTAAGAATACTTCAAAGCGCTTTAACTATAATGGGTAAGAAGCAGGTCGTAATCTTAGTTAAAGTGTTATAATGACCAATTATGCACGTATGTATGACCATTTAAATGTTAATTGAAGATTATGAACTGGAGACTATCGGATTTTAACGAGATTTTGGTTTTAATGCGTGAAACATTCTCCAAAAAGTGGAAATCATTTAGTTGTGGCATCAATTGGAGTCCAAAACCAAACGGTACAAAGACCATATCTACTTGAAGAATCCATTAACGTTGGAGAATTTTAAAGCCAACATTCGCCAAATTATTTGCAAAATATCATCCCAAATATGCGAAAAAATTTTCAAAAACTACTTCAGAACTATCAACTGCTGCTGCAGCCAATCTATACGCTTTATTTGAATAACATTTCATTGTGCCCATAATGCCACAAGACTAAGTATTATAATGAAATACAATATTCATCGAATTCTCATTTCTTAGTCCTTCTTTTCTTTCTCCATTTTGAAATACTTTTTCAAATCAAAAAGGTTAGTCCTGGCTTAAAGGAATACATTAACAACAAGGCTCTTAACAAACATATTTTTCTCTTGGCCTTATTTTCGTTCTTTTAATTTCATTTTCAATTGACACAATTTTCAAAATCTCTTTGAAACAAAAAATAAACAACAAACAACACTACACCAACTATATCATCAAATCGATTTTAATCTATTTGTATGTTGTTATTTTCAAAAATAAATTTAAAAAAATTTTGTTTTTCTCTCTCGCTCCTACTCTATCTCTCTCTCTCTCTCTCTCTCTCTCTTTGTATTTAATTCTGTCTTGTTATTGTCATCATTTTACCTCAAACAAATAGAGATTGTCAATCTAAAACAAACACAACCAAAGTGTATACGAATTTAACAAACATAGAAAAGAATTCCCAAACACACAAACACGTTGATATGCACAAATACAAGAAAACAAAATAAGAACAAGAATTGACGTGTTTATTGGTTGGTACATGTACTTTTAAAAAGGATTTTCTGATTATATTTATATAAAATAATGGAATAAAAAGAAAACACTGCAAGAGGGGAGAGAGAGAGGGAATGAGAGAATTAGAATAAGAAGGTAGAAATAAAAAACCGTAACGCACACGCACTATTTGCTAACATCAGAACTAACAAAACAAAATACAATAGCAAATCAGTAAAAAAAAAACACAAATGAAAGAGAAAAACTATTTCCGTAAATGAAAATGTATGGCAACGCATAGACACACATACACAACTAAAAAAAATAAATAAAATGTTCACTTCCAATAATGCAATTTCTCCCCATTTGGGTTCCTTACGCTTTGTTTATCTAAATTCTTAAGTAGATGTGCATACATTATTAACTCTCTCACTCACTCTCTCACTCTTACTGTCTCTTTCTCTTTCGCTCACTCTGCAAATTTGTTTAGTATTGGTATTTGATTTCATTATACAACCAATAAAAATTTGTAACATACTTTTAAGGGCTATAACAAATTATCTTTACAGTTTATTATACTATGTTTAGACAGGCATTTTTATTGAGTTAATATTCGTTTTATTGTGTTCAATATTTTATGTGTTCAGACACATAATATACGCAATTTTTTTTTACATTGTTTTTATTTTGGTCGTGAAAATAAGTTCCAAAAAAAGTTTGTGAAAAAATGTAAAGCAACTCAACGTTGGAAAAGGTCTTACTAGAGTGTAACATTAACGCCTAGCTGTTGCCGTTAATAGGAGTAACTTTTGATTCCAAAACGGCTTCTCTCAGAAGGATGGGGAAGAAAAATTTAGGTATTCTGAAAAGTATGTAGAAAAGAAAGCCCGCCTTTTTTTGTTTTATTTGTTTGTCGTTCTTGACATTTCAGTTGTCAAATATCAATTGAAAGTGTTCGGAAAATTGTAATATGCTCACTGAACGTTCTTATGACAGTTTTGTATTCCAAGTTTTAATCAATATTATAACAATTAATAAATTTATTGAGCAATAATTAATTCAAATTTTATATGAAATATTGATCTCAATAATGGAGTTTATTGCGATTTACACAATAAAAGTGCGTGTCTGAATATAGCATTACGTAGTTTCCGTTTTTGTTTTATTGTCTGGTTTTCGCTTTATTAAAATTGTTCTTCTCCGTCTTCTTTATATTTCCTCGCGTAATTTTAGTTCCTATTAGTCTTGTTAACGCAACAAAAGTCCACTGCATTGGATCCTAGGAGATGGGAGATTATCAACAGTCCTTATTGAAAACATAGTAGCGTGGTCCATAGATATATTGTTGTGAATGACGTGAGGTTCTACCCGAGTTTCACTGTTAAGAATATCTATATTCCTTGGGGTCAGTTCAACGAACTTCTAGCCAAATTCAAAAGCCTTAACCGCTATACTACGTCATCTGTTAAATATTTGTTTTGATACCTCAAAAGTAAACGTTGTGTTTAAACAAGTAAGGGTACTGGACTTTGGAGAATAAATAACTACATGTTTGACTTATGTGTATCATAATAATATGAAACTGAGGCTCACTACTTTTGGGGCCGTAATAAAGCTTTCAATTTAACACATCTTTTTGAAGAAGTTTACTAATTTTTGGTGAAGAAGTTTACTAATTTTAATGGTTTTGGAATGCATCTTGTATCAAGACTAGAGACATTCTGTTGCTTTAGTGTTCTATTATCATACCGGATCGTATGATAGGTGTTTTCGACTACATGAATTCCGTTTATTATTTATTTTTTTGACTGTAGGAAAGAATTAATGTTCCCTGCTCGCGGGACATTGAAGTCATTCGATGACAGACATGATTGTATAATCTGGCTTAATAGAGATCCTAATACAGCGGCCTTGGGCAGACTTAGCAGATTTCTGGCAAAAACTCCCTAAAAGTAAATAAAATTGCCGCGAAATGTTTTTCAAAAATCTGTCGTTCCGAATCGTTTTTAAACTATAGGCCCAGCCACGCATGTATAAAATAAACAATATAAGCGATGTGAGAAGCTAGGTCCTAAGCCTGACTGACTGTAGGGTTTTAATGACCATTTACGTATTTATCATTTTTTTTTTTTTGTGATTTTAGCAACCTCTTTAAAAAGTTAAAAAACCACTCTCCTTAAACTTGTTTTAAATTTTGAATTATAAGAAGAGCACTTACACACATTAAATTCTAACCCCATAAATAATATCCACTTCAACAATAATGTGACATTCATTAGAATTTTTATTACCTGTACGATACGAAAAGACATTCTCCAATGGAATGAATGTAAGAAAGAAAGACAAAAAAAACAATTTCTTAAAATAAAATCAATTTTATTACCTATGCCATACATAAACAATGAATAAATTAAATGCTAAATTGATGTTTTTTTTTTCATGGAATTAAAGTACATAAAATAATGCCTTTAAATTACACTGATTACCATAATCATAAAGAATTTCTCGGAAACAAATCAAATAAAAAGCTTTGCCGAAAACAATCAAAGAAAAAGTCCCTGCAACAATCCTTATTAAACTGGCAATACAAAAATGTCCCCCATATTTCTGGGTAGAGGATACTGTAATTCTATTAAGTGTTTGTATTTCGTTAAGGAACTGTGAAAGGCTGTGAAGAGTGTGTCATACATGTGCAGGTGCTTTGCTACGCATTACATCAAATGACTTTTTGATACAACAACAGTAACAATAACTAAAATTGCTTACAAAAACATGTTTAGAAAAACAATTGATGAAAGGAAACAACAAATACTCAATGTTTCTAAAAAACCAAAAACAAAAAATTCTATGTGTTTAGAACTAGATAAAATACACTAAGAAAAAAATGTTTCTACATAAGAATTCATTAATGAAACAATCACGGGCATACTAAAATCCTTAATGAAATAATTCAATCAATAATAATCAAAAGCATGAAAAAAATTATTTTTTTTTTAAATTTCTTAACAATTTCTTACAGTGTATGTTTGCAGTTGTTAATGATATTTATCGTAAATTGAAATACAATCACTCTCTATGCATGCATACTTATGTATTGCTGTAGCAATTTTCACTAACACACACGATAACAAAAAAAAAATGGTATCAATGGCATAGAAAAATTGCAATAAGAAACAAACGTATACAGTGCAGAATAAAAGTAATATTACAATTTTAAGTCCAACTCCTTATATAAAGAAAAATCCATAAATTTACTTAATTGAGTATCTCCACTAACAGCAACTGTAAATCACATTTCATAAGTGTTCGAAAGTGCATGTTTTAGTGTAGGTCACCCTATCTCTCAAACACAATTCAACACAGTATTTTATTTCTTTTATTGAAACTGTACTCTCACTATCTCTCTTTCCTCCACCCCCCAAAATGAGTGTTAAACAAAACAAGTGAAAAGTAGAACTGTAAGCAAGCAAGACACTGTACAAAATAAGAACATAAAAGAAGTGTGTAATAGAGAGAAGGAGAGTGGTAGCAGTGCTAAAATATTTGATTCAATTGATTGAAATTACTCAAGTATAAAATGCATTTTGATTTTCCTAAAATGTCAACATATTCAATTACGCACCCACACACACACACACACTCTCCACACATACATCCTATATGCACTTAAACGTATACGGCAAACATTATTCTTCCCCTTAAAGACACTCACACTCAAAAAGAAATACATTCATGTACGCACATACACACTTACATACTGATTGACTAACTGACTACAGACAGATTTTCGAGTGTAAAGTCATGTAATCTTTGTGAAAGACAAAAACACTCGTTTAGAAATGAAACATGTTTTCTGTTGTTTTTTTTCAGTTTTTTTTTTTGTTCACATTCTCTCTGTCTTTGTTTCATACTCTTTATATTTTTATTGTCATACGTTTGTGTGGAAAAGGGTACGTGTAGATGTGCCAGTTTAATACACATTAAATAATGATTGCACAGTGGTGTGTTGATGTCATGTTTATCTGGAGCGGAAATTTACATTTCATTTACAAAAAGCAAAGCAAAGTATTTGATGGCAATGTCAAGGTTGAGTTTACATTCTAGAGCACACTTTATTATGGTGAATTGCCATCTCAAGCTCTTTCGAAAAATTCCTACTCACTATAACAAGTGGCCTCAGAGGAGCTCAGAGGTGTTAATTTCATATATGAATGGCGGAACCTTCAGTAAAGTCTACTCCGAACGACAGCTTTTTGAGAAACTTTTCGTCGCATTTTTACTAACTCACTGAGTTTTTTCCTGAAATCTACTGAGAGGAAGTCACCTGTTTGTCGCCGAAAGTGACCTTACGTCAAATAAACCAACACATTATCTACTAGGCTACGTCGACTTTCATCTCCGAGTAATCTTTTTTTTTATTACGGCTTCTTTGATGAAATTTTTTCTATTATTTGAATTGGGTTTTTGTATTGACTGTAGTGGTGGAGAACTTTGCTCAATTAGAGTAAGAAATGATCCAATCTCACTTTTCTGCAGTTTTCATCCGTTCTGCATGGATTATTTGGACGAGAACTGAAACCTCTTAGGTTAGGTTAGGTTAGAGAACGTGTACTTGTCAACTGCGACAAGTACAGTACCCGGAGGTTGAATTGAACGTCCTAGCCTCTCACACCACTTGTGTTGTGTGCATTAATTTTAAACTTAAGTGGCGGGACCTACAGTTTAAAGTCGATTCCAAACAACAGTTTTTTTTTTTAGAGAAGCTTTTCGTAGCAATTTCTCAGAGTTTTTGCCAGAAATCTGCTGAGAGCAAGTCGCCAAAGAAATATTTTCATATTTTCATTTTGATGCCTGACCTGGGATTCGAACTCGGGCCTTTCGTCTACACACTACCTACTAGACCACGGCGACTTCTTAATATTAATAATTTGAAATCACCTAGTTTCGATTATTTGAGCTAAACTTCCAATACCAAAAGGAAAAACCATGGGAGCCTCTTCTAATGCTTAATTTGTTTGTTGGTTTTTTTTTCTGTGACCGGAAACTATGATTTTCTGGGATATGTAGAATGCATTGTGGTTTCAATTGTACACAGGTATAGAAATGTCGTCACAAATCCCATATACAACATGTGTATAAATACATATGTGAATTGGTCATTACAATCCTTCAGTTAGGATTGCGACCTAGCTTCTCAAACTATTTATTTGTGTGTTATTTTTATACATGAGAGTCGAGACCTACAGTTTAAAGGCGACTCCAAACGAGAGATTTTTGAAAAAACTTTTATTGGGAATTTTACTTTAGTCTCGTTGCAGAAGAAATTTTATTTTTTTGTTTTGTTGAAAATGTCTGACCTAGAGTTTGAACAGTAGGCTCGCCTCTTGCAAATATCCAATATAAATAATCAACGAAAAGACCATGTTCTGGACTTGGGATCTCATTGAGTCATAATAATTAATTTGTAATGGCCTTCAACCGTGTGATCGGAAACTTTAATCCTTTCAATATTTGTCTGCCAGTGTCTGAAGCCTGCACCGCTCTCTGCCACACTAATAAGCCAGTTCAGGAGAGACTACTGTTGGCTTTAGAATAACAATACATTACTAGTACTTTTTTTAAACGCTGTACTACTGTGCATTGCATTTAATTTTACAATTGTTTTGTGACTCGGCCCATGTATGTATGTATGTATGTTTGAATAAGTGAATATAAAAGAAACAGGATTATTTAGAGTGAAAGTATGTTCCAAATTCTTTTATTGTTTGTAAAAGGTTTTCTTTTTTTGTTTTTTTTTTTTTTTGTTTTTGTTATCATCAAAAATTAAACACACAACACAAAAATTTTTCAGTGTTTATTTGCATTTGTTGGCAAATTTAGATTTGTTTCATAAACAATTAAAATTCTTTAAAAATAAATCCTTGGAAAACCATATCAAAACTTTATTATATAAAGTAACATGAAAAGGATTTTTAACTTTATAAAGCATTTACATGATAAGAAAAAAAGGAATTCTTTTGATTTCCAGTATGCATTTTATTGTATAGAACGGAAATTATATTTTTCCTTGGGAAATTTATTTCATTTATAAGAAACTTCCTAAAATTTTCATTGTATTTATTTTTAAATTTTTCTTTTTTTTTTATTTACTTGCAGCACCAGCTACCATAACTGAAGCACCTGCTGATAAGGCACAAAAATGCAACACGGAAGAATGTCAATTGCCATACTGTTTCTGCTCAAAGGATGGCACACAAATTCCCGGTGGCTTAGAAGCCGATAAGGTATGTTGTATACTCACATTTTGTGACTTTTCTTTTCCTCCTTTTTATTTTCTGTATTTCTTAAAAAAAAAACCAAAAAGAGAAAAACAAACATAAACAAAATAGTATTGAAATGACAATAAATTCTAGTGCTTGGTCTTCGACACACGGCTTTAATAAATGGATGTTAATGATATAGCCAGAGAGACGCTGCTTTATTCATTCTTTCACTCAAATATTTAAAGTTTTCGTTGGAAAATTCATTGAATGGTTAAGAGCATAACAGAAAGATTCTTAAAGTTTTTTGTTTTTTAGCAGTAATACTTAAAGGAGTGATTTCTTTTTGAAAATAAGAAATTTCTTTCAGATTTATTACTTCAATTATACAGTTTGCAAGCATTAGAGTTCTAGTGTACAAATATATTTAACAAAAGCTTATTAGCTGTCAGTTTAGGTTTTATAAATGGTTACCGACTAGCAATTTCTAGAATGATAGAGTTGCCAACTTTCGTTTTTAAAATCACGTCTTTGCATATGCATTTTCACTGAGTTCTATCTTTTCGCATAATGCAGAACTAAGCGTCCTATGATGTTCGTTGTTATCCCTAAAGAGGTTAAGGCAACCTCTTTGGAAATATATTGAGTAGTTGTACTGAAGTTATTCATTCACAATACTTTGCGCCGCATAGTCTCCTCATACTATTCGTTGTTGACATTCCATATCCTAGATTAATATCATGCTATTGTTAGCCAGCAAACTAACTACTATTACAACTAATAGTTACTGCCATATGCATTTTAGCCAGTATTTTATCCAATTCCGTATAATTCTTGTACATTATCGATACGCTTTATTTATTTGTAAAACGCTTTGCTAAAGGAAATTTATTTCTTTTACACACACACACACACACATACAGAGTCAACGGACAGCGGGATAAACAGAGAGATAAAAATGCCAATAGAAATACATGCACAGCAGTAGCAGAAACGGATGTATCTTTGTAAAATAACAATAACAAAAAAGGCCATTATTGTTACAACAACAAATACCTACAATAACATTTTGTTGGTTTTTTTTTTTGTTTCAAAGACAAACAAATTATGCAACTTGCAACATAAAATAGTTGCAAGCAAATGCAACTGTATTTTGCTGCATAAAATATTTGCAACATTTTATTTAATTTTACATCCTGTTAATGCTTGCAATGACAGTTTCAGTTCGAGATATATAATAAAAACCCTCTCTCCCTCTCTCCTCTCTGTTTTATTTGTATTCTTTTCGAAGTATTTCCAAACTAAATACCATTAAAGTTAACAACGTTGCTTGGCTTTACTATCTGTTTACTTGCTGTTTTGCCTTTACTTCGAAATTGAACACCAACAACAACAACAGAATTCGCTTTTTCAATTTATATTGCAAAAGATTCTATTATTCCTGGGCAATATTTCTTGGTATCAGAGATATTTTCTTGTTGCAATTTACCGACAGTTTCAAAAAAAAAGAAAAGAGAGATCTTATTTCATTTTTAAATAAAAGACAAGTTAAGATTCATAAAAATTCAATAAATGCACAAAAGATTTCTTTAATAGAAAAATCTGAAATTGATTTCATAATTTTTAGAAATTGAAAAGAAAAACTCAAAATTTTATTTCGAAATTTTTAACGAATAAATTGAGTTGTTGCGCACTACATCGTACGTGCATCTAACTTTCATTACACTAATCAACAGAAACTTATTTTCATAAAATATCGAACTTATGCATTTTTGAAGGCATTGTAACTTTTCATTGTAATTTTATTTTCTCTTAAAAACTTTTCCAGAAAACTACTGAGAAGAAATTGCTAAAAAAAAAGTATATTTTTTATATTTCGTTACGTTCGCGATGCCTGAATCAGAGGTTAAACAACGGGTTTTCGTCTAATAAGCCAACACACTACCTACTAGACTATGTCGAATTCATCTCATAAAACTCATAATTTCCAATCCTAATCCATTACTCTGAAGTCGCCGTAGTCTAGTAGGTACTGTATTGGCTTATTATACGTAACCCTGCAGTTCAAACCACACGTCAGACATCAAAACGAAATATGAAAAAATATCTCTTCGGCGTCTTCTTCTCAGCGGATTTCTGGCAAAAACTCTGAGAGTAAATAAAAGTTCCATTCGGAGTCTACTTTAAACTGTATGTTCCGCCACTCTTGTATAAAATTAACACACACAACAGTGTGTAGTGTGAGAAGCGTCAGCGTAATTCTGACTGAAGGGTTGTAATGGCCAATTATGTAATCCAATACTGCTCATGTGAAAAGAACTCAAATAATGTTTGAAAAAGAACGTGATGAAAACAATTCCGAGAGAAGATCGTTTAGAAATATGGAAAATAGTGTAGAAAATAGAGAGGAAACATGTAGTATTCTGGATTCAGTTTCAACTCATTAACGTAGGATTTACTCTAAGGGCCATGAAAGTATTGAGAGACTACAGACGCCAAGCGTAATAATTTTGAATAGAAAAGCATTGCACCATACTCCTTCAACTGCAGTCGAAATGTTCAGAAAGTCCCTATTATGCTCTCATCAAACAGTTGAATGGACCATGTTAAACTAGTCACCAATAAAGCGAATACTACGGTATTTGTATTGTCTGGAACTGATAAGCTCCAGATCGAGGCTAACCATACTTTTCCACGACATTGCATGTTTTAAGACATTGGCATAGACTAGTGACAAAAGTGTTTAACCAATGCAAATTCTAGATTCTTGTTTTCAGATTTTAAAAATCCACTCCAAATAATTCTCTCTAAAATACGCATCCGGAAGCCTTCGGCCTCTCAAAGAGCATTAGGTTAACACTCAGCATTACAGAAAAGTTACATAGCGCTAGAAAGAACTACGACTAAAAGAACAAATTTCATTACTACTTTAGCGAGCATAAGTTTTTGCCAACGACAAATGGCAACCCTATCGTTCTAAAACTTGCTATGGTACACCGATGACGTGCATAACTAGCAAAAAAAATATTATGGCTTAATGATGTAAAGGATCCTTATTACATTTTTACATGAATAAAAACAAAATTATATGTCCCCATATTCTTATATGTATGTATGCTCCCTCAAGCGTGATAATTACCTTACTTATCCTTCTCTCTTTACTTCTTTCTAACAAGCATGCCATATATTTTACTAATTTACGTATTGGAAGAAAGGTTTTTTTTGAGGTTATATAATGATTTTAAAATTACATTAATGACAGACCTTCACAAATTAGTTAAATGTGGTTAAATTATTGCTAGAGGTAATCATGTGTGGCAGAGAGAAACTATTTATAATGCAGGGATTACGATAGCATCCTTTACATACAACGAATGTCCTACAATTGGTAACAATTTCATATCAAAAATGAAAAAATTTTATTTCATATTATTTGTGGGGTAAACACAATCAAATTTACCACAAATAAATGGCTGGCATAACATACAAATTAATGACAGTATGAGGCAACTGGAAGCAAATTATAAACATAGAATATTATAAAGATTTGCTCATATTTTATGTACCTTAAACAAACTATAAGGAGACCATGCTATTAGAAAATACGATATTAAATGTGAATATGAAAATTCAAATATTTAATTAGACTTTACTCTTTAACAAATGACTGCCAATTATAAATTCAAGTGTCTGTCATTAATATGACATTTTCACGAAAATGTTGTTGTAGTCAACAGTTTTTCGTTTCCAATTATAAATGTTTGTTATTAATTGTTTAACAAATTATCGAAAATTTACAAAATTTATGAAATAATCACCATCATTACAAAATTACAAAATTTTCAATTACAAAATCATAAACACTCATTTACATATGTATACATATGCATATACACACCACACATATGTATATATATGTCATATATATACATAGTTTTACAATTGCAATTATGAAATAATGACATGTTCGATTGATTAATAAAATTAATTTCAAGTGTCATGTTTAACTTCATGTCAAAAGCATACTAAGAGAGAAAAAAAAACAAATTTTTCAATAATTAAACAATTTGCATACAATTTAAGAGAATTACAATTAGTAAAGACGACACAATGCAATACCATAACATAGCTAAGAGTATGCAAATTATTCAGTAATAAGTCATAAAATAAGGGGTTCAAAATCATTCAAACTGATCTGTACCAGAGATCAGCAATGAATCCTTTTTCCGCTACTCATAAGACTCATGCAATTTTAAGTATGAATGAATCAACAGAATTGAAATTCAACTACAACATTGATTTATAAGTATAAGTAGCAATCAGTATGAGTACAACGTTGACATCACATTCACAACATTCGAAATATATTTGATTCATATGCCTACTCATTCCGATTCATAAATTTAGAAAAATACTTATAATACTTATAAGAGTGATTCGAATCATTCATCAAAATTTGCAGCCTTTGTTGTTGTTGCATATACAAACAAAGAAGAAAGTAAAGACAAAGACAACAAGCAAAGCATACACACAATCTTCTTGTGAGTATTGCTGTGTTCGTACGCGAATCATACTTATTTTGTGCTTCGTGTAAATGTTAAGCAGAGATGAGGCGAAGTTAATAACATCATGCGTATTGTTAAATATAAATATGACGAGTACTTCCAACTTTGAGTATGAGTAATATGAGTATGATAGCAAAATAAGTATGAATGCGTATAAGTATCAGAAATTATAAGTATTATTTGAATCTACTCATCGTTTTGAATACTTGTTGCTGAAATTATAATTATGATTCGAACCCATTTATCGTTTTGAATACTTATTGCTGATATCTGGTATCTATATGGCGTAAATAGTATGGTCGTCAGTTTAAGAGAAGCTATTCTTACTGACTTACTTAATTCGTCTTTATAAACCTTTAGTCAGGCTTACAACCTAGTTTCTCACACCACCCATGTTATGTATTGTAATTTAGCCATGAGTAATGTCATCACCGAACGACAGATTTTTGAGATACTTTTCATGGCAATTTCTTTTTTCCCCGGAGTTGTTGCCAGATCACAGTGAATCTCATGGTATTTTAATAACCATACATACATAATTTGTGATTACAACATTTCAGTTAGTATTAGAACCTAGTTTCTCACACCACTTATGTTTTGTGTGTGTGTTAATTTTATACATTTGTAGCGGGCCTACTGTTTAAAGTCAACTCCAAACAACAGATTTGTGGAAAAGTGCATATGTATGTAAGTGTAACAGTTAAGTGTCACAAATATCAGCACTAAGATAGTATGCCACCTTTATTTGTGCACATGTTGTAGGCTTTACTTTTTTTCTAATTCTTCTACAAACAACATTATTTTTCAAATTATTTAATTAAATTGAAAATTTTAATTGCACTTATTTTCATATACAATCAAACGAATAACTGATTTTACACCGCGGATTCAATACAAAAATAAAAATTCAATAAATATTATCCCTTTTTAGCCTTTACATACGTTTTATGCCTTCGTAAATATGTATAATTTTCTTGCAACATCGATTACAGTTGACCTCATTATGTTTAATGGCAACACAGTGGCATTCACATAATCCCGGTAATGCACTTTAAAAATCTGGACTACAAAGAAAAGCATGCTAAAAAATATGAAAATGGAAACAAAAAATATAGAAAAAAATGCTTGGGAATAAAAATATCACAGATTACTTAACAGTCTTAATTTGAATGAATGAAAACCATAGTAAATAAAGGAAGAGGAATTGTGCACTTTAACAGGCTTAAAATCTACTTTATTTTATTATTATACCCACTTTAAGGTTTTTTCTGAACACCCTTTTGTTCTCTGATGAACAGAAAAAATATTTGTATTGGCCACCAAAAAGTAAAATCAATCCATTCGCACTCCTTTTTTTGTTTTTGTTTTTATTATTCATACCAACGAGTTGTTACCCAGGCTCAACAAACCATAATCTACAGTGGATGTATAAAAAATGGGAGAAAAAAATCCGTGATACTGTGAAAAGTGCTAAAATATAAAGTGTTAAACAAAGAGTTTTCGCTCGTGTTTTTTTCCCCCTGAAAACAAAAAAGTGTGAATATTGAAATCAAAATCATTCAATTGCACTTAAAGGTTGTTGTAACGAGTAGTATCCATCTCTGTTATAAAATTTTGTGATAAATAGACAAACAAAGGGTAGCTATCAATACAGAATAAGTGAGTAAGAAGGCTAGGAGTCAGTCATATACGGCAATATAATACTCTATATCAATATAACTTATTTAAGCCGTAGTTGGCCTTTAGTGTGTGGTAAATTGGAAAGCTATTGCGACCATAGTAATATACATAACTGCCCCAAATCTAGTAGAAATAGATTAACAATGATGAACTTTGACTTTCTTTAGTTTATCGCAGTCATCTCTATACTTCACTTCATTCCTCTACCAAACTACGAAAGACTACTTATTTAACATTTCTATTATACAATACAAAGGGAAAATGTTAGAAACTGAATGCTTTCATAGTGTAAGATTTAAATGAACTTTCTTTGGAGGTGGAATATGTAGTAAACTCCGTAGCATTTTAGTGCCAGTGTTTGCGACCAGCTTTTACTACCAAAGTAACTTTAATAAGTAGTTCTTAGTTTACCGGATTAGATAGTCAGATGTATTAATCCTTCTTAGCTGCTCCGATCCATGAAACTTAAATTTTTTCCTTTATACAATACTTCTCCTCCATTTTCTCTTTGCATTGTTCAACTACAGAATATCCTAGAATGATAGGGTTACCATCTCCTATGTGTAGAAATAATAAAATAAAGCTCTTTGCGGAAATATCCACCCATTGACAACCACTCTTTCCTATGTGTTGGCGTTGCCTTCGATTGATATTTGCTACAAACCTATCAAGGGTGTTAGGCAGCAGAGAACTTTCTGAATGAAATATTTGGAGTAGGATTAAAACCCCTTAATTTAATAGGGGTTTGTTTTCAAGCACAAGTACTGTCACCTTCCTCACATCACATCACAGTGCGATTACTCTGAAGTTCTTATATCTTACTTGGGATCAAACATAAGTTTATGATTTTCCCGTTCATCTAAAATACTAGAAATCGAGTCACTTCGTTCAGTCCTTAGTGAAGTATAGTGTCATAGGTGCATTGTTGTTGGCTACGACCAAAATCACAAGCCTATTTATAGGGTGATAACAGGCAAAACCCATAAATTGAAAGTGGCTACTCTTCAACGCGTTATACTTCGTTTAAGTCCTTCTAAATATTACGCTGATGAAATGCTATTCGGCATTGATTCATTGACAAGTTCCCTTTTTATTTTTCTTTTTGCTTTGCATTCTATTCTATTTGCCTGCTCATCTCATGATGATGACGATTACAAATGCCGCCACTAAAACACGGCATAGATTTTCTCCTTTTTTTTATTGTTCAATTCTTTTTCATAGAAATGCAAATTCGATTCGCATTTAAAATATTTTTATTGAATTGAGTTTTGATTTCAATTCATTTTTTTTTTCTTTTCCTTTTTCTATTTTTTAATGTAGTTCTTATTATAATTTTTGTTGTTGTTGTTGTTATTATTTTTGTAATAATTCGTATAAAAATTTATTTGTCCATTGATTCTTATGCAAATGGAAAGAGGCTACTTACTGTGTTGTCGAGTTTGTAATTCAGATTGAATTAATGGTTACTGCCATACAGAGTCATTTAAACGTAATAAGAATTTAAATTTTCTTATTTTTAAAATAAATTTTGCAATTAAAGGAAATGAAAACTTAACAACGAGGAGTAAATGATACCACAGTCGAAATCCTCTTGATCCCTGATCGTATTTTGATCCATTAGCATTATTTTTATAACATTTTCCAAGAGAAGTAAACTATTATTATAAAGGGATCTATCCAGAATCACCGTTTTAACAAAAAGATCAAATATATATACGATATGTACGTATTCATTTGTAGTTAACTGACCAGTAGATCATTTGAAATATTACAAGAGAATCCTTTTTCTATCAACGTATGCTCCAATGTGAAATAATTTTCCTGAAGCATTAATTCCTATGCTCTACAGTGATAAACGGATAGAAACCTTATGTCATCATAAACATTACTACATCTATTTCCATCCCTCGCTATATTTTCAAAAGCAAACAAAACATTAAAGGATCCTTGTGTCCTTGCAGTCTCTAGGAATTGGTTTAAAACTTGACTAATCCAGCAAATTTTAAGTGGCTATACTACAAAGTGCATTTTGCTTAAACAAAACTTTTGAAAACTTAATTATATCCCAAATTATCTTAATTTTTCTTTTCATTATTTTACTAATTCAGCATTTCCTTTCGTTCTTTCCTTTTTTTTTTTTTGTAGATTCCACAAATAATTATGCTGACATTCGATGGTGCTGTCAACTTGAATAATTACGATCATTATAACAAAATCTTCAATGGTAAACGTAAGAATCCCAATGGTTGCAACATACGCGGTACATTCTTCATGTCACATGAGTACAGGTAAGTTTCGAATTGCATTTCAAGCATTTTCTTTTCAAAAATTTTTTTTTTCATTTTTTTCCAACAATTTGTACAAAAACCTCTTCAAATTTATTTCTCTAAATTAAAACAAGAGAAAAATGGTATAAAAACACAAAAAATTTGCTATTGTCTGGGGAAAGAAAAAACTTTTTAGAGAGAAACAGAAAAAAAACCAGGAAAAACTTGAAAATAAAGAGAGTTTTTTTCTATTTGCTCGTCTTGAGAAACATTAAAGTTTTTAATTAGTAAAAAAGTTTGCCAACATTCTCTCTCATTTCGTATTGTTTTCAAACTGTTATCACAAGAAAAAAAATTTCGTTCTTTAAATTGAAAACACGTACCACATGACGTATGAGTTTTAATGCCACAAATAAATATCACTCATACGTCAGATAAAGAAAAATTTCTTTCAAAACAAAATGTCTTTATAAATTTATGTAAAGAGTAACGATTGTCTTTTAAAAATTAACCAACCAAACCAAAAGGTTTAAATAAAAACAAAAACCAACAACAACTTGGCAATTGTTTAAAATTTATTATGGCCATAATTCTTGCGTAATAGTGATAGAGACTCTAACACCCTTGCTACCACCATTGCTGCCCTCTCAACTCGTAACAATATTTATGTCTTTATCAAGGGCTGTCTCTTAAGCAATATAGGATGGTGGTGGTAAAGTACCAACGAAAGGAAATTGAATATTATTTTAAGGAATTTGCTTTGAATTGAAAGAATTTTTTGTTCTTTAATTTTTTTGTTCTTTTGCTTTTGCTATGCTACTGAAACAATAAAAGCATTTTTAAAAGCATAACAAATGATTAAAAAGAAGCATTTTTAAGTGCAAAAATATTTATGAAATTTTCATAATTTATCTCTCATTCTCTATGGGAAAAACTATGATTTAATGGCATTTTTATTTGTAAGTTTTGCCTTTTTTTCGTGTACTTACTGTTGCCCTTTGTCCTTTGTTTATAATCAGAAAGAAAAAAGGGGGAAAGATAGCCAACAAAGAGAAATTTTGTTTTTCAAATTTCCAAGATTGATAGTCTTTAAAGGGTTTTCAGGTAATTGTTTTGATTTCTGATGCCTGGGATGTCTTGATAGCATTAAATTTAAAAGAAAAAATCGTTATTTGAAGAATTTGTGTACAATTTTGTTTGCATTTTCTTTCTAAATCATTTTTATTTACGATTTCTTTACTTTTGGGTATAGTTCCCCATCACAAAAAAACCGAATTTATTATGAACTGAGTGCATTCAAGAAAAATGACTTTTGTAGCGCAGTTTTTCTTATGAAAATGATTTTCAAGTATAACAAATTGCCTTCATATTTATCTTTTAACAGCATTTGTTTGGAAAAAAAATTAAAGAATAATTGTTTTAAAGAAATTCTCCAAATTCAATGAATTCAAATAGAATACGGCATCAAAAAGAAAAACTAAACAATAGTTATAGTAGGCTTTAGAGAAGCTCTAGGCGTAAGCTGGAAAGTCTCAAATAGTTTATAATTTTAATTTTTTCAGACAACAACGTAAAAGCTTTCTAATGCATCTAAGAAATGATTTTTTTTTATATTTTTTGAATGTCTTTTCCAGCCATAATGATCTATTAATGGTAAAAATTACCATAGACTGGTCAATCGAATAAACCTTAGAGAAACACTACCGGAACGAAACAAAGTACAATCATATTTAAGGGGGTCGTTCGGAGTTGACTTTAAACTGTAGGTCTCGCCACTTCTCTGTATAAAATTAACACACACAACATAAGTAGTGGGAGAAACTGCAGGCTTCTTGGGGACGATTACTGTAGATTGTAAAATATAAGAATACGTATCACTGGGTTGTTTGTTTTAAGGACGAAAACTTCTTGTTGATTCTTAAATTCTTAAGGTCTTAAATGGTCCTTACAATCATTTAGTAAGAATTATAACCTCTTCCCATTAATTGCAGGATCTATTGTTTAATGTCGACAAATTTGAGAAACTTTTCATGGCAATTTTATATACTCTCAGAGTTTTACCCAGAAAGGAATATTTTTCCATATTCGTTCGAAATATCTAAGCCCAGAAGTTTTGCGCAACAATGGGCTCTCGCCTAATAGAGTCACAGAATATCTACGGAACTAAGACAATTTTATTTTTCAAATAATAGAAAATGTTGGTTGTTAAGAATTAAGTGATAATATCATGTTTTAAAATTTAAAACTTCACTTTGTTTATAATCCTCGCTATTCACTGGTCAATACTAACACTGGACTTGCTATTGTTTCAAGTTTGACAACCGCTAGTACATTACAGTTCACTGTTATGTTATTCTAAGGATACTGGGTTTTGTAGCCCTTTTTTTTGTAATTTAATCATTATTTCGTGTCGATCCAACGAACTTCTAGCCAATTCAAAAGCGTTTAACCGCTATACCTACTCATCTGTTAAATTTTTATTTTGATACTTCAATAAGAAGTCGCGTGGTCTAGTGGTAGTGTGTTGGCTTATTAGACAAAAGGCCCGGGTTCGAATCCCAGGTCAGACATCAAAACGAAAAATATTTCTTCGGCGACTTCCTCTCAGCAGATTTCTGGCAAAGACTGAGAGTAAAAATTGTCATGAAAAGCTTCTCAAAAATCTGTCGTTCGGAGTCGACTTTAAATTGTAGGTCCCGCCACTCATGTATAAAATTAACCCACACAACATAAGTGGTGTGAGAAGCTCGGAATTTTTTCTTCAGCTCTTTCTAGTATAAACAATTTGAAAAAATATTGAAAAAAAAACTCGTAACTATAGGGTGATAGGTTCCAACAAACTGTTTCGGGGCCTATTATAACAACCAACAAAAATTAGGTACTTCAACCTGTCAGATACCTACTGCTCATTATTATTTTTAAGAATCAAGCCAAAATGGTTTGACCAACTGAAAATCCATTAACAACATTAGGAAGCTTATCTCAGCTGCTTCTAATTATACTATAAAGCTAGCCTTGCATTGCAAATAATAGAAAAGGAAAGAAGCTTTTTTAATTGTATGCTAATGTTAACATTCGAATCTAAATTTATGATTTCAGTTGACAGGGTCTACTAAACATTACAAAAATTTTTTTTTTAAATACAAGAGCATCTGTAAGAGAAAAATAATTCTTCTAGAACTGAGCCAATTCCCACATAAGAAAAAATATTAAAAAAAACCCGCACATTTCAAAACAATTTCAAACAATTTACAATTTATTTCAAGAAAAATAAAATCCAGCAAAAAGAGATTCATTTCTCTTAAAAGTTTTCAATAAAATTTCCTAACTTTCTATTCCATGCGAATTTATTATGCCACGAATATTAACCACACGTACACGTCTAATAAAGAAAAAAAAAGAGTTTCTTTCTCGCAAATTTATGCAATTTCATTACTTTTAAGATGTTTATTCAACATCAACAGTATTTTCCACGCTTTTTTTCTAAGCCACAGAAAAATTAAGCAAAACAAAAGCAAAGTAAGGAAAGAAAGAAAAAAAAAACTTTTCTAATATAATTTTCTGAAAGGTTTTACAAGTTGCTGAAGCACCAAAAACAAAAAAAAAACATTAAACGAATTGTGGTTAAAACCCAAAAGGTGGAGATGGCAGAAGAGAACATTGGTAATGGTGTTGTAAACCAAATTAACAACATTTCAGTTTTTTTCCAGCATATTTTGTTCAAACTTTTATTCTATTGTTTTACACAAAGACAATGAATGCAAAAAAACAACAACAAAACAACAAAAATTTTGGAAAAACCAACCAAACATTCATTTCATTCGTTTATTTAGGAAAATATACTGGCATGGCATACATAACCAGCGAACATGCTCTCTGATACTAAACAGATAATTTAAATGGATTACAAAAACTCGAGAATCCAATCATAAAACAAAAGCTCAACCAGAAAGCATTTGTGTGTGAAATTTTATTCGTTAGAATAGAAAAATATTCGTTTAATTTCCACCACCGCTCACTCTACAATACAATAGAGGAGAATAATTTTTGGCGTAAAACAAAACAATACAAAAGAAAATACTGTTTCGTGGGTTTCGCATCTGAAAAGACTATGACTATGACTCTGTAATTGGATTTGCAATGATCCAACATAAAGAATATTTGCTGGTTATAATAATGGTGGTATGCTACTGCCATTGTTTTATATTGCAATCACACTTATGTATATGTATTGAACATAGAGGGTAAAAAACTGGCAAGGCCTTAACATAGAGGGCGTTTTTTAGGAAGCAGTAGTAGTAGTACCCTCGAATTTGTATTTAAATGGACGGTATTTTAATACGTAGCATATGAAGCGTAAGGTACCGTAGTCTAATAGGTAGTGTATTGGCTTATAAGATGTGACGCCACGGTTCAAGCCCCAGGTCAGATCTGAATATCAACTTCTCTTCGGCCACTGACTCCGCCGCTCAAGTATAAAATTAACACACACAGCATAAACTGGTTTGAGAAACTAAGTCGTAATCCAAACAGAAGGATCGTAATGACCAATTGTGTATGTATGGATGCGTAAGTATGATTAAATGGTGTTTGATGGCATTAGAAAAATGTATCAAAAATGATAACAATGGAAACGCAGTTGGCTGGTACCTGAGAAACCTAAGGTTATGATGGATTTCAATAAAAAAAACATATAGTGACACTCAGATCACGGTGAAAACGAAAATCAAACAAACATTTTAATTTCTAAATTTCGTCATTAACCTTCGCATTCACAAACTACCGGTGACAACCTTCAATCACTTCCTGGGATAACGAACGAAAGATGGTGTTCCCTATGGATACTTGAGGTGCAATTGAAAATTTGAAATTTTAAGCAGGCCCTCCTCAAGGCCTTTCCACTACCCGACTACAAACCTGTACTTTATTATCGCATACAAATAATCTAAATGCTAAATTAACTTTGCAAAATACTACCTACGCTCATAACTCTATTTATGATTAAATATGTTTTGCATGGATCCCTTTGTGTATAGAATTGGCCCACAATGGCCAAGCCACTATAGCTAACTGCAAAGATCGATAATATTAATTAAAAATTTTTTTTTATAACAAAATGAAATCCATAGAAAAATGGTTAAAACCGGAAGCTATACAATGTTACAAAAACTATTTATTATTTAAAGGTCATACAACTTTAATAGAATCGTTGAAACAGGAATAAAGTAGTTTTAGTTGCTGTAATTTTTTAAAAAAACCAGTCTAAAATGAACTAAAAAAGTTTATAACTAAGTTTTTAATTTCATTGTATCATTTCAAATTGCAAGAAATGCAGTCGATATGGGCTTTCACCATGACTATCTCTCTCTCCCGCTTTGTTTTAAAATAAAAGAGACACGTTTTCCGAACACATATGCTTACCTTCTGTACTAAACAGAAAAGTTCCAAGAACAAGAGGGAAAGAGACAGGAAGTAAAGATCAAGAAGAAGCTCAGTATAATTTTCTTCTAAAAGTTTAATAAGAATTAAGTTCTTTACCACCATTTTTGTTGTTGTTGTTGCTACAATACCAATGCTAACTAACATTGAAACTACAATGGAATTCTAACTTTTATTTTCTACTAATGAAGTTAAAAAAGTTTGAACAAAAAACTAAAGTTTACAGTAATTTAAAGAATGGAAATAGAAAGCCACAAATACATGTGCATTTACAAAATTAGTACATATAAATCTGTCCGTGTACATTAACACGCCAATAATGGCCGGATGCTAGTAACATTTGCAACCTGACATGTTGTTTTAAACTAAAACCAAAATGAAATTGTTTTCCATTTGTTGTTGCTATTTTTTGTTTACAAGATATACATACATATAAAACAATAAATTATGCGATCATTACATACAAGTAAAATACTTGCATACTCACAAGCAAAATAACAACGTATCAATACGGCGCTTTTTTTGTGTCTTATTGTGCCTAACATACAGAGTATTTACGAAGTTGCCGTCAATTACAAATCATTGTCTAGCGTTTGATTAGTACCCAGGCATTTCTGTTAAACTGTATTAACACCGCACAGGTTCCCAACATGTTTCTTTGCAATTCAATCTCCTCATAACGGAATCTACTTAATGAGCTTGAGCTCCTACTCCAATGATCTTTGGTATCTCCAACCTTCAGTCTAAATGTCGACATGCGTGCGTGTTTATTTTGTACACAAGTGGCTAGACATATAATTTAAAGTCGGCTCCAAACAACAGATCTTTGGGAGACTTTTCATTGCAATTTTATTAATACTCAGAATTTTTGCCACAAATTTGCTGACGGACAGTTGTCGAAGAAATATTTCTCATTTTTCGTTTTGTTCGTAGTGTCTGACCCGAGGTTTGAATCGTGACCTCATGTCTAATAATCCAACTTACTATCCACTAGACTACAACGACTACAGCCAACCATTTTCAGGATATTAACAATATTAACCTCTGGATTAATTCACTGGAAGCCAAGGCAAGTGGCAAATGAATAGATCTAGCTTGGCTTTTAAAAAACCGCAAAATAATGAAGCTGTATCGGGACATAGTGGAACGTAACGCTGGTCAGTTCTATCTACAAGTTATTAACAATGCAATTATGTATTCTGTCAACGACCTGTGGTTTTAAAGCGATATTTTTTCTAAACAAATGATTCTTTGAGGTAAGAAGACCCTGTAAAAAGATCTGTGCCTATTTACAGGCTACTTCTTCTCATTGTAATTAACCCCACCATAGTTTAAGTACAGTATTCCCTCGATTTACGTTGCCTCGATTTACGTTGTTTCGATTAACGTCGTCAAAAATTTTGTTCCTTAAACTTCAATTTCCGTCGTCATTCGATTCACGTCACCTCTGCTGTTTACAAACAAAACTGTAGGTAGTGTGCTGGCTTATTCGATGTAAAGCCAAGGTTCGAGTCCCATGACAGACATCAAAATAAAATACAACAAATATTTCTTCGGCGATTTCTTTTCAGTAGATTTCTGGCAAAAACTCTGAGAGTAAATAAAACGCCATGAAAAGTGCATCTGATAGTATGAGTTCTTTGAAATTCGATTTACGTCGTTTCGATTTACGTTGCCTTTTTCCGGAATATTCTACGACGCATAATTGAGGGAAGACTGTAGTCTCTAACTCATTTGGCCTGAGAAAATAGTCCTTCCTTCCTTCCTTCCTTCCTTCTCTACATCTTCCCTTTTGTCTAAAATACCCATTCTTAACGTCTCGTCTTACTACACAGAAGGATTAAGATCTTATTAGCCGCGAGGAAGTTCATGTGGCTACTTTCTGCTGTAATATGAAAAATGTGAATATGATATGAAATATAGCAGAGAATGACCTTTCTCCCCTGTCTGGCTAATTCAGTGTGCCCAAGTACTCTCATATTATTTTCAAATTAATTTTATACTCGGACGTCGGCCTACCCTGTCACTTTTAAGTTTTTGTGCTTCCTGCAGAAGTATAATTTCGATGACAAAAGCAAACTTCAATTTGGTAGAGATTGAATGCCCCTCATTCCCATCCTACTATCTATGAAATGAAATTTAATTATGATCAATTCTTTCAATATCTAATGCCTTTTATTTAGTTGTATTGACTTATTTTACATCCTGCTTTCTTTCTTTTCCTAGTCCAATTAAAATAAAAACAAAAATCGATTACTTGCATATTTCCTTTAAAACCAACCTTTTTATCCTTAACATTTAATTGTAAATAAAGAAACCTAAAACAACATTAAAATAAAATATACGAAAAAGGTGAACAAAAATTAAAACAATTTATTTCCCATACAAAAGTCAATAACGAAAATTTATTGAAAATTTAAAATAAGAAAATCACTCCCTCCGTCAAATGATCATAGTTTCTGCTGCTCACCTTGTTTTGTAAGCGAAAGTGTTGAAATAATCGCTTCAACATCTTTAGAAAACTTTCAGAGTTTGTTAGAAGATGGAAGAAAAAAAGAAGGCTTTAAAAAGACCTTTTTTGTTTTGGAGTATTAAGCCTAATTAAAGAAAATGGAAAACTTTTTAATCACAAAAGTTTTGTTATTTATTTTTGATGCAATGCTTGGTTTGTTTCCTAAATTCAAAAACAAAACCAGGTTAATGCGTCAAGCGTAATGCGTCTAACATACAGTGACACAGAATTACTTTTAGACTTAAAGTTTGTAAAACATATTTAGAAAAGTAGGACTACAATTAAACATTATGCAGTAGAAATCAAGTTGAAATGCATAAAACTTGATGAATAGGCCTTGAATAAAGGAAATAGAATATTTGCAATTTTAAATGAAGTCTTCTTCTGAGAAGCTTTCTTGCTTCTTAGGATCGATGACTTATCTTAGCTTATTTCTGACCCTTCAGTCAGGATTATGACCTGGCTCATCACACCTAATATGTTGTGTGTTAATTGTATACATGAATGACTGTAGGTCCTAGTATAAAGTCAGCAGTTTTTTGAGAATTTTTCACGACAATTTTATTTGCTCTCAGAGTTTCTGCCAGAAATATGATGAGAGAAAGAGTCCCAGGAAATATATATTCTCATATTTCGTTTTGTTGGCGATGAAATGACGGAGGGGGTTGAATCGTTTCATAAGTTAACACTCTACCTATTAGACTATGATGACCTGAAAATTATTTTATTCGAAAGTTGAACATTGAATGTCTGTTGCTATAGTATACCATCTACGACATTTTCCAACAATAGATATATTTTCAGCAGCAGAGATATTGTAAGCCTGCTAAACTCTTATAATTTCTTTGTATAATCCTACCAAAAGCCCCCACAGTGGGTCAATTACGACGGCCAAATCACACTGTAATGTTCGAACGTAAACTACGTTTGATTCACCATTTTTGTAGTAAATTTTAACTACTTTTACGCGTCCTTGAAGTCTCCGTTGTCTACTAGGTAGTGTCTTAGCTTGTTAGACGAAAGACCTGAGTTCTTCGGCGACTTCCTCTCAGCAGATTTCTAGCAAAACCACTGAGAGTAAAAATTGCCATGAAAAGCTTCTTAAAAAAAGTCTGTCGTTCGGCTCGACTTTAAACTGTAGTTCCCGCCACTCATGTATAAAATTAACACATACAACACGAATGGTGTGAGAAGTTAGGACCTTGTACAATGAGTCAATTCGACTTCCGGGTACTGTACTTATCCTCTAACCTATCCTAACCTACGCATCCTTCCCTTGTCAAAAAATTCAAATTCACTGCAAGGTCCAATACTTCCGAGCGAAAGAAGTAACCAAAGATTTTATACAACTTCAACAGTACTTAAATCATTGGCTTAAAGGATTCTTTTAAATGGTTAAAACAAAAAATTATCAACTAAATTAGTAAATTTATATTATTTAACACATATTTTCCATAAACTATATGTCCAACTTAAAGTCACACTCTTGATTGATTTGCTTTCTAAAAATCGTTTTAAATGTCAATTAAATTTCTTGTGCAAGTTCGTGTTGTTTTTATCTTCATTTTAATTAATGCTTTAAAAACATTATTTGTTAAACATTAAGATGAAAATAACAAAAGCAAATGATCAAACATTTTAAAAACAAAATATTGTACAACAACAACAACAATAAAAAATAAAAACAAAGTGTCATTTTCAAATCTCATAAGTAACACTGCAATTAGAAGTTCTTTAAAAAGCCACAGAAACCATACACAGAACAACAACTAAAACAACAATAAAACAGTAAAGCTATAAAAATAGCAACAAACATTAAAAAAAACGACAACAACACATACACTAACAAAATATCAAGAGACTAAACAATAGGAAAAACTCATAACAACTATAGCAATAAACAGTAAATACCAACACATACAGCTATTTTTATTTTCCAGACTCACACGTACACATATGTATGTACATAAAACTCCTCTGACACAAACACACTCATGCACACTGTTCTAAACAAACTTTACTCTCTCTTTCTCCTACTCACACTGTCCCATATGCCGTATGTTGTGTCTACTTATATATTCTACATTAACTCACAGCAGCACAATGCACATGCATGCCTGCTTTCGCTCTTGCCTGTCGTATTGTGTTCGTCTCTCTGTTGGTATTGTAGTTAGTTGGCTGTAGCATACTTTTAAGCGCCCACATTTGCATTTTTTTTTTGTCCTTGTTAAGTGCAAGAGACTGTGAGTGTTGCAATGGGATGGGCTGTTAAACGATAACCAGTTTAACTGCTATTTAAGCCAACAGGGAGTTGAAGGGAAATGATAGACAAAAACAAGAAGAAGAAGAAGAAAACTAATGGAATTGCAAAATTTAGAAAATGAACGATTTAAGGTTAATACAGGGAAAATTTTAATGCTTCCAATTGATCGACAATTTATCAATGAGCTATTGGAAAATATTAAAGAAATTTTATTCAATAAGGTCCAAATCTTATTCATTTATCGAATGAGAAGATTGATAAAACAACTTCTGTCACCTACTGCTACAGTAAGGCTGTTAAAACAACTTGATGACGTGTTTTTAGAATCATTTTCTGCATCTATTACATGGTTATTGCAATTAGTCTACTTTATGGAGCGATATTCTTGTGGACACCGACAATAAAAGTTTACATGAGAAACTCATGCAGGACTACACTAAGCATTTGAAGATAACAGCTTTGCACTAGGTACGTTTAAAATAATAGCATAGTTGCAGGTGTTGACATTAACTTTTCTACTGGAAATCTTTGATATGATATGTTTGCTCACAGGAACATGAACTTGCTTGGGCAAAAACACACCTGCCGGATACTGATCCGCATATAAGATTAGTTGTGCCTCTTACTTCATTTCGAACAAGGCTACCTCTGGACGCTAATAGGTTCTGAACTGAGGAAGCTACTGAGAACTGGTAGGTAAGCCACGAGTGAAGTATCGAGGATCAGATATTATCGTTAAACCATGCTTGCTAACAGAGCATAGGATCTACTGTTCCCATTTAGTTTATACTTAATAGTTGCCAGCAAATTCGTTACTTTAATGATAAAAATATCTCCCACTGAGGCGGTTTGATTCTCCATACACTGTCATATAAACTTTTCTACATTTTGGATATCTCTGGTGCCAACATATTTAATCTGAAAACATTCACATCCATTTTGTCATCCTCTACGCAATGACCTGTAAAACAATGCGTTATGAGTTTCAGGTCCACTATTATAATTGAGAACATAAGGCCTTTATATGTCGAAACCAAGCATTTCCAATCTAGTAAACTCAAGAGAGAAGGGTTTAGATTGATGGTTGCCGGAGTCTATTGTGCTGTTTATTGCCCTACCAGACGAGAACTACAAATATCCTGAAGAAACCAATATTACTTCCGATGATCCTGTTGACAAATAGCTTTAATAAATCCATTATATGGACATGATTTTAAACTGTACAGCCTCCATTCGTACACATAATGCAGATGATTGGACATGTTGGGTAAATTAGATCAAATGATTTTAAAGGATAATAACGAATGCTTGTATAGAAGCTTAGCTACGGAATGACATCAATTAAAATATTACATCGTTTTAAAAAGCACATAATCAAGATTTTCTTTGCAATATTACTGAATCGTCCCATAGTTGTAAACTTTGGGAGTATTTTTACTAAATATTCGACTGTACACAAAACAATTTACCTAAGCCTTGCTTTATAGAACAGAAAGTAATTTCAAACCAATTATGCTTTCACAGGCAGTACTAGACAATTAGATTGACAGCCTATTTATCAAATTATCAGCATTTGGAAGTAATTAGGACACCTCGATCTGAAGAAAATGCATGAATATAAGAGCATTTATATTCGTGTTGTATAGTATTATTTCAAGCATGTGAATATTTCTTTCAAAAATTTATTTTTTCTTTCAATATGGCAACAGAAAACAGATTTCTTGTTTGAAAAACATATTCTTTCTTTTCTCTCTAAACACTTATCCAAATAAATGGCCCTCATTAAATTCTTATTATACAAATTCATTATAAATTTTCTTCTTTAACAAAATCTGCTCTCTAGTCGCCTTTAAGCATCTTTACGCATTTAAATCCTAAACAATTTTCATTTGTTTTGACTGTTTAATTGGTGTTGATTTTAACAACAACAACAGCAGCAAAAAAAAAACAAGCAACTACGAACAGCAACAACTAAACTATTATTCCTGTTATAATTTGTCTGATTTTATAAGAATTTTATTTTTTTTTATTTAAAAGAAAAAAACTTCAAACAAGAGAAGAAACTCAAAATGTTGACATGTTAAATGACAATGACTAGAGGAGACCACACGCATACAACCATATCTACAAACAGGCAAAGATATTTTACATTTACAGTAACAGCACAGATAGAGCCAGATGCAAAGTTCGTTAGGGGTAGGGATAGGGGTAGGGAAAGCGGGAGTGGAATGAAGTAAAACTTGAAATGGAATCATAAAGTCAGACAACAAACAATGGCTTTTTCTAAAACAATAAATACCTATGTATTGTATTGTATGTGCAAACAACAAAAATGAAATTAAAACAACAAAAAGATTTTTACAAATAAAAGAACAAAACAAATAAAAAAAAAAAAGAAACCAAGTGGCCAGGAAGTCATCACTAGTCAGCATGAGTATGATGATACTGATGTTGTTGAGCAAAATGACGAGAATGATGATGATGATGATGATGAAAAACTAAGAAACCCATCATGAGAGTAACAAAGAGGCCAACAGTTCAAAATAACAATAAAAACAGCAACAAGAATTATGGCAAGAATCTATAGCAGCAGCAACAATGAAATGATGATGACAATGATAAAATGATTATACTTGAGGAGGCTGTACAAAAATGAAAATAAAAAATCTATTGTTTGCCAGAAAGGGTATCTCAAATGATTGAATTCGAATACGACTATAATGCTGATGAAATCCGAGGTTTTCGACTTTAGCAAATTAAAATTTAATACTTTTAACAAATGAGTCCAAAACTAAAACATCATCAGCCTTTTCTGACAACACCCTGTATTGAACAAAATTTCCACCAGCATAGAACCGTAAAAACAATTGTAATGAAATGGAATGAAAAGAAACACAAAATTCTGAGGAACCTATTACCTAAACTCGCTCACACACACACACACATACTATTATTAAAAGTCCAAAAAAAATGCGCACAAACATTCACAGTAAAGTACAGTATTCCCCCGATTTACGACGTAGAATGTACCGGAAAAAGGCGACGTAAATCGACAAGACGTAAATCGAATTTCAAAGAACACATACTAACAGATGCACTTTTCATGGCATTTTATTTGCTCTAAGAATTTTTGCCAGAAATCTGCTGAGAAGAAATCACCGAAGAAATACTTTTTTGTATTTTATTTTGATGTTTGGCCTGGGACTACGAACCCTGGCTTTACGTCTAATAAGCCGGCACACTACCTACTGTTTTATTGATAAACAACAGAGGTGACGTAAATCGAATGACGATGCAAATCGAAGTTGAAGGAACAAAATTTTTGACGACGTTATCGAAACAACGTAAATCGAGATGACGTTAATCGAGGGAATACTTGTATAATCTCCTCATACATATACAAAACAAAGGCTCGTTATTTAAATCTACCCAAACATATACAACCACTGCAAGTATGAGCCTGTTATAATGCTTCTAAACTCAGGGAGAGAAAAAGAGCGAGAGAGAGAAAGTGAGTGCATGAGTATAAGTCCAAATATGTGTGGGTGCGTGTATTAAGCAGCTGTAAACAAATACAAATACACAAAAATATTCCTTTACTCCACTCTATCTTTATTGTTCTTTAGAAACCTTCCAAAAAAATTCCAAAAATTCTTCTCTTCATCACTGTGTCCGCAGGGCCATCAAAAATTCAAAAAACAAAAACAAAACAAAAAAAATCACATGAAATTAAAAACAAAACTGCAGTATTTCTTTTGTGACATTTAGAAGCATTGTTGGATGAATGAACGAACGTTCATACAAAATCATACACAAACACATAGATTTACACATTTACACTTCAACAGCAAGTCAGTCAGTCAGTTAGACGACCAGCTCTGTAGGAGTATAAAGAAAAAACCCTCTTCTTGATGTTGTTGACCTAAAATCCTATGTTCGTTAAAGGTTAAGTTTTTAATGGTTTCCCCTTTTTGTTTTAGTTTTTGTAATTGTTGTTTGTTAGGATTTATGCATAAATGAGTATAATTTTACTAAGGAAATCCGAAAGAAATAGAAAAATTTGAAAACAGTGAAGGCCAGTTTTTAATTAAGAGCATATGATTAAAGGTAATTAAGTAATGGTTAAAGGTAATGGGTAATGGTTAATATCCACATATTTTTTTCATTTTTCCTTTGAAGAACCCAGATTGGATTAGGCTCCTCGCCAGTAAATATAACCCAAAGTTCTTTTTTATCCACACAAATAAAATTTAAACTTTGATTATGTTGCCTCCCATTAAGATATCTGGTCTATCTATACAATCCCATATAAATCTACAAAAAAGATTCTTCTGGCTACCATTAGTAGCCACAGGCATATCTTGCAAATATTTACATCCAGAATTGCCTTCCTTTACAGAAAGGCTTGTAAAGCAATCCGTTTTTAAGTTCGACATGATATACTAGAGAACTTCTGTCCTTTACGTTTCAATATTTTCCAATTATTGATGAGATTGAGATGAGATTAGAAGTCGCCGTGGTCTAGTGGGTAGTGTGTTGGCTTATTAGACAAAAGGCCCGGGTTCGAATCCCAGGTCAGACATCAAAACGAAAAATATTTCTTCGGCGACTTCATCTCAGCAGATTTCTGGCAAAGACTCTGAGAGTAAAAATTGCCATGAAAAGCTTCTCAAAAATCTGTCGTTCGGAGTCGACTTTAAACTGTAGGTCCCGCCACTTATGTATAAAATTAACGGACTCAACATAAGTGGTGTGAGAAGCTAGGTCGTAATCCTGACTGAAGGGTTGTAATGACCAATTATGTATTTATGTATGAGATTGAAGTAAGCGGTGCCGAATAGTAGGGTTTCATATCTATATATAGGGAAATTAATACAATTTAGTATAGTGCAGTTCAATATTACCTGGAACTTTTGTCGATACGTCCTTACATATGCATTGAGAAATCTAAAAATGGTGTCCCATAGCAAGGTTTATATACTATATTTTCTACAAACAATTGTATACCGCCGTTTCTACTTTTCATCGGATGTATGAGTTCCTTTATCTGTGATTTCCCTCAACACATATTAGTTCAGTCACCGCAGTCGTTGCAGTTTATGGCAACGAACCGAAGGGTTATTCGGTTTCAAAAGCAATTTTAAATACAACACATACACAAATCCTTTATTAAGTTTTTTTGATACTTACTATTTCTAGAAACTTCTCACGCAATAAAATCGGCTTTGTTAGGTGGCTTGTGAAACCACATAAACACACACAAAGATCGGAAACTTTAAAAGCATGCCAAAATAAAATTCGATTATCATACTGCTACATAGACAGGTTATTCCTGTGGGTCACCAGTCCCGAACTGTTTGGAGTTCAACTGGTAGTAATCGATTTGATTACGAGGTCTGACCTGAGACTTAATTCTGGTACCACGGGAGCCAGGAGTCCCTGGAACCTCAGTTCCAGCCTGGCTATTGGTGTGGCCCCTTTAGGGAGCATCGTGGTGGCTGTGGTTTGGACCCAAATCGCGGGAAGTTACACTTTTTCAACCGGGTTCCGTGACCCAGAGATCGAAAGGAGTTTTAGATTGGCTCTGCTCCTAACCAAGGGAGAAGTCATGTCCAAATACATGGCTTCGAATTGGTACTCAGGTGTAACAGTCAGTTGCATTTGGGGACGTTGGTACACGCATTGTATTTCACCCTGTGGGAAGAGCACCGTGGGATTCGGTTCTCGCGGAGAGGTACCCACGTAAAATCCATCGTCGTTGCTACATAGGTAGGTTGTAGTAGTAGCTTTCGTAGCAAAGCTCACTTCAACGCGCTTAGCGGGCCTTTGTGATGCCACATGTTAGCAATAGTGTTCTGAATTAATGATAACGTTTTTTCAAAATCAACGTAAGCTAGCAAGTAGTGTGTTGGCTTATTAGACTATAAGGCCATTGTTCAAACACCAGATTAGACAGCTCAAACAAAACGAAATAAGAAAAGTTATTTCTTTAACAACTTTCTCTCAGCAGATTTTTGGCATAAACCCGAAGAGTAAATAAAATTGAAATGAAAAGTTACTCAAAAAAATCTGTCGTAACTATAAAGTCTCGCCAATTGTGTATAAAAATAACACACTTAAGTGGTGTAAGAAACTAGGTCGTAATCCTGTATAAAATGGACACTGTTTACATATGCATTGAAGAATCAAAAAATTGTTTTCCTTTCCATTGGAAGTTTCTTCCTGTGCGAATTCCCTCACAACAAATTACTTTAGTCACCAAAGTCGTTGCATCACAGGGCATTTAATTGAAGAGTTTTTCATTTCTCGATTTCAAAAGTAATTGTAAATAAAACGTACATATAAAGCCTTGTTTACTATGGAAATAACCAGACGTCGGCACAAAGAGAACATGATAAAAATGTGTGTGTATTTGTGAGAGGCATGTATGTAACCCAGAGGAAAATTGTTGGTAATATTTATGTATTGGCAAATGGAAAATGTACAGCACCAAATCCTTAAAGACTGATTATATAACTTGCCAAATATTCTTCCAAAAAGGGAGATCATTTCTCATTGTTATTAGTGAATCTCATTAGAAAATAGTGGATCCTACTGTAATTTTTTTTCGGGTGAATTGACAAACAAATGAATGCATATATACGCTCTTTTTAACGAACAATGTTGATGTTCGTGTCCTATGTGTGTAAAAATCCGAAGATGATCTTGCCCACGCGATAAAATCGTTTGTGTTGTGTGGCCATTGACGCAATTTCATTGAAACTACATACTACGATTATCATACAGCTACAGTGCTCTGAATTCAAGCTAACGATTTTTCCAGAAGTCGTTTTGAGGTCGTCGTAGTCTAGTTGATAGTGTATTGACATATTAGACGAGAGGCTACGGTTCAAAGGTCATACATCTCAAACAAAACTTTATATGAAAAAATATTTCTTTTGCAACTTCTTCTCAGCCGATTTCTGACAAAAATCAGAGAGTAAATAAAATTAATTAACATACACAACATAAGTGATGTGAGAAGTTAGATCATAATCATAACTAAAGATCGTTATTAACAGCTATGTACATATGTTTGAAATCACTAAATGGGTAAAGCTATTCATCTATGTCACCATAAGTGTTTATGTGTTAAACTGCTTCATTTTTAAATTATATCAAAATGCTGTTTAAACACTCACAATGTCGACTGACATTTTTTAATATTTAAATCCAAAATTTTTCTGTATTATGTGAGTACGTTTTAATGATTTCTTCAATTCAACTATTTGTCACAATTGTGACAATTCGTGTCACTAGTTATTATTGTATGGAGTTGTTATTTTTATTGTTCAAAAAGTTCTTGATAAGCCAGTTAAACTTTTGATTTTTTTTTTTATTTTTTTTTCTTTTGTTTTTTTCTGTTAATAGTTTTTGTTGCTGTCATTTTAGTTGCTGCTATTGTAGTTTATGTTTTCATATTGTTGCTGATGAATTTTTGTAGCAAATACTATGTTTGTAACACTATGTTGTTTTGCTATATGTTTGTGCAACATTATTTTATTTGTTGTTGCTGAAGTGTTTCTCCACTTGATAGTTTTTGGCAAGAATTTTTTTTTTAATTATTGTCTGACAATGAGAACGAGTTGAACGAGTTTGTTGTTATTTGAAATAATATTTTTTACTTTTAAATTTTACTTTAAGGAACATAAATCAAGTTTAAAGGGCTTAAAAGTCTCTTTCCATAACGAATATTCATTCCCAGCCATGAAGAAAAATGATTCCCACAATATTTCTTCTTCTTGCGCCTTTGCATAACTTTTCCATTTAACAATTGCAATTAATTTTTCCAATTCCTTTATTAATGCAAAAAAAAACCAACGATTTTATCATTTCCACGTTTTTATTTTTCGTTACAGCAACTACCAACAGATTCAGCATTTGGCCCATGCCGGTCACGAAATTGCCACCGAAAGTATTTCACAGCAACAGGGTCTACAGGATAAGGGTTATGAGGAATGGGTTGGTGAAATGATTGGTATGCGCGAAATTTTACGTAATTTCGCCAATGTTTCGGTTAATGATGTCGTTGGTATGCGTGCACCATTCTTGAAACCTGGTCGTAATACACAATACAAGGTGAGTAAAATATTATTATCAATGCTGTTGCTGTCATTATTATCATTGGCTGACATTTGCATTCCATCGAGTATTATGACAAGAAAACGAAAAAAAGAAACACAATTTTTTCTCAAAAAGGCAAACAATAATTATTATTTTGTATACTTGTTTGTCGGTGAATGAATTTATGAAATGTTTCATTATTTCTTTAACCGTGATACAACGATTTCATTGAAAAAGTTTTAAAAAATGCTGTACTGTTCAAATCACTGGATTTCCCAAAAGGATTTATATTTTCAAATTTTTTTATATAAAAATTTTTAATTTATAAAGCGTGTAAAAATGTGTGTAAATAAGCTGATAATTTATTCTAATTATTGTCACATTTAAAAATATCAGGTATGCACTGTTTGTATTTATAAATATGAGTCCATATGTTAAAAATCAATTTTTAAAGGATTTTAATGTGCTTTAAAAACTATTCTTTTAAAGTTTCTGAATCTGGAAAAAATGTGACTACAATCGTTAATTGACTCAAGTAGCAAGCACTAACAACAAATGACAACAAAACATTTTATTGCTCCTCCAAAAGTTGCATTCTGAAGTCAACGTACATCTGGAGAAGATCACGCCCATAAACATCATTGAGTTACGAGATAGAATCAATACTAAAATAATTGCAGAAGCTCATATAAGGTGTTGTTTCTAACCAAAGACAGATGGTGACTCTGTCTTTCTAGAATCTGACTCTTTCTAGAATGACGCTAAAACCAAACAAACATGAAAAAGAAAACCGAATTAAGAAATAAAAGACTTTCTCCAGTAAAAAAATCTTTAGGAAGAAAGGCTGTGCCACAGGCTAAAATTGAAAAAGAAAGTGCCCAATAATGCTGTTGCAACTTTGCAGGCTTTGAATGAATTCACGCTTCATCCATTGTCACTTATAAATGCATGAATTCGCTTTTTTTAGAATAGAACCTGTTAAAAGAATGCTCATTACTATCAATTGTATGCGGTTTTTGGTCGTCTTTGAGCTCGTGTGACATCCGCTTTGATTAAAGGTTTCGCATATCCAAATATTTGTTTAGTGGACTGTTTTGATGTTTGGTGGGTAACATACTCTTTGGGCATCTATTAAAAAAGCTGCCACAATATAATAACATAATGCATAAAAAATTAGAGTGAACTTAAAGCAACAGCACACTATAGATCCGAATTGAATAATATTGTGAAGAACCTATGCGCCTTATAGGAACAATAAGTAGCCACACTGTGAAAATAAAGAAACTTTCATTTTATCATGGACATCACTGACATAACTGCAGAGTAACTACCAAAATATTGGTTGATTTTAAAAATTACATTCAATGTAAAAACGTAAACAGATGAAGAGGATATGTATACGAATACAGATGCATTAGGGTAGCTTCAATATCTCATAGAATTATTAAATAAAATATTTAATTTTTACTCTAGGTAGGAAAGATAAACTGGACAGTGCACCGTTCGATGCGGGATTGTCTGCGCGCCAAATGGAATTTCTCCTAATTATTCTTCTTAGATGAGCAATATCGTCTCAATTGTTATGGAAAGTAGTGAACTTTTAAATATTAATTCCTATAAAAATGATTACAATTTCAACATACATTTAAAAAATGTCTTATGTATCGCTTCATAGCCAAGGTCAAAGGTCAACTTTTGGACAGTTCAAGGTTCAATTAAGAATGTATTTCAAATGAACGTGAACGTGGAACGCTTAAATTATGGCATTGTATCCATTGAGAGTTGCCATAGTTTAGTAGGTAGTGTGTTGGCTTATTAGAAGTAAAGCCAGGGTTCAAGCCCCAGGCCGGACATCAAAACAAAATACTGAAAGTATTTCTTCGGCGACAGATTTCTGACAAAAACTCTGAGAGTAAATAAACCTGCCATGGAAAGTTTCTCAAAATATCTGTCGTTCGGAGTCGAGTTTAAACTGTAGGTCCCGTCAGTTATGAATAAAATTAACGCACACAACATAAGTGGTGTGAGAAACTAGGTTAATAATCCTGACTGAAGGGTTGTAATGACCAATTATATATGTATTGTATGCAGCTATACGTTTTCTACGATCCAGATACACACATGCGTATGTTCTGTATATTAATTTTATCCCAAAGGAGGAGGATTGACAGATTTTTTGAAAAACTTTTCATAGCAATTTTGTTTTCTATCAGAGTTTTTTCCGAGAAATCTGATGAAAGGAATTCGCCGAAGAAATATTTTCTCATATTTCATTTTGTGGCATCACGTCAACTAAAATGCGAAAAAGTTTGAATTTTAATTACCACCCTAATTTATTGTTATTTGCTGTGTAAATTACATGTACGTACGTGTGTACTTTGTTACATTATACGAGTATTATATGTAGTATTATTACCCCAGTGTCATTCAAAAATGTAACTTAACTATCATTATAGATAGATGCAAATATACAGATAGGTTATGGCATATACATACACCGGGGATGTATGTATGACTAAGAGACAGAAGGGGGATAGAGGAAAGAAAATAGCAAGAATATCAACATGTACTTTGGAAAAATAAATTACATTGAAAATAGTTTCTTTACGTTCATTTAAATGTTCAATCTTCGGAAAGAGAAAATAGAAAATGGAATTGCAAAAAAAAGTTCTGCAAATTGGTTAGAAAAATTTTATTAAAGATTAAGATTGGAAGGAGAAGGAGAAGGAAAAACTTAATTGAAAAACATTTAAAATTTCATTTAAAAATATGTAACAATTGGACAAAAATAAAACTGATTCAGAATTCAAGTTTAATTCTTTACTTTTTAAACACTATTTCTAAAAGGCCAACTCTTTAAGACGGTTCTATGACAGCAATTTGAAAATATTTAAGTAATTATGTGGTGTTTACAGAAAAAGGAAGTAAATCCTTTAAAATCAATTAAACTGGCTTACAAGAGTATCAAATTCATCCTCTTGGTTTTGAAATATTTCTTTAAATGGAAATCAAAAACATTTTCTTTCAAAATGTGTCAAGTTATTTGCCTCTCTCTGTCATACTTTAATGACCCTTTTTCGTCGTTATTTCATATATTATGTAAATGCATAACATTTATATTTAATTAATGTATTTAATGAAGAATATTTTTTCTTCAGCTATTTTGTATGCCATGAAAATCATGTCTTTATTACAGAGCCTTAAAATAATTATTTCATAAAGGCCAGGGATTTATAACAGAATGACAGACAAAATTTGCTTTGGAATAATACTGAGCTTTTGTTTCTTGATGAAATCAGATAAGTTTTCTGCTCTTATTGAAGACGAATATTTTATTATGGTTTTCGAACTTTAAAAAATTAGAGGTTTTAGTCGAAATATTCCATATAGAGGACATCTGACACCTCTGGTGAGGAAACATCAGGGAACATAGAGAACTGAAGTAGAGTTGTTTATAAATTAGCGACCGGAATAATTTCACAATCAGGATCGTATATGTAACTAATGACTCAATTTCAAGGTCCCTTTACTACTTAGAGATTGTGTACTAAGTGTCGAAGAATGTCCCTAATTTCTGGGGGAAGTAGTGAGGCTTTCAATAATTAATCTGGTGTGGATTCCTGGAAAAAACACGACACAAAAGATAATAACGTAGCTGGCATACTTGCATAATTTGAATGCGTTTTCATATAAGAACAATCCAATTCCAATCAAGCTAATTCGCTTACAAAGACTTCATTCATTCACTAAAACCTCTTTGTTATGAGGTCTACAAAGCCTGATGTTTTATGGGTAGATATAAAACACAATTTACATTAAACCCACTAATCGTTAAAGACGAATTTAAGAACTTTACAGCAGTTGTAAAAATAAAATTTTGAAAGCGCCTTTGAAAGAGGCAATAATGCCAAGGTAGAAAAGGAAGCACGTGAACTTCTTCGACATTTATAAGGAAATGTTCTGAACACCCAGAATTTATCAATAAAACTGACTTAGCCACAAATAATTAATTATTTAAAATCCATTACTTGATGAAGTTGTGAAGATGGCTGAATAATGCCAGCCAGGAATTGTAGGCAGTAGGTAAAACAGGTGTAATGGTATTCTAACCTAACCTGTGAGAGGATCCAAGTGAGTTCTACTCAAACCAACTAAGCTTTATTTAACAGAAGTCATCGAATTTTGACGTGATTCGATTCTGACGTTGAAAGACGCATCAATTACTGAATCATTGCAAAGATTATACACACATACGTAATTGGTCATTACAACCCCTTAGTCGGGATTTTGGACCTAGTTGCTCACACCACTTATGTTGCGTGTGTTACTTTTATACACGAGTGGCGTGACCTAAAGGTTAAAGTCGATACTAACGACAGATTTTTGATAATATCTTTCATGGCAATTTCTTATTTACTCTCAAAGTTTTTGCCAGAAATCTGCTGAGAGGAAGTGACTAAAGAAATATTTTTTCATATTTCGTTTTGTTTGAACTTTGGCCTCACGTCTAATAAGACAATACACTATCTACTAGAGTATGGCGACTGCAACTTATAGATCATCAAGCTAATTTCAAGAAATGAAGCAAACTCAGTAATAGTTGTACAATTTCATATTAAGGAATAGGAATTCTTAACCAATTAAATGAAGTTTTTCAATGAAACTCTACATATATTGCCCTCACTGTACTGCAGTAGTAGTATAGCGGTGGTAAAAGTAACACTTTCATCGATAATTAAAAACGCATTTAACGACACAAAAAATAAAAATATGGCATAACGATGAGCGAATAATGTGAAAATGATGGTGTGACTGTCTATTTGTATACCTGAATGTGTGTGTATAAAAAAGAATAAATATTTAATAAAATTTTTTATACTGAAAGATAAAATAAATAAAATAAAAAAACCAAATTAAAAAAACAACATTACAGAAAATACTTGTAATAACAGACCCATAAATGCAAACAATGTTGGATATTTTTATACTATGACCATCTTTTTTAAGAGCTTTTACTGTTTTTATACGGTTAAAGAACAACACTTCGATATTTTATAATTATTTTTCGTTTTTCTTCTGATTAACATTATCATTATTGTCCTTGGAGTGTGTTCTACAAAGGATTCACGATACACTCAGGGAGGCGTGCTACACTGGCTGTTTATATTGACAAGCAACTACAACCAACAACGAACAACAGCATCAGCAGCAACAAACTTATTTCAACAAAATAAAATTTTATTTATTGGCCTCCGTAAATATTTACAAAAAATATAAGAAAGTCAAGAAAAGTTTAATTTGTATAATTGAGTTAAAAAACAAAAACAAAAAATAAATGAAAAAAAAACACTGGCATAAAACTGATTTTAAATAAAATTCTTTTGTTTTTTTTAGGTTTTGGAAGATTTCGGCTACATTTATGACAGTTCGATTACTGTACCCCCAGTACCTGTACCCGTTTGGCCTTACACTTTGGATTATAAAATCTCTCATGAATGCAAGAGCGGTACCTGTCCCTCTAAGACTTTCCCTGGTGTTTGGGAAGTTCCCCTCAATACTCATTATGTAGAAGGTTTCGAAGGTGGCCATTGTCCCTTCTTGGATCAGTGTGTCTTACACAATTTGGATGAAAATGAAGTGTTCGAATGGTTGCAAGAAGATTTCTCACGTTACTATGAACAAAACAAGGCTCCCTACATGATGCCAGTGCATACAAATTGGTTCCAGACTAAGCCATTAGAGAATGGTTTACACAAATTCTTGGATTGGGCTTTGGAACTGTAAGTATAGTTAATATATGTGCGCTGCTATAAAATGATAAATTTACATTTAACTGCACGGGGTCAGTAGGGCCATTGTAAATAATGATTTTAAAAGGATATTGTTAACATAACTCTACGAATTGATTTATAAGTTCTAAAATGTTATTTTGCCTAGTAAATGCATCTGATATTTAATCAAAAATAATTAACTAATCATGGAAGATTATACGAATTTTTAAAAATTCCATTAGTTTTTAGTTGTACGAGGGAACTTATCAAACATGTTTTGTATAGATTAGGTGACATGATTAGTTTATAACAAGGTTATCTTACAACATGCTCTTAATTTTTATTATCTATTCACTCCATACTGCCATACTCCATAAAACCAGAACTAGTAAGAAATCTAAGTGCTTAATAACCCAAGGATATTATTCACCGCCTATGAAAGAATAACTAGACAGGGAGTTTTAAAATTTGCTTTAACATATACTGAAGCAGCCGTGGTTTAGTGGGTAGTGTGTTAGCTTATTAGACAAAAGGCCCGGGTTCGAATCCCAGGTCAGACATCAAAACGAAAAAATATTTCTTTGGCGACTTCCTCTCAGCAGATTTCTGGCAAAGACTCTGAGAGTAAAAATTGCCATGAAAAGCTTCTCAAAAATCTGTCGTTCGGAGTCGACTTTAAACTGTAGGTCCCGCCACTCATGTATAAAATTAACGCACACAACATAAGTGGTGTGTGAAGCTAGGTCGTAATCCTGACTTAAGGGTTGTAATGGCCAATTATGTATGTTTAACAGTTACTTGCTTAATCTACTTGATTGGTCATTACAACCCTTTAATCAGGATTACAACCTAGTTTCTCACACCTCCCAATTAGTGCGTATGAGTGGTACAACCTACCGTTTAAAGTCCACTCCAAAAGATAGATTTTTTGAGAAACTTTTCTTGATAATTTAAACACTCTCAGAGATTTTGCCAGAAAACTGCTGATGAAAACTACGAAAGAAATACTTTCACATATTTCGTTTTGTTGGAGGTGTCTGAGCTGGGGTTTGAACAACAGATTCGCTAAAACACTACAACCTTTTATTACACTTCTTCGAAAATTAGCACCAAGGATATCGACAACAGACCAAGCACAAAGAAACAAGTTCCGGGATATCTTTTATCTTTTTAATAACGAGCACAGACCACAGGAATATCTAGCATTCCGTTGGTATGCCTTTGCACTTATCGGTGCAGATCTGAAGCGCTCGTCAACTATCTGCTACAAATGAATAACTGAATGCCCAGGTCTCCAAAGTAGTATTGCTTTTATTCTGACTATTCGTACAAGTCATCTAACCCAGCTAACCACATAGTCTTACGCTCGAGAGGACAATTGTAAAATGGTTGGTCTTCTGCATATACATATGATAAGTTTCAAGCTGGCCTGATTCGAACGCGAACCTGAATAGACGGCTTTCCACAGCAGTTTTGTTTCGGCTCCATCCATATGCTCAAATGATCTTATGTTCCTTACCGTCCATAACATCATTCCATAGTTTGGATATCAAGGCTCACAGCGACCTTTTTTGCATAAGTTCTACTACTAACTCTACAATTCTACCCAAGAAACAAGAAGCTATCTATTAGGCGGTCTGGACATCTATTGAGAAAAGGTTGTCGGTAAACACAACATACCTGAATTGTGTGTCTACAACGAAATGCTCACTTTACAAACGAACTCGACTGGTTAGATTTTTCCAGGAATAAAAAAAAAATAAAGAAGGAGCTGTACTTCAGTGCTCAGACTTTTTCTCTGAACCAGACCTCACGGAGCAGTAAGAAAAATTTTACTATCGGGTTAATAAGAAACCGATGAGTGGTAATGTGAAGATATCGTACGGTTTAATATTATAAAAGAGGCCCCATAGTATAGTGGTTTAAGTGCCTGATAATAGTCCCCAAGTTTGATTGTAATCAAGGTTTTCAAATAATTAATCCCTATCCACAATTAGTACATTCAGAAGCCCGTTGGACCCATACTTATCTCTAGATAGAACAGCATTAACAACGAAAATTTTAGAAAATTTAGATAGCGTATGTACTCCGCCAACTTTTACCTAATAGTTGCTCCAAAATTAAAGCTTTGATACTATTTTCATTTGTACTATTTGAACTGAACTGTAAATTTTCAAAGCTGTAGCAAAGCAAACGTATTTTTAATGCAGCATCACTGTATTCCAAGTATCAAACCTTTCAAAAAGCCAGTCAGTCCACTAAATTATGTAAACAACAAAACAACTGACCAGGGTAATTTTAAGAAATTCTACAAAAGTAAAAACAACAAAAGAAAAAAGCAAAATAGTATTATTATTACATCCTATATAAACTTTTAACTCGCACGTTTTAATGAGAAAAGTTTAATTTTTTGTTTTTATTTCGAGCAAAAAGAAAACAAAAACCAAAAAGATACCCAACATGGTAATGAAAAAAAAAACGGATGGCCAACGAACGCAAAGAACAATGAAATATAAGAAAACCACCTGCAAGAAAAAAATTAAAAATTAACTAAAGGATGGGGGGAGGGAGTAGGCGATAAAGTCATAGCTCTACATATACGTACATAAAGTAGATTAAACCGGATATACCGACCAAAAGCCGCCATGTTAAAAATTGCTGTGTGTATATGCCAAGTAAACTTCCGTAATAAAGTTGTGTGCTCAGAGAATATTGCAAACATTTTGCCCTTTCCATAGTTCACAAATGTATCCCTCCATTTCATTGTTTAAATTTTTTTATCAGCCACCTTCTACTATCTTCTCTGCCAGGACATAAATAAGCTGCTGAGGTAAATGAATGAATGGTGTGAGCAGAGCAGAGCAGAGCAGAGTTAAAAACAAAATTAAATGAAATTGAGATGAGTGAACAGAATACACAACAAAGTGTTGCAAAAAATAATTTTATTTTTTCACAAATACTACAACAACAACAACAAAAGAAAACGTTATACTTTGTATATGAGATTTAAAAAAATTGTATTATGAATGACGACATGATGGAAATTAACAATGTTTTCTGGCTTTTTTTAAACTCAATTTTGTGTTTGTGGGGGGGACAAGATGGAAACCAGCATTTGACAAATCATAATCACTTGAAAAACTTAGTTAAATTTATTTGTGAAAATTATCCCAGACTACATATTGGTTCGTCTTTTAATCCCTGCCAATAATTTCCTTTGGCTAACCTTCCCACTATTTACAAAACTTTTAGTTTTCAAACACCTTATTTCTCAATTTAACTCTTCTCTCGCGTCTCTCTCTCTCTCTCCCACTCTCCCTTACCCTGTCTGTTAAAATTCAAAATGACAGCCTGACTATATAGAAAATTAACATTATTTTTCCAATTTTTTTCATTTTCTTTTTATTTTAACATTCCCTCGGACATTTGAGTTTTTCCAATTTTTTTGTTTTTTTTACAATTTCCTCTTGCGGAATCTTGTTTCAGTCAGAGTGTGTAATTTTTAATGAAATGAAAATATCAGTAACAATAGTTTAAAACTTTTTATAATTTGCTGTTAATATAGCAGCAACCAGGAGTTTGAAGTGAATGAACGAATAGCTCAGACACGGAAAAACAAGCAAATAAAAGGATCCAACGTCAAGGGCGACATAAGCGTTGTGGGAGGGGATGGTAGGATAGTACGAGTACATTGAGTATATGAATTAAACTCAAATAATTTAAATGCAAGTATATTTATAGGAAAATAGTTTCCATTAACCGAATTGCACTGTCAGTAATTGAAATTGGAAAATTTAAATTTTATTGGAGCTTTGAAGAAATAATAAATAAGCCTTCCATGGAAAAAAATTGGAGTAAATCGAAAACTTTTTTAATTACAAAAAACGTAAGGCGTTCAGCAACTATTAAAGCTTCTGAATGTAAAAATTTATTTAAAAAAGAATTCTTTATAGTTCTTTAATAAAGATGTTTTCGGGCAAAGCCTTAACGATTTTCTATAGGACCAATAGCTTGTAGTCTTCTGCCTTCTGGCAGAAAGCTGCTGACAAGAAGTCGCCTAAGAAATATTGTTTCATATGTTCGAGATGTCTGACCAGAGGTTTGAACCCTCACGTCTAATACTACGTATTAGTCACTATAGTAGACTATAGTGACTTGCGGGTACTACGTTAAATCATAAGATTTTCGATAAATTCGATTTATACTTCTAGACCACATACCAAAGAAATACCGATAGCACATAGCGCTCTAATAAAACGATAACATTAAACCTTGCTGTCAATAATAATCACTTATCGTGTAAGCGGCCAAGAAATATGATGCACTGATTCACTGATTTTCGAACGGATTAAGATTCTATATTGGGTTATCCATTTCGTGGTTTCAAAAGTAAAAATAAAATATTTTTTATCATGATATTTCTTTTTGATTGTAAAGTTTGAAGGTTGACATTATATGTGAAACACTACATCATTTAAATGACCTCTAAGCGAAGTGTTGCAAGCATTGTTTCTTTTGAGGTAATTTTCGACCACTTTTTGACCCACATAATGGGCGGTATCTCAGCCATAACTTAACGAATGTTGACTTTTAAGTGCTCAAGAATTGAAGGTTTATCTGCATAAACACGTCTTTCACGTAGCCCCACAAAAAAGTCTAATGCTGTCAAATCGCATGATCTTGGTGGCCAGTTGATATCGACATGACGAGAAATTACGCAGTCAGGAAATCTCTCTTGCAATAAAGCCATATTCGCTCGAGTTGTGTGGCATTTGGCATCGTCTTGTTGAAACCACATATTCTCCAAGTCGTATGCTTCAATAGCAGGCAAAAAAAATTAGTTATCATATAACCATAACGCTCCAAATTGACGGTGACAGTCGTTCCATCATCGTTTTCGAAAAAATAAGTTCCAATCACACCTTTGGACTAAAGAGCCCACCAAACAGTGACTTTTTCTGGCTCTAATGGCCTCTCTTCAATTACTTGATGATTCTCAGAACCCCAAATACGACAATTTTGTTTATTAACATACCCACCGAGTGTGAAATGTGGACGATTATGTAAACCAGAAAATTTTGTACTCCTACGGAGTTAAAATAGAGTTTCTTTTAATAATAATTTAGATAAATTGCAATATCTTTAAGAGATATACTCACCATAAGCTTTAATTTAAATTTCTTCCATACGTCAATCTTGTCGGAAAAGTCTATCCATCCATCGTCTTTATACTCAATTCTTCCCCGTCCATCATTAGCCCGCCAATGTTAAGGAATCGTTCCACTTAATGCTTCTATCTCTGCGTTATTTTCAATGTCCCTTCATTTCACATCAAACTGTCAATATTGTTCAGAGGATACACAATGCAGAAAAAAGGTTGTTGGGTCCAAAAGTTTTTCGTTTCCTTAGTATTTAATTTGAGTTTGTGAGTTTTTTCTCTCTCTCCCTCTCCCTCTCTCTCTTCCTCCCTCTATGTGTGTGTTTTTCCGCACTAATTAAAAATTCCAATGAAACAAAATTGAACTTTGTTTTCCATTTTTTACACTTTTTAACGCTAATGCTTCAGCTATTTCGTCTTCTTCTTCTTTCTGCTGCAATGTCTATCCTGTATTATTCAAAAAAATAAAATTAAAAAAAAGAGAAGATTTTCTTATTCAAATTCTTGTTTATTGTCTTAAGGAGAAAAGCAGTAGAACTAAGTCACAAAAAATACAATCGATAATGGATGGATGGATGGTCTAAAAAACCTGAGAATTAAATTTTTTTTTTTTTATTTCTTTTTATTTTAAATTTATTCAAGCATTCAATTATTTTGGTTCACCTTAAATGGTTGTATTTTAAATGGGATTGTACGACAAATAAAAATTTAAATAAAAATAGAAAAACGCTTTACAAGTCTAAGAGGATTTGTTGCTTTCACAGGGATCGTATATTTTTAAAGCGAATTCTTAAAATTGTGTTTCCAAAAATAGTAAAGAACTTTATCGCTTTAATTTTCTACAATAAGATTTCTATATTTCGTAGAATTATATACATACAGTGAGCATCAAAAGAAACCTATACATTAAAAAATTTATACAATTTAAAATTGAAACAAAAAACGAAAATTTTTTCGCCCACTCTCCTAAAATGGCAAAATTTGACTTTGGTGATTGTTAGAATTTTATCCTTATCTTCTTTTGACGCTCACTATACATACATAATTGGTCATTACAACACTTCAGTCAGAATAACGTCCTAACTTCTTATACCAAATATGCTGTATGTGTTAAATTTATTCATTTGGCCTAACTACCTAGACTATTTTCTTATTATTTTTTAATTTGTATTCGAAAACAATTTTAATTTAATCTCTTGAAATTTTATTTTACTTTCAGTCCCGACGTTTATGTCTTGACCATCACCCAGATGTTGCAATTCATGACTGATCCCAAAGAATTACGCGAAGTGTCCAGCATTGAGGCCTGGAAGTGTGACAAGAGTGTAGCTGTTGCTCCTAAGCCCTGTAACATTTGGAATACATGTGCTTTGCCCTTCAAGGTACCCGAACAGAATGTCACCGATACACGTTATATGGAAACATGTCGCGAATGTCCCAATGTATATCCCTGGTTGGGTGATGCTGGCGGCACTGGTATTCAAGGACGTGACAGTTACATCTTCTCAGGACCCATTCAGGAATCGGATGGTGAAGCCGTCGATGAAAACTAAACACTTAAAAATACTATTTTTTTAATAGAAAGAGGAATCTCCTTCCCCCCCTAAGAGGCGTATTTATTTTGGACCTAACAACTCAAAAGAAAATAAAGTGCCAGAGATTTTTTATTTCGCTTTTTGTTTATTTTTATTTTTGTTAATTTTTTTCTTTCTTACTTCCTCATTCTAAAACCAGAAAAAAGAATTCTTTTTTGTTTTGTTTCTTTTTTAAGTTAAAAAATTTTTCTTTGTTTTTAATTTCTTTCCAAAAAAAAAAAAAACTGAAAAAAAATAGTTGTTAAGCCTTAAAACCAATCTCAATAAGTAAACGAACAAAGTAGCTGAAAAACAAAATTTTAAAACAACAAAACCAATCATTAAAGAAAAGAAAAGAAGGAAAATAAAGAAAATTCGTATCAACTTTGTTAGCAAATAAGTTATCAATAAATTTTTACCTTTTTTTTTATAAAAACAACAAATAAAAACAAAGTCTTTTAATATTCTCTGCAAAGAGTTTTCATTATAATGCCTTAACAGCACAGCTGGTACCTTATAATCAAAGGCAAACAGGCAGGAAGACAAAAAAAATGAAACACAAGAAGAAAAAAACGTCGTAATAATCTTCTTGCAGCCGTTTATTAACCCCAATAATAATAAGAAACCACAAATAAATATTTGTAAAGAGTGGATTCTCTTTTAGCACTTCAAAACCAAAGTCATACCTTCGAGCATATTTTTAGCCAAATTCATCCAGACTGATAAAGAGAAAAAAACCAAGGAAGTATAAAGCCACAATTACATGAACTTTAAGTGACAGTAACACTTTTAATTTAGCATTCATTCGAAGGCAGAGCTGTAAAGGATTGCAAACTACTTACATACTTTATGACTTTTATTCCAATAAGCGTAGACTGTTACTACTTGTTGTAATTGAACTCGGCTAAGAAGATAGCCCTAATGCAGAGCTTCCTGCACTTCTGAGAACCGACAAAACTACCAGAGTACCAAGCCACTATGAAGACATGATTGCGTGAAGCAATAATTCATTTCCATTTTTCTTTATTGCTAATATATGAAATCGGGTTAAAATCTTCAAATACTGGATATCGCTGAGAGTGTCTCCTCTTTTAGATCACGTGTCTAACTATCAAACAGAACGGAAGTTCAAATTCAGTCAGCTTCGTGAATTACGAACTTTTTATTAAGCTTCTACTAGAACACCAGATAAGTCTTGCGGCAATTAGTCGGATTTTTGAAATATGTTAGCCAAACAACTCTTTGAACATACTAAGGCCTTTACTTTTCGGAGCCGGTTGATTGATATTTTAAACATAAACTGCTGCTGCAGGAAACCGTGTTGCTATTCAAATAACCTAAAAATATTCCCATTCCCATTCTTCCCCCTTTACCTACAATTCTTCCTTTCATCCTATTCCACTATTTCCTTCCTTCTTTAAGGGCATTGTACAATGGGTCAATTTCGAACTCCGGGTACTGTACGTGTCTTAACTCGTCCTCTAACCTAACCTAACCTAACCTAACCTAACCTAACCTAACCTAACCTAACCTAACCTAACCTAACCTAACCTAACCTAACCTAACCTAACCTAACCTAACCTAACCTAATCTAATCTAACCTAACCTAACCTAACCTAACCTTGTATATAGCAATAGTTCAAAATTGAATGTAAAAAATGTTAAATCAATTTATAGGCAGAAGTCGCAGTAATTCTTGCGATTAAACTATGGCATAGCAACAGAATATAGTCTGAATATATGATATTCCACAATAAAGCTTGAACTGCCCGGTCTTAATATTGAATTCACCGAACCTTAATTAATAGAAAATAAATTTATTTAAAAATGATATCTTACCGTGTGTACCTTGATTATTAGACATTTATCCTTACAGTGCACCGTGTTAAGCGTCCCCTCAAGAGATTTTTGAAAAAGTTGTAAGTCGTAGAAAGAAAAAGTTTTTTAACATCACTGACATCCCCGTCGGATGTAACATGTTCGGTACATGGATGAATAGAGCTGGACAACCTTTCCTTTTTTGGTTTCACAATGAACCTAATCAACTGACCTAATCGTAAACCAAGCTTAAAGTAATGTACGCTTTTACCCTAAGGCAAGTAAATTGTTTCAAAAGCTCTGGAATCTAACCAACTTACTTACTTACTGCTTGGAATAGTGAATGGCCGGTACAAGTTCCAAAAAGAAGTTATGAAAGAAAGCCAGTGTAGGATAGCATTTTTTTCGACGACTGTCTCTCAGTAGATTTCTGGTAAAAACTCTGAGAGTAAATAAAATTGCCCTTAAAAATGGCTCAAAAATCTGTCCTTCGCAGTCGACTTTAAACTATAGATCCCGCCACTTAAGTATAACATTAACACACACAACATAAGTGGCTGTGAGAAAGATAGGCTCTATTCCCGACAGAAGAAATCAGTTTTATATAGAAATGAAATAAATCAATTCATTCATTTAAGCTACTGCTTTATAAACTAAACCTCACTTTGCAGATTACAAAATAATTGAAACAAAAGCCTCTTTATAAATCCCTGTACCAAAAAACAAACAAAAAACAAAGTAGAAAACAAATCCTGTCCGCTTCTTTCCTAATGGACGTTATGAAGAGATGAACGAAAAAAAACTTTATCCACTTAACAGTGACTCCATTAAATTGGTCTCAAAATTGTAAGAACTGATTATAAGAATGATTTTTACTGAAAAAAACCAGTAAAAAGCCGGCAATCATTTTCAAACATAATTTTATGTCGTAAATACACGAAATTGTAATTCAAACGCTTTTAGGCGTTAATCTCCTGGCCATAGAAGGAGGAGTGAATATTTGTATACAAGAAATAAAAATCTCTCTCAATGAAATGCTTAAGAAATTAAACTGAAAAGTAAATGTAATCTGCTGAGTCTTGTTTAGCAACAAAACAAAAAGAAAAAGGACATTTTTATGTTTTTATCCTATTTTGAAAGAAATTTTATTGGATTGATATGATTTTCTTGTAATTTTTATTCAATATCATGACAGAAAATTCTTCAAATATATTTAAATCATGGATAATCACACTAAAATACGCTTAAATTGTATTCTAAGTATTCAATTCCATTTGGAAAATATTATGAAACAATAGAATTTGTCCTTCAATATAAAATGTTTTAAAAAATTTTAAAGAAACTTTCGTTATAAATTCAATAATTTTCAGAAAATTTTTAATCACCAAAATGACTTTAGAAATCATCATTTCATATTAAAATTCTATTAAGGTTAGAAATTAACTCTCAATTCTTAAAATTACGTGCTCAAAACTTTTCTAACAACATCCAATTAACACATTTTCATTGCAACAACAACAAAAAGTTGAATCTGAAACAAAACTGAATATCAAATGATATTTGAATTGAATAAGTTCATGGAAACGTAACTTTAGAGGGGCCCTAAAAATTTTGAAATTGTTTCAACACGTTTACTAAACATGACAATAGTCACACAAAACAACAACAACAATAATAGCAAATAGACACAGGATAAGGGAAAAAAAAGCATACGAAATAAATTTCATAATTATTGTATTGAAATAGGGCATAACGGTATTCCACCCACACGTACTATTAGTTGAGATGGTATCACCAACAATTTAAGTAAGTGTCAAGAGAAAAGGTATATTTTCCAAGGGATGACACTTAAAGCAAGAACATTATTTAAGGACAAAATAAAAAAAAAATTTAGGATTTGTACTAGACCTGGATATTTATAGACAAAATTAGTGATGTCTCTCTCGGAAGAGTTCCTACAGCTTCTATAGCAACAGTTTAAAGCTGAGCTAATTTTGTAGCCATATGTGCCCATTGTGTAATGACTCGTATATACATCTAAGGGTTTGGAGCAACCGGCGTATACAGAAGTTTAAGCGATTTTACCCTGCCCTTACATACCAGAATGTCTATGTGATAGAAAGAGTTCCACCAGTTCTGTGTCCTATTCTTGCTACCTAAGGATAGGAGATGACAGATATAAAATTCAGAAAAATTCCAGCCCTTACATATCCACAGATGTACTCAAATGCCAATGTAAAGCCAATAGTAGTGAAACTCTTGACATTTCTCAACCATCACGACAATTTTATGAGTATGGATAGGATTAACATGCCCATAAATTTTATGACTACATACAAGACTAACGTCCTCATAAACTTTATGAGTATTGATATGATTAACATGCTCATAAATTTTATGAGTATGGATAGGATTAACATACTCATAAATTTTATGAGTATGGATAGGATTAACATGCTCATAATATTGTCGAGATGATTGAGACATGCCAAGTTGGTTGCCTTTACTCGTTTTGTCAGTCAATTATAGTTTCCCTAGCATAAGCCGTTTCAGATTTCCAACTTCTAGACAAAGGCAAAATAGATGTTCGGTCGTCTCCACTGCTTTCTCGTCAATACAGCTTTTTGAAAAGTTCTTTTTCAGTAGTCGCACCCAGATGACAATCTTCCGTTATAACTGCTATAAGGTCCTTAAAGTGCACTCTGTTTAGATTTAAAGCAAGTTTTGTTCGGCATATATCCAAGGTGACAAAGGTGGATTCGTTATTTCATTTGTTAGTCTCTCTATAGAGAAATTCTTATCTTAAACACAAAATCATTCGTATCTTTTCTTGACCAGCCTTTATAAGTTTCCTTAGCTTTTTTGTTAACTTTTATATCACCACGTCCGGAAACCTATATAAAGGTAAGCGTCAAATGACTTGTTCTCCAACAATTTTGTGGCATGTTCGTATGATCTGATACGAGATTCCCACAACGGCAGTCGTTATAGTCTTTCCTATTTGTACAGCAGTAACCGAGTAGTACAAGGAACAAAACTGCTCCGAAAAGATTTCATATCCACAACTTTGCCGATTGATTTGGATCCTGCAGTGGTGTCCCCTGGGAGGTTTATGAAATTAGCCTAATAGGGTTTACTAGGTACTTTCCCTGTAAAATCAGCATCAAAAGGTGGATTATAATTATGCCGTTTGTTAGCGAAATATAGCTAGCAGTTGCTAGTTAAAGACAGTAAAAAACCATGCCTTAGGTTGTGTAGTTTTAAAGTTACTATGATAGCCGTGGTCTAGTGGGTAGTGTGTTGGCTTATTAGACAAAAGGCCCGGGTTCGAATGCCAGGTCAGACATAAAAATGAAAAATATTTCTTCGGCGACTTCCTCTCAGCAGATTTCTGGCAAAGACTCTGAGAGTAAAAATTGCCATGTAAAGCTTCTCAAAAATCTGTCGTTCGGAGTCGACTTTAAACTGTAGGTCCCTGTATAAAATTAACGCACACAACATAAGTGGTGTGAGAAGCTAGGTCGTAATCCTGACTGAAGGATTGTAATGGCCAATTATGTATGTATGATCGTTCTCATAATACGCTCAAATTGTGTAAAATTTTTCTTTCTAGAATAGGTTGAGTGGAATTAAAACGAAATGTTTTAAACATCTTCTTGTATTTAATGAATTTAGAGGAAATTAAAACTTAATTTATCTAATTTGAAAAGAATTTGTAAAAGATCAGTATATTTCTGAATATCAAGATTATCTTCACGTTTATCTTATGCGGGAACTAAAAATAAAAGCGCTCAATTGAGTTAACTACCGCGCCCAATATATTTAAACAGCGTTTAAAACACCAAAATTATCCTACAAATTCCAACACTATTCTATGATCAAAATATTGGGTATATTTAATATAAATATTTATGCAAATGTATGTAATTATTAGGCCGTGTATATGTATATATACATGTATGTATACTGTTTATAGGTGACAAAACTTAAACAAGTACATTAACACTATAACCACCAGTAAAAGTACGTCTATTTAATATATTACAACGCTTGTAGAAGTATTTGTATGTATTTTAGTGCGTCTCTACATTTGCTTTTATGTGTGTATGTGTGTGTATAATACAGTGTTACAATACGTGTGTTTAAAATTTACTCAGGCTCACATACTTTCACTGTGAGCCAAATATTTCGTGTGTGTATGTGTGTGTGAGTGTTGTTATGAAAACATAGACACTCATGTTTTTGACACTTTTTTTTTGTTGCTATTGCTAGTGTTGCTGTTGCTGTTATTTTTAGCTTGTTAAAGTAGCAACAACATTGTTAACACGATTATTGTTGGATTGCGAGTGAGAACCAGAGTAAAAGCAACAAAAAAAAAATATTTTTGAAAAAAAGTAGTTTAAAACCAAAATTATTTTTTTTTTTTTGTGTTTCCTTATGAAAAATCTGGCATGTAATATTAAAGGTAAAAAGTTTGTCATGCCCAAAACGAAATGATAATCATAGACTGTAATGGTGTAAGCACATCAAACCCGTATTACTTTAGACGTGGCAATACAGTGAAGAGAGAAATAATTTAGAATATTTTAAGAGAATACAAAAATTAACTTAACTCTCGAAAGCAATGCAGTTTAAAGGCCTAATCCTGGTGCTATTCAAAAATTCAACACCTAAAATCGTACACTAGTACGAAAAAATCGGCTTAACGCCAATTCTTTTATCTATTATTTTCCCAAGTTGTTTTTAATAAATTTCTGCACAGTACTGAAACCGATCAAAGATTTTAATAATGCCTCCACCACAGCTTCAAGGATAAGACAGTTAAACTGCATTAGCCGACCAGAACTAATGGACATATTTCCTGCACGTAAAAGCGACATAATCTCAAAAGGCGGATTAGCTCATCTGTTCAAGCCGATTACGAGAGGATACCGTAATCACCATAATAAAGCAAACGAGAAATTTCAGAAGGCATAAATTAAAAGAAACTTCAGTTTTTCTCTTTGAACATACGTTCTTGGCTATTGAACGCGACTGAATCTTGGATATCTTCATCAACATTAAATATATTTGTCAATCAAACGCTACGAAATGTTCAATTTTCCAAGACTCTATTAAAAAAATCAGTTGGAAGAACCGCTAGGTATTGGGGTTTATTTGCATATACCAGCGATGGAGTCAAATAGCACGATCTCGGTACCCTGTCCACGTTATCACCACTTGAGATGGCCATGCCCTTAAACCACTCATACAAAGTATCCAGCGTCCTGTTAGAACCACATGTCATTGAGGTCCACATCACCCAAATCGGCCCAAACGAGCTATTATTCATTGGCCTAAACAACAACTTTTTCGGGATGCATTTTGGACGCTCTTGAATTTCATGTGATTGGTATAGTCTCAAATTGGATAATATTGTTTGCATATGAAGCCATTCATCCAGAAATGGGCCTCATTACTGAAAATTACTTTGAAATGAAAATAATCAGTTGCCTGCTGCTCCAGAGCCCATATTACGAACAAACGTCGTCTAAGGTGGATTAGGGAAACAAACAAGATGGCCGTTATTAACTGCACAAAGTTTAGAAGACCTAATTGGAAGGCCTTATGTTTAATTATCAGACTTAAGATTCCAGAAGTCATTGGATATAAGGGAAATTGCTGATAGCTACAAATCATGGTTGGAGTGTGCCATGTACTCTTCTTAATATTTTATCCCTAAGAATAATTCTCGTGAAACAGTTTTAATTTAACCAGAAAAAAAAACTTTTCCAAATAGAAGATTTCAGAACAAACAAAACAAAAAAAGAAGAATGAAAAGTTCGATCAAATATCAAGGTATTCAAGATCATATACAGGTTATATTATATTGGGTTTATTTTTTCCATCACTGTATAATACGCACACACACAAGTAGACTAAATTGTAATTGTGTAGGTGTGTTGGTGTGTGAGTACGAGTATAATTGTATTTTAAGAGTAGACAATAAAAGAAAATGTTACTCCTAAAACTTGTGACGACAACTGTTTTGGTTTTGTATGGTTTGATAGTGTGTTTTGAAACTGTATATGAATGTATGAGATTACCCACACTATTGCTAACAAAAGGATAACACACTCGTATATAAGTTTATGACAGTAGCTTACACTCTCTACATTTAAGGCAACAAGACATACAGATTGAGTAAAAATTTCATCAATTTAAAGTTGTAGGACAACATCGTACCTTGTCTTTCTCTAGCTTTCGAAATCATATTTTCCTGGCCTCTCAACAGTTACATGGTATATCGGTAACTGAAACCTAAGTAACCTTAATAAAGAATTTTAAAATAATTTTTTACTAAGAAAAATAATGTCTTTTTGAATCCTTATTTTAATTACAAATTGAAAAAAAAAAATTGATTTCAAATATTTCATGTGATTGGGACATTTTGCATAATATGTAGCGATATATGCATTTAACTTTTAATGTCAAAAATTTTTGTGTCTAGGTGTGAGTTCATATTTCTGTGCAAGTGCTGTACGAATGGCTTGTACAGGTTTTAAATGTATTTTCACATTTTGAGCTTTAGTTTTTATATCTATTACCAGGATAAGTGTTTTCCAGGTCTATAGGTAGGTTTGTATGATGATAGTATATACCCTTTATACCGAAAAGAAGCATCGCTATGTGTATACGTGTGAGCACGTGAGCATGTTCCACATAAAAAGTTTTCATTTTAATTTCGTTTCATTAGAAGTTTGTTGGAAGAACTTTACTTTTATTTTTCATAATGCTTTCTCTTTTTGCACTCTCTCTTCTACACTGTCTCTCTCTCTCTCTCTCTTTCTATTGCAACAATTTTGTTTTGTTTAAGTTCTCTACTATATTTTGAAACAAATTTAATTTAAAACCCTGTAATGTAATCAATGACCAGCTTGTTTCTGTGGATTGATGTTTCCAGATATTTTATTAGAGTTCCGAAAACCAAAAGCCTTTAAGTGGAATGTCCTTTTCATAGCTTGTAGAACATTTTATTACTACCATCTCCCACTCCTCTAACACCTTGTTGTCATTTTATCCAATGTATACTTTAAAACTTTAAACTGGTCAAATGTCCATTAGGCAATTTTGGTTTGTATTTTAAACTAAAAAAAAATAAAACATTTCCAATGAAAAAACGAAATAATGCAACAAATTTTGTGGACATTTTGAAATACAAAAAAATAATGGAAATCATTTAATTGAAATAAATTTTATAATTTCGAATTTAGAAAATTTTTGATATCGATTTGCCATAAATTCATTGGAATCGAAAGAATTAAGGCTATATATTGACATGTTTTCATAAATTATTGCATCTTAGCTCATCATACCCCTTCCTATCTTGTGTGTATTTATTTTATCCATGAGTACTACAGTTTAACTCCGAACGATAAATTAGAAAAAATTTTCAAGAGCAATTATTTATCCTCAGATTCTACTTAGACATTGAATTATATTTTTTTTACTTTTATTAAGTGCTAGGATCTGAGCTGTAGTTCGAACTCGGAGGTTTCGTTTAATAATTCAATACACTCTCCAATACTACATTCACATGGGGCTCACAAATGAGGATCATTTGCGTGCTTAAGAGATTATGCTGTACGACCTACCTATGAAGTGCTTTTTGGATGTTATGACTTTTTACTGATTTTATTTCAATTAATTAATTGTTTTTGAGCTTCTTTAGGTAATGATTCCATATGGTTCGTGTTTAGACTTTCTATAAGGAAGACTTTCCTAGTTAGTTAAAGACAGTCTCTTCCTCACACACACAGCGTTTGCAGAAATCATTCGAAAAGCAAGTCCATTTCTGCGATATAACGCCATGCGATTTAAGAATAAAAGTGTATTAGGCTTCTTCCTATCCATACGACATTATTAAAGTCTAGCAATATTGGACGTACCTTTCTGCTGTCAACGATATTAAACACAAAAATGATGAGATAATTTCCAGTTTAAGTATGGCAACCGGATTACCTATATCCTGTAATATGTCGGAGATAACACGAATCGTAGAAGGCCGTAACTTCATGGGCAACAAAATTACCGACGGCCCATCAAAATTTTGACGCTTTCAAAATGGCCATGACCTCCGTTTATAAAATACTGCAGTGATAAGGCAACTTATATATTAAAAATGATATCGAACGTGCAATCAATCAGTCTCTTAAAACATCTTGATTTACTATGACAACCATTTAGCTATTAAGACTTTAACGAACGTAGTTCGTCCTTTTCCATTAATACCGAGGATTTCTTAGAGAAAGTTTGGTTCATGCAAAGATATCTCTTAAATGGGTTCCGGGCCACAAGGATATGATCTGCACTGGGTTCTTTTTTAAACCTGGAATAGATTGAGATAGGATATGAAAAAAATACTAACGTATGGCTAGTAGAAGCACTAATATCCCCAATAACTACTTGCACTGTGGATCCATTCCAAACCTTTAGTCCAGTTTCTCAAACCACCAAAGTTTAATGCGTAAATTTTAATTATAAGTGGCGGAACTGCCAAAACTTTTGGCAGAAGACTGCTGAAGAAGGGTCGGCTTTTTTAACATGTCAGAGCTAAGGTTTGAATTCTGGAGATTTCTTGTAGTAAGACATACTACATACTATACTTTGGCGACAAATTATCCCTAAAAAATTAAATCTATTTAATGAGTTATAGACTTTGAAAAATCCCTTCTTTAACTTTACCTTTAGCAACCGCTTAATTGTTGAAAAGAACAAAGATTTCCAAGTAATTTACCAGGTAATAAAAATTTCTGAAATTTTTCCAATTGCAAGCCTATTCGGAGAATAAAAGACTGCTTAATTACCTCAATCTCATAACGTTTATTATTAGCTTTGCTCTTTTGTTTCTTATTTAACAATTGTCATAGCCTTTATTGTTATTGTAATGCTTATTGTTATTTATTTTATATGAACCAAACAAACAAAAATCTAACGAAACAAAGATAATTTTCTTAAATAAAAACAGAAAAAAAAACTCTATAAAAACAAGCGCAGAGCAACAATCATAAAAAAGTTTGGAGACATATTTTGTTAGACTCGGTCTTTTGCTTTACTGCACAAAAACAACCAAAAAAAAGGGCAATTTAAGAGCAAAAAAAAAAACACCAAAATGTTACTTAATGACCAAAAATAGGCCTTTACGGCGTTAAGTTGGTAAAAGTTTAATTTTATGCTGTATTTGTTGTTGTTGTTTTTCTTCTTCTTTACGTTTCTTTTAGTTCTGTGTTCTTTTCTTTTTTTTCTGGTTTGCTTTTGCGGCAATGAGGGGTAATTATTTAAAGAAACGACCTTGTCATTTGCTTGTAAATGGATGTCATTAAATAGGACTTTAATTTTTTTACTCATACATACAACAGGATACATACGTACATACGTACATACTTACAATTACACCTACGCCTAGAATATAAAAACTCATAAAAAAGCCGCCAAAGTAAAGTTTTTTCTTGATTCTTTTTTTGGTTGTTCGAAACTGTGTATTCTTTTGTTTAAGTTGCGGCGGAAAAATTATATAAAAATGGTAGCCTTAACAGAAAGCAATGTGTTGTTGTACCGGTAAGAGATTCCCATGAATAGATGAGAAGAAAAGAAAAATGAAAATAAAAACCTTGACGCCAAACAGGATAATGCTTAAGATAATAATCACAAATGTTGTTATGTATTGTTGTTGTTGTTGCTGGCATTTGGGTATTCCATGATAGCATTGGTGATAATATTCCTTAAAAAGGTGATAAACTTTATTTAAATAGACAATTTATTTTATTTATTTCATTATTGTTGTTCTTGCTGTTGCTATTTATTTAAATTTAAGGCGTTAATAATCAGTACAGCAATTGGTAGGCTTTGGAATAGGAAATGTCTGCCATTATAACAGAAAGGAAGGAAACGTTTATTCCATTTTAATTTGAAATAAAAGATATTAGTTCTTAAAGTTAAAAGCTTAATTTAAAATGGAGGGTAACACAGGACGCCATTCTCTAATCACTTATATTCTTTTGCAGATGACAGCTACATTTGGCATAGGCCAAACTCTTAAGGCAAAAAGTCCTCAAATAACTGGCTCACTGACAGGCGTTAATCTCATCTTATACTCATACTCATAGTTCCTAAGGTAAACATAGTCCCGTAACAAAATCATTCCATTTAATTCAATACATGGCTTAGCTTTTTATACTGCTTCTCCATCAAGAGTCTCCCAACATATTTGCAAACGCGAACTGTGCTTCCTGAAGACATAACATAACATACATACATACATAACTGGTCATTACAACCGTTCAGTCAGGATTACGACCTAGTTTCTCACACCACTTATGCTGTGAGTGTGTTAATTTTATTAATGAGTGGCATGGCCTTCTGTTTAAAGTCGACTTGGAACGACAGATCTTTGAAATACTGTCAGAGTTTTTGCCAAAAATCTGAAATAGAAGAAATAGTTTTCCAAATTTCGTTTTTATGTCTGAACTAGGGTTTGAACCATGGCTTCACGTCTTTTAAGCCTACACGCTGTCTACTAGACCGCAGGGAATGCATAAACGTTCTCTGTAATTTTTGCATCCATCAGCGTCTCTACATATTTGTCGTCTTCCTCTTTTACGGCTAACTGTTTCAGACTAAATCTGTGTGCCTCAAGCCCTTTTGTAGCTTTCTGAGGGTGTAACCCATTCAATTGTTAGATTTTTGTGGTTATTCATAGTTTTTCATCGATGATTTTTAAGTCCAAAACATCCCTATGCGTCTTTCCTCAATGCATTCCATACTTTGCAACCGTGCAGAACAACCGACTTGATGGTCGGGTTAAATAATCACATTCTTATATTCCTTGGAATTTGGAATCGTTATGTTCGATGTTCGCTAGTAGCGGCATTCTTCTCAGTATGTGATCGAAAATATATTTTCAAACATACACGTTTAAGAAGTATAATACACTTTTTGACAAATTTTCTTTCAAACACACTACACTTATTTAAATTATTCTAAACGGTCTAGAAAACTTGATTATTCTGTGATCAGCAATGCTATTAATTGCAGACAATCTCCATCAAATATTGTATGGTATGATCATTTATTGCTATAGTATGGTTCACACAAAATGGCTATTGCCTAAAGCATAGCTCCCTTTGGATCTATAAATGTTTTCCTCTAGGTTTGGCCATATTACCATATCCCTGTACTTCCTGACAGGCATTCCTCATTCCCACCCTGACAATTTATGAAAGTTATGGATTTAAATCAAACCACCTAAAGACACTTTCTTATCTCAGGTTCTCAATAGCCCTACAACGACCGAGAAGATGGTCAATGAATTTTTCTTATTCCTTGTTCTAGCAGCTCCTGCAGATTTTTATTGTGGTTTAGTGAAGGTTTTTGTATGATAATAAATTACTTACATATATACAGTGACGAGCAGAAGTGAGTGCATTTTCACAATACTGAGTTTGTTGTGTGCTTTCCATTTGATTGGAAACGTGTTATCTAATCGGATGAGTCCAAATGTAACCATTTTCAGTAAGATGGAAAGCAGTACTGCTAGCGCAAATCCAGGGAACGTGTTCAAACGGTGAAAATATAATGGTTTGGGGATGCTTAATATGGTGGCATGTTGGCCTTCTATATTTAGTAGATGGTATCATGCGAAAAAAGACTATCTACAGATTCTGCAAACACATCATCCGAATTTTATAGACAAATGAGCTTATCCCGAAAAAGAAATTATTTTCCAACAGGATGGTGATGCGAAGCACACAGCAAAAATTGTAAAGATATGGGGTGGGAAACAAAATTTTCAATTGATAGAATGGCATGCACAATGTTCCGACCTCAATCCGATTGAAAATTTTTGGCCATTCGTGAAAATCCGGCTCGGACAGTGCGAAACAGCCCCAACAAACATGGTCAAGCTTTGATGTCGTGTAAATGCGAAATGTAATCGAATTCCGAAAGATGTTATTGATAATTTGGTAGAAAGCATATCAAAACGCGTAAATCAAGCTAATTCTAATAAGGGTCTATGGACCAAATATTGAAATTGGGTTAGTTTCTTGAATTTTCTTGAAACGTGCAAAATTAGTTTATGTGGGTTATTTTCGTTTTTTCATTCAAACTCATTGTTAAGAATAAAATAAAGAATTAAAATTATTTTTTTTTTTTGTATTTGCTTGTATGGTTTTGTTTTTGTGGATGACGAAACTCAGTATTCTGAACGTGCACTCATTTCTGCTCGTCACTGTAAATTAACATTTGATTACCAGTCATCAAAATTATTAATTTTAAAAATGTTTAAATTTTTATAAAAAAAATTTTAAATTTTCAACCAAATAATTCACGAAAAATTTCTCTTCACCGCCTAGAAATAATATAAACTTGGTTATGTGCGTTATAAAAATAAATTTTCAAATCCCATTTGGATTAGAAAAATTATCATCAAAATGCATTAAAATTTACTGCCATTGAAAAACAACATGGAGGACTGGGCTGTTGCTTAATTAATTTTTACACGAAATCTGTTATTCAAAAATGCAAGTGATTTTTGTAAAATGAAATGAAATGAAATGTAATGTAATCCCTACCAACCAACATAAATAAATCATATTTTCATTGCTTATTATTCGCACTCGCACTCTTTAAATTAGATCATTTTGTAAAATAACATCAATGCATCCAATTAGGAAAACTATAGTCGGTCAAGGCACTTTCACTGTGTGCATTATTTTATTAAGTATTTGATTTGACATAATTGACTTATAATGATAAGCCTTCAGTCAAGATTGCGACCTAAATTTTGACACCACTTATGTGGTGGGCGTTAATTTGATCCATGCGTGGACTAAGACGACAAATGTCCGATTATATCTGAAGGCTAACAAAGCTTCGATATGCCAAAAGTCAACTAGAATCACGATAGTCTCAAGTCAGGTAGTACAATCTGACATGGGAAGTCGTGAAACAGCAGCAAGCAAGAAAAACTTAAACTGACTCTGTACAGATTCATGTAATAGAGCAAACGTTTCAAATGTTGCAAAACTATAGTATAAACACAACATCCCTACATTTACAGTACTCCCTCTGGTATAGGATGTGATTATACAAAAACATAAATTTAACGCAATGGATGTTTATACGCTCACAGTGTTTGAGCAAATCTGTAAAAGTTAATGGATTGGCAGTGAATTATTCAAAAATTTATTATGCAATTCAATGTCAAATTCATATTTGTAATATAAAATGAATTGAATTGAAATATGAAATTGAATTTTCTAATTTGTACACGATTTGTTGCGATATCACCAACTAACAGAGTTTACATGACTGCAACAAGCAACACTCACTTGCATTTAAATTGATGATTGTTTGCCTGCCACAAATCAGTTAAAACTGAAATTGATAAAATTCCCCAGAGACCACAAAATAATTCAAAACAGCCACATGTTTGCTAAAATATTCTCAACACAAAAATCAAAAATATTTATAAATAAATCAGTGTGTGCATAATATTTGTCTAAACAAAATAGAAAAAAAAACAAACAAACTAATGACATCGTACAGAGAATATTTGCATAAACGCGAGTCGATAAATTTCTCGGTAATGAAAATATTGAATTTTGAAAATTTTGTTACTTTTGCATAAATTGATCAAATAAATTAAGCGGGTGTTTGCAAGTGTTACTGCCTAAAAATTGTTATGAAATGTACTATGTTTTCAAAAATGTAACATTTTGAAATATTGATTTACATTTGCCTCTCTTTGCTATGTGCTACAACTAGAAGTTTTTATGTCAAAATTCTTCATACTCGTTTACAACAAGCAGAACTTGTTTGAAAGGGTAAGAGAGAGTGAGAGAGAGAAAAAACAGGAATTATTCCAATGTAATTTCAAATACAATATTTGTAAAACAAATGGTCCTCAACTAATGTTTTTGACACGAAATGAAACATGCTCCTGAAGGTGACCATTTCTTGGAAAAATTCAAAAGATTAGAATTTTATTTATTTAACATATAAAGACAAGACTGAAGAATATCTTTTGGCTTTAATCATGGGGTTAAATATCTGAATTAAATATCATGGTTAAAACACCCAATCTATTCTCGCCTAAACAATAGGACAGTTGGTATTTTATTGCTATAACCAGACAGAGTTCAAATCTATTACAAGCAATTAATTGGACATGATGTTCAATGGCATATAAACTAGATGTTGGATGGTGTTCTCCTATTGAAACCAGAAGGCACTCATATAAATTCCAGTTATTTAAGGTCATAGATACTTTGTTATCATATGCCCTTCATGACCACTGCCATTTGGATCAGACGTTCAAAAATATAAATCACAATTTCGACGTCTCAGCAAAGTCTGCTATCCATTTTTCTATCCCTTGCGGGCCAATTTTATTTATTTACTCAGTATTAAACGGGGTAAGCCCGGTAGACAATAATAAAGAAAGTGGACGCCAGACCAACTAAGCTATTCAGAACGTATTCAGAAATATTCTTTTGTTTACAGGCAACGATTGCCATCCTCCTCCACATTAATGTAGTGTTTATAAACGCACGAGCTCGATTAAGGATGAACCAGCAATTAGTTATCTCAAATGATTCCTTATGATCATGGAGCGACTTGATTTGCCACATTATACTACAAATTAATGCCTTGTGCCTTGTATCAAATCTGCGTAAACTTTCCTGTAGTGCGATCAGTCCCAGTGTAAAGCGACGAAAGCGAATCATCGGTCATTTAATTATTATCCGTATATGGAGGATTTGTACCTTCTTAGCTTATTCATCAGCAACTACCTCTCCCTCATTGTTAGAATGAATGAGATATTTAGCGTCCACTAATTGCAATGAATGTTGTGTAAACATTATCCAATCCTTTAATGACTCAATAAGCTCTTCCGTAAACACAGTCCCTACATAGTGTAAACTTTGGAATGGAGAACACTAAATTCAAACATTAAACTGAACATAATTTTCTTAGCCATTCTCCTGATACATAAAAACCCAACATCGACTTCAGGTAGACCTTAATCTGATTGCTAGGAGCTATCTTCTTCTGCAATTACTCTTTTGCAGAGGCAGTACACTCAAATAAAATATATTAAGAGAAACAAAAGGGGGACTACACTAGGGGGACCTACTATCCACAGTCAATCTAGTTTCTTAAAATTTTTTTATCATTTCAAAATAGAGCACCTTTCGAAAAAATGTCTACGAAGCACGCAAGTTAGCCAATCTTACTGCAGCGTATTTTACGCACAAAACTTCTTAAAGTAAAAAATAATTTTATAATAACAATTAGCTGTTAGAGTAAAGGCCCCCAGTAATATTTGAAAAGTGCATCGGTCTTCAAATAATCCCCTTAAACGGCTTAATGTAAGAAAATTTTCGTAAAAACATATTTATAGGAGCTAGCGCATGGAAGGTCTATTGTTTAAATTGTAGGGATTTCTATAGAAAGAGTACACATGCATAAATACATACATACATACACACATACATATGTACATATATACATGCATAGTTGGACTTTGCAACCCTTCAGGCAAGATTGCGAGCAAGCTTCTGACATTACTTACGTTGTGTGTGTTTTTTAGAAAATGTTCATGAAAAATTTATTTACTCTCAGAGTTTTTGGTCGAAATCTGATATGAGGCAGTAGACAATTTTTAAGATTTCTGACCTGGGGCTTGAACCGTGCCTTTAGGTTGAATAAGCCCACAATTTTAAAAAACTGATTAAAGAAACCGTTTAATTTCACTTTTTGGAAGTCGCTGTGGTCTAGTGGGTAGTGTGCTGGCTTATTAGACGTAAAGCCAGGGTTCGAGTCCCAGGCCAGACATCAAAATAAAATGCAAAAAGTATTTTTTCGGCGATTTCTACTCAGCAGATTTCTGGCAAAAGCTCTGAGAGTAATTAAAAAATTCGGAATCGAGTTTAAACTGTAGGTCCCGCCACTTATGTATAAAAAAAATTATCACACACAACATAAGCGGTGTGAGAAACTAGGTCAATAATCCTGACTGATGGGTTCTAATGACCAATTATGTATGTATGTATGTATACAAAAATAAAAATGGTCACTCTGGTATAGTTGTAGAAATTGAAAAAAAAATACAAGGCTTGAATCCCTTAAGTTATACAACATTATAAGTGTGAAAACAGTCAACTTGTTGTTACTTGCACTTGTTAGCCATGTTGCAGTTGTACATACGTTTACATACACTTTGTCTTACACACACATACAAAAGTAAATGCATTTAAATATTCCAATGCACTGTCTAACAAATGAATAAACATACATATATTTTTAAGTATGTAACTATGTATGTGTGTACTCTCACACACACACATGGTTATATTTATCAAAAATACAACAACAACAACTACACTATTTAAGGATACATTTAAAATAAACATTTTATATCAACATGTTTTGCAAATAACAAGCCTAACAAACAACAACAAAATTGTAGTTGTTTTTGTTCTGGTTTTTGTTTTTGTATTATTTGCCTAAATTTCTGTTAGTTTTCTGTTTGTTGCTAATATTGTTACAGACAGTTTTTTTTTGCATTTTCGTTTTTGTCTATTTGGCCAAAACACTTATGTGACCCACTAAAAACAGTCATGTTTGTTAACTTTTACAATTGTCGGTAGGACGGAAAACATTGAATGTACATGTGAGGCGGTATTCATGTCCGTTTAAATGGAATTTTGTGAATGTGTGTAGCATAGATTTTACATTGAAAATGATACACACTGACGTTAAAGTACTCTTAGCTGACCATAAATACATTCATCAATCTGTCAATATTCATCGTATTAATCCAAAAAAAAAGCGCAAATTCGGTTATAAAAATTCAAAAAGTGCCAAAATTCTCACACTAATACTGAAATATTTTCCTGTTACGAGATTTGAAAAGGAAATTCCATTCATTATTTAGTGTTTAAAGGATTTTGGTTTTTTTTTTATTGATGTTGGGCTATCAGGGAACAAATCATGGTGGATTTGTTAGTTTGCAAGGATATGTTACTGAGGAAAATAAATGAAATTTAAAATAGGATGAAAATAATTTTTCATAGGATCAGGATTCGTATGAAACTAAATTTTCTATTTTCATTGTACTTGGGAATTAAACATGTGCTAATAAATTGGTAAATAGGCCTGATGAATAGAAAATTTGAGAATAGAAAAATGAGAATAGAACAACGTATTATTTAGCCGGGTTGTTAGACGCAAGGCCATGGTTCAAATGTTAGCTTAGATGCCAGCAAAACGTTGTATAAAGAAATATTTCTTCGTCAACTTTCTCTTAACAGACTTCTGGCAAAAACTCTTTAAAGAAAATTGCCATAGATAGTTTCTCAGCAATATGTTGTTCGAAGACTGCTTTAAGCTGTAGATTCTACCATTCATTGCTAAACTTAATGGACACAAATGCACGTAATTCTGACTAGAGAGTTATAATGAACAATAAAATAAGTAAGTGAGTATAATATGCTGCATATAAAGTATCTGTAAGTACTTGTAAAGGAGTGCATTTTATAGATATTTCCATAATGGTTCTCTAAGGCCTGTATGGCCATTTGATAAGAAATGCTGATACACTGCCAAAGAGGTTTCAACAAATACTATTGTTTTCTTCGGTTTCATAAACTTATGTAGGTTTTAACACACATACATACATAAATAATCGGTCATTACAACCCTTCACTCAGGATTTCGACCTAGCTTCTCACGACTAGCTAACACAACAATATTTAATATCCTGAACTCTAAAACGTGTATATCATACATAATTGGTCATTACAACCATTCAGTCTGGATTATTGACCTGCTTTCTCACACCATTTATGTTGTGTGCATTAATTTTATTCATAAGTGATGGGACCGACAGTTTAAAGTCGACACCGAACGACATATTTTTTGAAAAATTTTTCATGGCAGGTTTTATTTACTCTCAGAGTTTTTGCCAGAAATCTGCTGAGAGGAAATCTCCGAAAAAATACTTTTTGGCTTTTGTTTTGATGTTTGTCCTGGGGCCTGAAACCCGGGCTTTACGCCTAATAAGCCAACACACTACTTACTAGAATACGGTGACTTCAAACGTGTATATCAGCTATTCAAATTCTAGAGAGTTTAGAAAGAACAGATTCATCAATGGATTTTTTGTAGACACCAAACAATATTTCTTCACCGAGTGTCTAGTCCTTCTATACCCTACCACTTCGTTTGTCACTGCTTCATATCTCTCTTTTATGTCTGAATTTTCTTGAGATGTAAATACGGGAAATTGGTATAATAATTCGGCTTAATAATGCTCATAGAATCCTATGGAGTCACCTAAGAGGCGACTCTTCTTCCGATGTTGATATCGTACATAGTCAGAATCCTTCAAAGTAGCCTATTTAATTTTTAACGTCCGCTAGCCATGTTCGAGAAGTTGTAAGTCTCCACTCATATTGAGTTTATAATCTGAAATGTTTACCAAAACAACAAGCAAACTTCACACAATCCCGAATCCCGGGATTTTTAAAAACTTATCCCGGGATTTTTCGGGATTTTCGGGATTGTGAATTCGTATGTATTTTGACCCTACAAAAGGTCCTGGAAAAAAAATTCTATATCACTAAATTTCGATAATAGATTCTCAGATGAGGAGAACCACACTTCCATTGATAAAGAGTTATTTGATGCCATCGGAGAATGAAAAAGCTCTATAAAACGAATTAATAGAGTAACTGATTTAGTACTCAACTGTCCAAAGAAATAGATTTATTTACATCAGGAAGTGGTAGAGGTGAATATTTACAAGCTGCATACAGCTATCTTGGAGCTATTTTACCAACAAATGTTGATTGCGATAAATGTTCTCCGACGGCAGCGTATGTTTACAACTAAATTCGTTCAAGCCTATCAGATCACATGTTAGATAATTTAATCTTTTTGTTGGAATCCAAATAATTTTCTTAAAACTAATGCATTTGCATACATATGTGTGAACAATTTTTATTTTTGTTATTTTACGCTTTTTTTGTTACTTTTTATCTTATTGATTTAAAATTTTATTTTTAATGACATATAATTCTGATATTTGCCATGAAAAGTTTCTCAAAAATCAGTCATTCGGAGTCGACTTTAAACTGTAGGTCCCACTACGTATGTATAAAAATTAATACACCCAACATAAATAGTATGAAAAACTAGGTCAATAATCCTGACTGAAGCGTTGTAATGACCAATTATGTATGTATATGTATATATATAATCCTCATATACATAAATAATTAGAATACAAATGATTTTGTTAACGAAATATTTTTATTATTAAGAGAAAATCACGGTTTAGCCTATGATTTTTCGGGATTTTTGGATCCCGAATTATCCCGAAATATCTCGGGATTTTTAAAAACCGATCCCGTTTGGCATCCCTACTACATACATACATAATTGGTCATTACAACCCTTCTGTCAGGATTACGACCTAGCTTCTCACCAGATATCAGCAACAAGTATTCAAAACGATGAGCAGATTCAAGTCATACTTACAATTTCTGCTACTTACACGTATTCATACTTATTTTATTATCACACTCATACTATTCATACTCAAAATTGGAAGTACTCGTCGTATTCATACTTAACAATACGCGTGATGTTATTGACTTCGACTCGACTCTACTTAACATTCACACGAAGCACAAAATAAGTATGATTCTCGCACTGCAATACTCACCAGAAGATTGTGTGTATGCTTTGCTTGTTGTCTTTGTCTTTCCATTTCTTCTTTGTTTGTATATGCAACAACAACAAAGGCTGTAAATGTTGATGAATGATTCGAGTAACTCGAATTACTTATAAGTATTTTTCTAAATTTATAAATCAGAATGAGTAGGCGTATAAATCAAACATATTTCGCATGTTGTGAGTTTGATGTCAACGTTGTACTCATACTCATTGCTACTTATACTTATAAATCAATGTCGTAGCGAGTACGAATGAATCAGAGTAATTGAATTTCAATTCTGTTAACTCATTCATACTCAAAATTGCATGAGGTTTTATGAGTAGCGGAAAAACGATTCATTGCCGATCTTTGCTTCTCACTCCACTTATGTTGTGTGTATTAAATTTCCTCTATAGATTTCTGAGAAAGTTTTCATAGCAATTTTATTTACTCTCAGAGTTCTTGCCAGAAATCTACTGAGAGGAAGTCGCCGAAGAAATATTTTTTTTCGATACTTTAATTTTGATTTCTGACCTGGGATTTGAACCGTGGCCAGACGCCTATTAGATAACAACGACTTCAAACCTAAATCACTAAATGCTTTGCATAATAATACGAAAAACATTGCCCTACATCACGCAATAATTGGTGGTATTAAAAAAAATATGTCAATATGTTAATTACAGACATAATGAATTTAAAAGTTACGATTGAAATCGATTGCCGTATATAAGCTAATAAAAGATTTACTGCAAAATTTATGTAACACACCTAATATACGTATTTAATAAGTTGGTTTTAGTAAATCGAATACATATTTAGAAATATTTCATACCATTGTGCTATTCTAGTCCACACGAAAACCTATGCTAAGCTAGTGCCATTACGTTTATTAAATACACTGCTTTACAAAAGCATACGTAAAGTGCTGTTTGATTTGTGCAAGAATTTATATGTACTCGTATGTATGGACTGTCTATACTCTGTTTGTGTATTTAAATAAATAATTTAAATTATTCCTGTTGTTGTTGTTACACAAATTCACACATATGTATGTATGTACATATGTATGTAGGTGGTGTAGAGTTCACTTTTGAAATATCGAAATATTGTTTTACGAGTATTTGCAATCGTAATTGTAAGTTAGGTTTTAGTAAAATGTAAATAATACTGGGCTAATATATGATGTTAACTTAGCATTAAAGTTGTCATTGCTCTTGTTGTTATACTATATGTATGTTGTTTTTGTTGCTGTTGTTACTGTCGATGACAATGTAGTTTCTTTAACAAATGTTGGTTAAACATATTTAGTCTCTAAACATCCTCACATACTCATACGCACACAATTAAATACCAACACAAACGTGCTGCTGTGACACATTCTTTTAAAGGGGATTTTCGAAATGCAAATTTTGTTACAAAATTTTGTTGCTGTTGCATGTACAGCATGCATTGTGCTGTTGTCAATTAGTCTGTATGCGGTGGACGCATCTAAATTTTATATACAATATTTACCAATAAAAGCAACAACAATCAAAAAACGAAAAACAAAAATTATTTACCATTTACATATCGACGCCTCCATTCTGTAACGTTCTAAGTATACTTCTTGCGTTTTTAAATTCTACGTTCTTTAACTTAAATAATGTCAAAATTTGGTTAAGATGCGCCTATCCGTTGCGAAGTTATAGGGAAAAATCAACTTACAAAACATACTTTTTCGACTTAGAATGTTATAGAACGGAGGCATCGATATACTCCTACGGAAAATGCGTATATTTAATGTTGTTGTTGTTATTTGTTTGACTCAGAGGAATATGTTCCATTTCCGTTTACACATCATTTTATGTTCAAATTTACAAATATGGTTGATCATGTCCAGATATATGTACATATGTATGTGCTGCATGTAGAATTTAGTGCTCTAATGACACAAATTTAAATAAGTGGCCAAAAATATTAAAATTACGCATGTAAATAAAGAAATAGTTTAAGTTTCATTCATAATGTTTAATTTTATTTTTTAACACTTTTCTGTTCCTTTAATGAATATTTCAAAAAAAATTGTCTAGATCAAGAGCTATAACGTAAATCTACAAAAGACATGCACTAGGGATGCCAAACGGGATCGATTTTAAAAACCCCCGGGATTAGGGATTTTGTAAATCCCGATTTCGAAATCCCGGGATATTTAGGGATAATTCGGGATCTAAAAATCTCGAAAAAGCACGGGAAAAATTGCGATTTTCTCTTAATAATAAAAATATTTCGTTAACAAAATCATTTGTATTCCAATTATGCATGTATATCACAATTATATACAAGACAAAAAGTAATAAAAAAGCGTAAATTAACAAAAATAAAATTATTAATACATATACCAATGCATTAGTTTTAAGAAAATTATTTGGATTCCAACAAAAAGATTAAAGCATCTAACATGTGATCTGATAGGCTTGAACGAATTTTGTTATCAACATATCCGGCCGTTTAAAAACACTTGTCGCAATCAACATTTGTTGGTAAAATAGTTCCAAGATAGCTGTATGCAGCTTGTAAATATTCACCTCTACCACCTCCTGATGTAAATAAATCTATTTCTTTGGACAGTTGAGTATCTAAATCAGTCACCCTATTAATTCGTTTTATAGAGCTTTTGCATTTTTTGATGGCACCAAATAGCTTTTTATCAATGGAAGTAGGGTTTTCCTCATCTGAGAAGCTATTATCGAAGTCAAGTGATTCAGTATTTTGTGAATTCCGAAAATCCCGTGATTACGAGATTCGAGATTTCCCGATTGGCATCCCTAGCCTGCACTTGATAGCCTAAATCCATCACCAGCAATATAAGCCTTTAGCACTGCAACAGTCGATCTCATAAGTTAACAACAAACAATTAAATTGAAAAAATCATCCTTTTAAGACGTAAAGGAATTTTCAGGAAACTTCTAATTCAGTAATCCACGCAAATTATCTTTTAAAACACAATCATTTGCAAATCTCCTTGATTTCTCTTTAAATACAATAAAACTATTAAGACAACAATTATTTTCATTTCCCAAAAAAAAAAAATACAAGAAAATCAAAAAGGGGAAATGCAAAATAATATTTAAAAAATAATTCTAAAGTCAAGGATTCTGGTGTCTTTATATGCATTTGCATATTTTAATGTAGAAACAAACAAAAAAAAAAACAAGCAAAAATTTGCTACTACATAAATGTAAAGCAGAAGCGGTATCAGCATTAATTTTATTGGGAGTGTGCTAATGTCTGGAGTTGCGTCAGCTAGTTGCAAGGATTGACAGTGGAAAAAGCACAATACATTGCACTGGGATGAAAATTGCCGCGTTTGGCTTTAACAGAACAAAACCTGCCATAAGCCACAATTTTTTGCATCAACTAATCGCGTAATCATAGAAGAGACATAGGACTAGCACTTAACACATGAGATAAAAAGAAATAATCAAACAGAGGACTAGATACACAGAAAAAACCAAAGAATATTCCATAAAGAGGCAGGATTATAAAAATGGAAACGAAATTGAACCACTACTTCACACCTGATCCAAAGAAATATAAAATGAATTGCCTGAATTATATCTACAGAAGGCAATGACAGTTTCGCCTTCAGGTAGGTATAGTAGGCATTGATTACCTTCAAAAATAAAAAATAATTTGTCGTGAGTTTTGCTAACTTAATACCGAGTTTAGACGACAAAATTTAAAAGAAAGAAAATTGATGAAAACAAAAGTTGTTTTATTAAGACAAGTGGCCAAAATCAGTAAATTTAAGTTCGAATAGGAGTCACCGTAGTCTTTCAGGACGCTCATTCTGCCCGTGCTTGTTTATGGTGCAGAGAAGGAATGGGCCCTATTAAGCACTGATGAAGCAGCCTTGAGAGTATTCGGGAGAAGTCCTACGTAAATCGTCGGTACAGTCCGAGTTGGCAATGATTTCAACGTCCGATCCAACAGTGAGCTGTATGAGCTCCTCAACGACATAGACGTTGTGCAACGTATTAATATCCAGCGCTGGCTCGAGAATGTCGTTCGATTGGAGGAGGATGCTCCGGCGAGACGAGTATTTAATGCGGGAATCTGCGAAAATCATCGAAAAACACGACCTTTTAACAGTTGGAAGGACCAAATCGAGAAAGCTGTGTCATCGATTGGTGTAACCAACTGGCTTAGGCGCACAAGATACAGTGGCGTCTGGAAGGATGTGTTGCGGCAGACCGAAATCCGTTAATCGGGTTGTTAATGAGCAATTGACTATGTAAGTCGTCTTGCACGCAGTGTTGGCTTATTAGACGCGAGGACATTGTTCAAACCCCAGGTAAGACATCTTTAACGTAATTGAAATACGAAAAATATTTCTGTGGCCAATTCTTCGCAGCGGATTTTGGCCAAAAAACTTTGAAATGAAAAAATGCAAAATTTCTTAAAAATCCCTCGTTCGGAATTGACTTTAATCTGTAGGTCTCGCCCTTCACTCATGTATAAAATTAACAGATACAACATAAGTGGTGTGAGCAGCTGGGTTATAATTCTGATTGAAGAATTTTAATAGCCCTTTATGCTTTATCACGAGCTTACGTGATGAAATTTTAATCAGAAAGTTACTTTTTACGAAGGAGAAAGTGTTATGCCAATCCACCAGTTTACAAGCCCATGCCTCAGTTTAATGAGTTAAGGCTTAGTAGTGTAAACATTTAAAAGGACACTATGTTGAGAAGTAAAGTGAAAATATTTTCCGATTTATTTTCCTTTCCTTTGTAAATTTAGTAATTGTTACACTATCGTATATAAATTAAGTTTGAATATCTTCCCCAATCAGCTTTGTATACGCCTCTGGTTTACACATCTACAATGTATGTAAGTACATATGTATATCCACATATAGATGGATTCCAAAAATTCTCTGTAAATTTGTTAACTTGCAAATTATATAAGAAGAAGAAAAAAAATATAAAAAAGATATCCAAAAAGAAAAATCGTAAAAATATTGTTCGTATTTGTTTTATTTTATAATATTTTTTATAAAATATGCATTTATTCATTAGAATTCAAACACATGCATAGATTCACATAAAGTCAACACTTTACATGCGTAAATATGAGAGAAGATCTATAAAAAAAAATAACCATAAAAAAAAGAAAATAAAAAATAGTAAAAAAAAATAGAAAATAAAACTAAATACATACAATTTAGTTTTTAGTTTATTTAAGTAAAATTTCAGTTTATTTACATTTTGTGTGTTGAATTTAAAAATTTATCGTGTATAGAAACCTAAAAAAAAAAACATAACAAAACAAGAATAAAAATGTAATTTTACAAACAATAATAAAATGAATGAATAAGAAATATGAATGCAGAATATTAATCGTTGCAAGGATTGTTAGAAAAGTCCAGCAATTATTAAATGCACCAAGTATTGTATTGCTAAATAAAGGCATGTTATCGAAGACGATAAAGTCGTATGCTTATTAATGCGAATTGGGGAACAAATTCCAGAAGAGTAGCTTTGCTTTCAATTACTGTGTTTTAGTTTTCTGAAAATAATTTATCAAAACGTTGAAAACAGCTCTAGAATCCTTCATGAATTAGACCTCCCATAGGACACTTATTCTAAGCTGATCGATTTTATATAAGACAGAGAGTAAGTTAGGTTTACCTTTCGAACGAAATTATTACGATTCTTTTAGGTTATTTGACGACACACTATGTCCTAAGGACAAGGATTAGTATCTCGCGTAAAAATATCTCATATTTCATACAGGATTTGTAGTAATAAGTAAAGTATCAGAGGCCTTTGCCTCTACCCTGTCAAGCAACTTGGCTAATATTTCTTCAATGTTTGTTTTATGCCCTTCACAACTCTTTTTTCTATCTTTTCGATATAATTTTAATTTAATTTGTAACAAGTTGTCTCCGTGTAGTGTACGGACGACCGCTATTGTTATTGCACTGCATTAAAAGCAGTTATTGGTTGAGTTTTAGGCAATAGCATACGCTACTGTGTACTCCAAAACTGCTCTGTACTTTAATTTTTGACATAAAAAAAACCATATTTGCCCAATAAAAAAATGTTTTCTACTGCTATCAAAAGGTTATTTAACCTGAACCTTATGCACCACTTGCAAGAATCAATATAAGAAAATCTTCTTAGATTCTGCAAGCATTTACTTATTCGATAGGATAGTCTACACTTTTATTAGACTAGTTTCTTAACCTATTACAGAAGAAGCCTACAAATGGATAGGACTATAATATACAACATTGGTAATTACAGAGACAACATCGTCAATTAATGGGGACAACAGCCGCAATTACAATGGCAATTACAGACCCAATTACAGCGGCAGTTACAGCGGTACTTACATTGCCAATAGCGACAAATAACGAGGCTATTACAGCGTCAATTAAAGTAGCAACAGCAGTCATTACACCAGTAATTACAGTCAGGAAAAGCTTTTACATCAAATAATGCTTACGAAAAGTTCTTTAAAGATTAGTAAAGGCTGTGACTTATTTTAAGGAAACTCCAATAGGTATTAAGCAATACATCTTCCATTTATTCGTACCCCCTTTTCAAGACGATTTGTTGTTCGATGATCATGATAATTTTGATGTTATTTTGCCTTATAGGTAAGCAGCAGACGTCGACACAAAGAGAACATAATAAAAACGCGTGTGTATTTGTGAGAGGCATGTGTGTGTAACCCAGAGGAAAATTTTTAGTAATATTTTCAAGTGTAATCTAATAATATGTTTATGTAGTGGAAAATGGAAAGTGTACAGCGCCAAATCCCTAAAGACTGCGTCATTAACTTGACAAATATTCTTCCAAAAATGGAGATCATTTCTCATTGTTATTAGTGAATCTCATTAGAAAATAGTGGATCCTACAGTAATTTTTCTTCGGGTGTAAAGTTGATATACAAAAAAATTTCAGAAAAGGTGACGAGAACCTGCTACACTACAAAATGGAAAATGGAAAGTGTACAGCGCCAAATCCCTAAAGACTGAGTCTTTAACTTGACAAATATTCTTCCAAAAAGGGCGATCTTTTCTCATTGTTATTAGTGAATCTCATTAGAAAATAGTGGATCCTACTGTAATTTTTCTTCGGGTGTAAAATTGATATACAACAAAATTACAGAAAGAGGCGAAGAGAACCTGTTACACTAAAAGCTATCAAAATGGAAAATGGAAAGTGTACAGCGCCAAATCCCTAAAGACTGCGTCATTAACTTGACAAATATTCTTCCAAAAATGGAATTAATTGTAAACTAATTGTTATTAGTGAATCTCATTAGAAAATATTGGATCCTACTGGAATTTTTCTTCGGGTGTAAAGTTGATATACAAAAAAATTTCAGAAAGAGGCGACGAGAACCTGCTACACTAAAAGCTATCAAAATGGAAAATGGAAAGTGTACAGCGCCAAATCCCTAAAGACTGAGTCTTTAACTTGACAAATTCTTACAAAAAGGTCGATCATTTCTATTGTTATTAGTGAATCTCATTAGAAAATAGTGGATGCATACTGTAATTTTTCGTCGGGTATTAAATTGATATACAAAAAATTCAGGAAAGAGGGGTTGACGAGAACCTGCTACACTAAAAGCTATCAAAATGGAAATGGCAAGTGTACAGCGCCAAATCCCTAAAGACTGCGTCTTACTTGACAAATATTCTTCCAAAATGGAATTAATTGTAAACTAATTGTTATTAGTGAATCTCATTAGAAAATATTGGATCCTACTGTAATTTTTCTTCGGGTGTAAAGTGATATACAAAAAATTTCAGAAAGAGGCGACCCGAGAACCTGCTACACTGAAAGCTATCAAAATAGAAAATGGAAAGTGTACAGCGCCAAATCCCTAAAGACTGAGTCTTTGACTTGACAAATATTCTTCCAAAAAGGGCGATCATTTCTCATTGCTATTAGTGAATCTCATTAGAAAATAATGGATCCTACTGTAATTTTTCTTCGGGTGTAAAATTGATATACAAAAAAATTTCAGAAAGAGGCGACGAGAACCTGCTACACTGAAAGCTAACAAGCGCTGAATGCATTTTTACGCTCTTTTTAACGAACAATGTTAATATTCGTTTCCTAAGTAGGCTTTCTAAATAGATTATTTGGAGAATGTTTTTCTTAATTTTTGTAACTAGTAGACCACGCGAATTCGTTCTTTTTTTTCCCCAATTTAATGTTGATAGACAGACATATCAAATCCTTTCTGATCAATAACCGTGACTAAAGATATTTGCCGGATAATCTATTCTGCATTAATAATTTTGTCTCAATGTTGTATTTAGGTTTGGCATTCTAAAAACTATTTGTAAATTGCTAGTCATTCTATTCAATTCATAATTTTATTCTCCTCTAATTCTGTATACAAATTATTCTGTTTTTAACTTTCAACTTAAAGGAAAAAAAAAAATAGGAAAATAAAATACTACTTGCCACATGACCTTCGTAACAACTTTTTAAATAATTTAAATAATATGTATGTATTTATAAGGATATATAAGGACAACTTTCATAAAAATTCTTTTTTTTTCATATTTTTTTTTTCAAAAATTTCTTTCAATATTTTCCAAATTGTACAATTAAAAAGGAAGTTAAAAAAGTTTTTCTATTTTTTTTTCTTCTGCTCTGCTCTCCATTCACTCTCCTTTACTTATTGGCAAAAAAAAATTATTTTTCTTAAATGCGTAATATTTGCATACGCAACATACTACATGAGAATATCCTGTAACAGCACACACGCACATAGAGGTATTTTTACCATACAAGGCCACAAGACCATTCAGGGTGTCAAATTTATTCTAGGATCATACATATTCAAGGAGAAAATGCATGCACAATGCAAATACATACAGACACATGTGCATACATATATTGTATGTGTGAGTGTGTGTGTGTGTTTTTTTTTTCTTTTGTAAAATACAACAAATTGCTTTGTAAATAAAATGTTTTCTAACATGACATCATCTTTTACAGCAAATTTGTCTCTCTAAATACAATATTTTGCATTTCTTTCCTTTCGATTTTCTTTTCCATTTTTCCCCATTTTCCTCATGTGCTAATGCCAATTTTGTAACGTTGCTTTGGCTTGGCATTTAAAACCGAACATTCACTTGCTATGCATGCATCCATGAAACGTGCATTATTAGTACGTAAATATTCGTTAGTTTCAATTACAACTAGACAATTACAACAACAACAACGACACTATCACATAGACAATAATAATTCCCTAAGTTACAAAGAATATTACCCAGTGTATCTCCCTTTTTCTCGACCTAGAGAAATAACAACATGGCAACATAAAATGAAATTTCTTTGTTACATTATCGTAACAGAAGGTTATTCAAAATATTTGAATTTTGCTCCGAAAACCGGTTTTTATATAATTCGAAATACTGCTTCCACTTCTAGGTTAGGTTAGACTCAGAAGATAGGTCAGACATCTATGCTAGGACACTAAAGAGAATTCAAATGTTGTTACTGTCATAAGAGTTAGTTAAGCAACAGTAGGCTTCCCTACATTGATTGTATAGAAACAACGCCTTATGTGAAAATGTATTAATCCGTTGTATTTGGTTATCGAATTATATTCCTCCGTCAAAGATGGCGTTTCCTAGCTTTCCTCTGCTGCTCATTGTTTATATTATACCCTCTTTGTAATCACGAATCAAGAAGGAGTATTGAAGCTTCTCTATTTCGAAAAGCATAGCCACACCAAAACTTTGTGAATTTTAAAAATCAAAACAAAACCGTTTAACCGGGTTGCATGTATATTAACCGAATACCCTTATTTTTATGACTTTTACAATATTTTGTTGTTAAATAGGATTTTTTTAAAGAAAAATATTTTACCTCAATTCCTTAGAACCTTTCTAATGTGCATATGTCAGGGACTGTTTAAAGTGTGTATGTGTATGTATTCATTCATATGTGTGTGGTTGTGAGTGTCACTTTCGAGCTTAAGTTGCACAAAATTGAATTTATTACAGCAGGATTGCAACATTGAAGGAAAAATAGCATTTCTGTACATGAGGTTGGTTAAATATCTCTTCGTTTCTAAAATTCCTTCAACTTTTTTCTCCTTTTTTTTTTGTTTTTGTAACATAAACAAAGAAGAAAAAAAAAGCGTTTAACAGATTTATTGAATTTAATCAGTTTAAGGAAATACATACTGACAGTATCATATAAACACTGAAAGAAAATATGAACGAAAAATTAAGTCATCGATATCTTGATTAGATGAGATGCCTCTTTTATTTTTTTATAATTCCTTTCGGTAGTGTATTCACATAAACTCTGAGATTTAACAAATAGTTCTATAAAATGTTTCTCAAATCTAACATTCGGAGTCGACATTAAATTGTAGATCCCTCTATTCAGGGATAAAAATTCCACACACAACACGCCTGATGTGAGAAGCTAGGCTGTAATAGATTATAATAACTAAGTACGTAAGTAAGTAATTATGAGATATCAAGTGTTCTCCATGCTCTGTAATGAAAAGATTCTTCGAGTCGACTGTCATACAAATTCTGTTTAGATAAGGAACATAACTTTTCGCAAGAAACCTCTTGGTTTCTCCAACTCAAACTAACTAAAGCGTATAAGCGAAGCAAAGGCATTTAAAAGTTTATTGAGTCGAATTTTACGACCTTACGATTAATTCACCCATGTTGGGGAAGCATGCACCCAACTGAGTCTAGTGTTGTTCTATGTAAGAGAAGTTCCATTCTATTATATAAGTTGGTTTGCCGGAAACTTCGGCAGTTTGGTAGAAAAATATATATGCATTCGCCTTATTGTCTGGCATCAATAAATGTCACCGGTTTTCTGTTGGTCAAAAAAACAATTCTGCCTATAGCAACGAATTTTTTATTTATTCCAATTTCGTAAAGAATTGAAAACAACAATTTATTGTTTATCAGGATTCTTTTCAATTAAGAAAATGTTTAAATATTCATATTCCTGGTCTTAATAAAAGCTCTAGGCTATCTATAACAAATTCGACAAACTTAGGTCCACGATCTCCAAACACTCCTCCAAACAATTATGCACCAGCCTCTTATAATTTTGATTTCATGGAAAATTTCTTATTTCCGAAATTGAAAATGATGAACAACGTGAATGTTTACGTGAAGTAATTAATAAAATGAAAAACAATCAAACACCTGAACTAGAGCGTATACGTAAACAAGCTTGCACACCAATCAATCGAAAACTACCCACACCTAAAGGTATTCCCGATTTTTGCACTCCGCCCGAGTTTAAAAAACGTATGGCAGAAGCTTTTCAAAAGCGTTGGCGTTTGGCAACGAAAAAACTTAAACCAGATATACCTATTGATGAAATTCGTGGACGTGCATTACGTGCCACATGTAAACCATATAGTATACCATTCAGTGAACTGAAAATAAACAATTAATTGTTTATCATGATTGTTTTAAATTAAAAACAATTTTTAATTATTCTCCTTGAAAATGGAAAATATTGTTTCCGTTTCCGTTTATTTTCCTAACTTTAATTTCCTTTTATCAAAGAACCTCACCAAACAAAACTTGCATCTCTAAATATGAAACCAATATAACAGAGACTATTGAATACTTGGGAATGAAAGTTGCCAACAGCTGTAAAATAAATCACAAAAGAAAATTACTTATTCTAAACACATACCTATTACTTTACCACTGATAGTACAGTGTTATGTGGTAATACAGTAGATTTTTCGAATAATGTCCCTTTAGTGAATTATAATTCTATTCACCAAACCGGACAAGTTCACCATATTTGATAAACTCACCTCACTTCCCAATAATTCACCACTTTAGAAACACATAAAATTACACAAAAAAAATAATAATAATGAAAAAATTTCGAATTATATTTTGAAAATATTAGTTGAAATCAAGTACAACTGCTGAAAAGATACTTAAAAAAGATCTTATCAAAAAAAGGAAACGATAGGATATTTTTACAATAATATAACGAGTAGTTCATTTAAATAATTGCATGTAAAAACATAAGCTGTGGACGCAGTCTCCCTCGTAACCGTATATAATTCCTATGTACAAACACAATGATTTGAGTAATGATTTTATAGTCTAAAAATGACTTATATTTCTGTAATATGTATTTGCAAAAAAAAAAATATTATAAGTTTAAGCAGAAATGAACGCTATTATTATTAGAATTGAAAAAATATAACCTTACTTAAAGAGTTTACATAGAAAAAGGAAATGAAGTTTGTTTGTTTTATAATAATATATACTTAATTAACATTTTTAATCACAAATGGAAGCATGAGTAAGAGTGCAGCTTAAACAGCATTTGTTTCTATTCTTTGTTTTTATTATTATCAAACCCGTTGTAAATAAATATGTATGCGCTTACAAAGCCCATTTCCAATGCCTTTTCTTTTACCTTACCAGGCATACAACTACAACTAATTGGAACTTTGTTTATAAATGATGCCAGTTATTTCACCATCTTTTTGTATAATACAGCGTCTGGAATGAGATTCCACAAGAGAAAAGAATAAATCATTATCAATACACACGCACATGCACAAACACTTACTTGTTCCCACTGTACAAAACAATGGTAGGAGGATTAAGATTTGGTTCCAATTTGCACGCCTGTTCTGACAATGCCATAGCAATGCCAGACATTTTTGGATTTATTTTACCCTTAGCTATAATTCCAAATATTTAAAGAAGTTAATATAAAACTATTTTCGTAATAAAAAAAAATTACACAAACTTACCTCCCAGACAAAGACCCTGACGATTTGTTATAAGACAGCCTACCGTTTCTGGCTGTGAATTACTACAAAGAAATATCATTTAAGAAACGGCATTACATTCCTAATGTAAATTTACTTACATATCACTTAAAACTTTATCTAAATGTTGTTCCATCGCTTAATAATGTAGAAAATTAATACAAATTTGTATAAAAATTTTAGATTTTTGCTTATTAATAAATTTGCTGTGAGATAAACAAAAACTACATAGTATAAAACAGCTGATTGTTATTGCTTTAGAGATGTGAGTTTAATGATAACAATCAATGTTGCCATGATTTAAGAAAGAGAAAACACATGAAAGGAAAAAAATAAACAATTTATTTTTTTTCTTTAAGTTTAGTTAGGTCATTCTTAAATTAAAAAGAAACAAACTTTGCCTTTTCAAAAAGTTTAAAGGAAAGAAAATTACTCAAAAATGTATTTAAAAATAATGTAAATTATATTTCTTTATAGATTACACAATACTTTTAACTTTTTTGATACCTAATAAAGAGAATTTACTGACAGAATGGCAACACTACGGCTTTGTTTTCGTAACAGTTCTGCCAAGGTAGATTTCTATAACATAACTCTACAGCTGATAAGATTTAAAATGTCAAAATGTTGTTGTTTTTTTAGTGTTTTGTTTTGGTAACAAATTTCTTATTTTCTTATCCTGTGCTTTATTTGTCAAAAGTATGTTTATTTTTCTTTCTATTGTTATTCGTTAAATTTCTTATTCTGTCCTTTATTTGTCAAAGGTATGTTTATTTTCCTTTCTATTGTTATTCGTCAGTTAGTGATGAATACACTTGGTCAGCTGTTTTTGACATTCCGCGTACTCTTTAACAAAAACAAAATCCCTGTTGTTTTTGCATTGTTGTATTTGTTGTAGAGTTACGGTTACCTGTTATATAAATCTACCTTGAGTTCTGCTGTTGTCTCCGGAAGTATCTCCCTGTGGATATAAGGAAATTAAGTTTATGTGCTTGATTGTACGCCTATGTGATTCTGGTGGAGATGCTATTATGAGTTGAGTATGTTGATAGTCGTCGTTACGTGATCGGTAGTCCTAAAAAGTCCGCTACTAGTGTAGGGTTCAACTACAAGTCTAAGGTATTGTTCTGCGCCGTCTGTAGCATCCGCCATTGTCTATCACTCAAGAATGAAGACCACATTGGAGCATCATAATTGAGGAGGGATCATCCAATAGCCTTGTAGGTGGTAATAATAGTTTCTTTATTCATTCCCCATGTAGTTTCTCATAGCGCCTATTTCTCTTCCTTACTTTAGTGTTAATGTAGGTCGCAAGTGAGGCAACGGTTACGAACCGTGGGTATGAGGTTAGTGGTAGGTTAGAGGACGTGCACCTGTCGGCCAAGACAAGCACAGTACCCGGAGGTCGAAATTGACCCATTGTACATTGTTCTTAGGGGAGGAAGGAAACAGGGGATATAGGAATGTAGGTAAGGGGAGGGATGATTAGTGGTATACTCACATCTTTCGTTCATGTAGTGAAGAGAGAAACGGATAATTTGGCCTATACCGGAAAAATTCCACAATGGTCGCCACAACAGTTCTTTAACACAGTCCAGGTTAAACAGTCCTAATAAGAAATCCATTATTTCTTTAATATAAATATTTATTGTTTTGTTTGCAAACTAGCCTGCTGCATTAGACTTGGGCCCAATAACACCCTCATTGGCAATCCTCCATATACACGAGTGGTTGATAATCAATTGATGCCAGCTTCGATTTGTAAAGAACACATACTAATAAAAATCATATCATTTGTCCATTTTTTAAATCCACCATAAACAGAACAACACTCTGGCACAAAATTTTCAACCCAGAAGAGGCAGACTAATTTAACAGAGATGAAATTTAAGTTAATTTGAGCTTACAAGTCTGATTTATGGAAACATTATTAACTAATAAACAAAATGGTCTGTTTACCAAAACAAATTTACTTTACAAGCCTTTAACCAAATACAAAAATAAATTCTTCACTCTTTTACTTTGTCTTACAATACTAAATGTATATTTTTTTATTTTTGTTTTTATTGGTTTTATTACTACTTTATAAATTTTCTTATTTAATTTATAAATATTTTGTTTTATTTATAAAACTTATTATTTTTTTTTATTTTAAAGATTTCGGAATATTTCGTTTAAAGTGCATTTTTTAAAAATAAACTCAAAATTCTTATTTCAAATAACATTGTAGTTCCTTTTAGCAACAACACACATCTAATTACAATATAAGTAAGGAAAGAAAAAAAATAATACAAAATTTTTCTTCAACTTTTTTTTAAATTTAATTTGAATACAAATAAACTTAAGATTCTATTAGAATACAATATTACTATATATAATATAAAAAAATCTTTAACATGGTCTCGTTCAAACAAAAATAATATTTAAAAAAATGTATGCCCTTATATTTACTAAATGTTTGTTTGAAGGAGTAGCATGATAGATAATTTGATAATTAATAGTAATAGTGTGGAATTAATTATTTGCTTTGATTAGACTTTTTCTTTTGCTTTTTTTCCAAAATAATATTGATGAGAAAATAATAATTCTAAAGAAAATATAAATATGACAAGCCATAATTAAACAATTTCATATTTATCGACGAATAATATATTTTCTGTTGAATATTTCACACCACTATCGTTATCCACTAAAACAACATCCTTGGCCCTTAATGCAGCATATGGAGTTTTCGATACAAAAGATACCTAATTTTTAAGTAAAAAAAAAACAAGAATTTAAAATTATTACTGAATAGCTACTTGTGTTTCCTTTAAAAACTTACTTGCACTGGGAAGAAATCTCCAGGTATAGATGAATTACAACTGAATTCCATTGAACCAGATTTATTGGCAGCATCAATAACAGGTATATTCCAGCTTAAAATATGTTTGCGAGCATCATAATTATAAGTACCATCATATTCGGCTACAGATGGTTGAACATTCATGCTAAAAAATTAAAATAAAAATTTAAATACTTCCCAAACAAGGCTTTAAACATTTCGACGCAAAACTTAAATTCAGAATAAAAAGAATTTCAAGTTCCATTGCCTCTCGTTTTATAAATAAAATAAAAATATTCATTTTTTAAGACGATAACCTGATAATTTTAACAATAAAATTACTTACGGCAAGGGTATTATAATAGAAACATCTTGCAATTCTAAATGTTGAGCTTCCAATTCGTATTCAATATTTACATCGCAACCACCTTCACCATTTTCTGAAGGCCAACAATTAACTGAAAATATAAAGCGTAGTCAGTTATTAGACTGCATTAGCAAATCTTTATTCCAATATTAACTTACTGGTCAATGGTATGGCAGCATCATCTTGTGTAACAAAACGCCATTTCAATACGCCAACATCCGTATTTAAGGGGAATGGTTTTGTCGGATTCTTTAAACCAATTATTGAGCGTGTTTTGAATAGTTCCTTATCGACATTAGGATGCGTTTGCAACTGTATGCCATGTGTATCGTTATTTTCCAATTGAACTTTAATGCGACCTAAATTCTCATCGGTAATGCGTAATGTTAACAGACCAGACAATTCGAATTGCTGTAGGCCACCGTCACGACCAATGCGCACCACAAGTTTATCTTCCATTTTTAAATGCACACTTTCGGTGTGAATGTCTGAAACAATTTTGGCCTTGGCTGAAGCCACAGCAGCACTAACACCACTAGCAGCCGGAGTTAAATTGGCAATCTTTTCACCCTCCGATTTAAGTTGATCAACGAAACTATCGACATCCTTGGTTTTGCCACCCAATTTCAAAGCATTGCGAGATACAGGTTTTCTGTGAAAAAAAAAATATGTTACAAATTCTTAAGCAATTTAATTTATATTTTGTGAAGACTTACTGTGCCTTGGGAGCAATGGAAGGTACACTGCTTTCAATAGAGGGTACACTACTCATGCCACCCATACTACTGCTATTCGAACCAAAGCCATCGGCACTAAAGCCACCGCTAGAACGTCCGCCCATGCCGCCCACCGGGCCACCTCTTTTAGCCGTCTCCATGCGTTGTCTTTGCAATTCTTTAGCTTTCTCGCGCATCTTTTGACGGGCTTCCCGTTCTTGACTTTGTCTCACGGCCTGATATATCTTCTCATCGTTTGAATCCATTTCTACGTACGTTTTAATTTGTGCCAAATTCACACTTTCCCTATAGCCCAAGGCTACAATTTCATCAAAGGCAAATATCAAATTAAAAGCATTCTCCAATATCTCCTTCTCTTCCAAAGTGTGACAATATTCCGGTATAACCTTGGAGAACAAGCGCAAAGTTTCCAAATCCTCCAAAATATTACTTGCCTTGGTGGTAATAAGCAGCATGTATAACTTTTCCATCGGCTGGTAGACATAACGTACCGAATCCGTTTCCACGTATGTGTGTTGCTTGCCAGCCGTCATTAGTTTGGGAAATGCTGCCAGTAAGCCTTCAATACGGGCTTTAGTCATTTCGACAAACTGCCGAGAAATAATCACTGAAAACATAAAAATCATAATCGAAAATTTTTATCATACACAAGAATGTTGTAGCTGCATAATAAAACAACAACAAACCTTTTCCATTTTTAGTGCACACCGCTGCCGCTATTAGAACCTATCAGAAGGCACACACAAATAATCAGATTTTCAACATTTTCAAACCAATTTCTTGGTGACAAACTTTACTTACCATTTTCAAGAGTATGTAGAGAAACTTCTTTTATATAAAATTTAATATAATCTGGTAGATTATTATGATTTTTTTCTAAAATAATAGGGAAAAATTAAACTTTTTGATAGTCTAGCTGACGTGTTCGATTAATAATTTTCCTGTAATGAAAATATGTCAAAATTGTCAGTCTACTATTCTTAGAATTGGTAACTCTGTTAAGTTGAAAATGTCACATTACTAACTAAAGGAGTTATCGGACTGTAAAGTTAATTTCATTTCGTTGTAAAATTCATTTTATTCCATTGCAAAACTTATTTGTAAATATAAAACAAATTATAAGAGATTAATTAATTTTAAAAACTTGAAATCTATAAATAAAAGATTTTTATTACTAGGTTGAATTGCATTCAACATTTAATTATACCCCAATAAAAAAAATGTTGTTTTTTGTTTACTAACACACACACATCATCTGGCAACTCTTAGGAGATTAACATAACAACTCTGTTTTACTGCACTCGAAAATGTCAGTTGAATAAATTTAATTTGGCGCACGATTAGCGTATAGAGTTCATAAGTAACAATAAAACATATTTTTGCAATAAGATTTGCTTACAATAAAGACTCAAAATTATTTTAAATGAGTTTAGACGAAACGATTAATGCCTATTTCGTTACGACCACTCCTGGCAGAGGGAGTTCTCCTGATGGTGAAGATAAAGGCCCTGAGAGATTTTAAGAGAGCTCTGGCGTATCTACAAAATCATATTCCCGAAGAGAATATACGCCAGATTAAGGCAAGTGAAGGCTTTCCCTTAATAGCCTCTGGTAGGCTAACAAAAAAGGATGTATTCGTATTTGATTTTTTTGAGGGTGATTTTTTCCAACAACTCCAGCAGACTAAATCCATAATAATTGGACCACCATGTTTATTAAGTTGTTTGCTGCAAAACAAAGAAATTCCTTTAGGTACCAGTCCAGTTTATACAACAGCAATGCGAGATTTACAAATATCAGCGACGGGCATTACACCCCAGGAGAAAGAGAAATTAAAGGGTCTCATACAATGGATGGGTGGACATTATTTTCAGAATTTCAGCCGTTCCATAACGCATTTAATATCGAATACAATCAAATCGGCAAAATATGAACATGCTACATTGAACAGTATACCGGTAATGCATACCGATTGGGTGCAGCGAGTATGGGAAAGAAGTTGTGCTGCTGAGGAGATATTAGCCACCGATGAGGAATTTGATAAATACAAATTGCCCATATTTTTTGGTACCAATATAACCTGTACTGGTTTGGACAATGACAAAAAGAATGAAGTAAGTAAGATATTCTTGAATTAAGGAAAAAAAAGAAAGTAGAATTTTAGACGTTAAGTAAGATCTAGCAGAACTAATTTGAATGAGGGCTTTTCATTAAAATTTGTTATACTTCAGTGTGAATGCAATTACAGTCTAGTATGTATATTTTTTATATCCACATTGTATGTATGTATGTATACTATTATATTTATATGGAAAAACATTTGTAGCAATTATGAGATATTGTTCCCTTTCATTTTAACTATTCCTTTAATTTCTTTTTGGTTATTAAATTACGGCTCAGTCTCATAATTTTAGAATGAAGTGTATAAAGCTTCTTAAAAAAACCTTCTTAGACGGCATCTAATAAGGGGTTTGAACTGATCCGCATAGTAAATGTCTATTTATTTGATGTAACAAACTTTTTAGTTACCGACGAAATTTCAAACACACTAATATTTCTACTCTGCATTCTAGATTATGCGGCTAGTCAACGAAAATGGAGGCACATATCATCGAGCCTTTCGATCTCAACTGGTTGACATTGTCATTACCGAAAAGGATAAAACAAATTCTGAAAAATATGCAGCTGCCGTTCGTTATAAGAAAGATATTCTCCTGCCAGAGTGGATTGTTGATAGTGTGCAAAAGGGATTTGCTTTACCCACAAAACCGTATCAAGTGAAATCATTGAAAGTTTCAACTCCTACAAAAGCCGATCAGAGTATAGCCGATTTTACAGCAGCTGATAACACTCAACTCTCGGATATATCACGTATAAGCAATATGGGTTCTAAAAGAGTTCATCATAATTTAAGTAATGTTAACGACACAATCTGTTCGACTATGAATGATCCACCGACATTTGTTGCCCCCCCAGCACCAGCTCTATGATGAAATATGTCCTAAAAAAGCTAAAAAAGCAGGTAATTTTTTGGATGGATGTTGCATTTATTTAAGTGGTTTTCGTACGGACGAGCGAGAAAAACTGAATCGTATTTTAAATGTGGGCGGTGCAACTCGTTACGATGTGGTCAATGAAAAGATAACGCACATAATAGTGGGCCAGTTGGATGATAATGAATTCAAAGCCTGGAAAAAAGACAATTTGTTAGCAGGTGAATCGGAATGTTAAAGATAACAAAATCAAAAAAAAAAAAAAATTATATCTTCTTTCTTTTTAGCTGTCCATATTGTACGCCTTGACTGGTTAGTGGAAAGTATAAAACTTAAACAACCTGCCAGTGAAGCCATTTATCGGGTTTCCTTACCCACTTCAAGAGAACCTGATGCCCCTTCACCATCTTCAAAGAAAACTTTGCGTTCTATGAATCACAGCTTCAAGCAACCCGATAAACCAATAAAGAAAAAATTGTTTTCAAAAGATTCAGAAAATACTGATGATACGGATAAAAATTCAACTTTACAGCCACCTGCAGCCGCTTCTACTCAAATTCCTCCAGAACCAGAGGAACAAGATTTAATTGCCCAGTATTCGCAAGAAAACATACCGCAAGCATCAATACCACAAGCACCTTTGCAAAATGAAGACTCAATGGCTCATCCAGTGGCTTCTTCAACACATTTAACACCCGATGAGCCAACAGCCAAACCAACTCCAGCACCGCTACAGCCAAATCCTTCCGATATGAGCAATGGCACTGGAATTACAATTGATTATGAAAACTTGGATTTCTTTCAAGGGTGTTCCTTGTACATTGATAAGGAACATTTTCCAGAGGAATTTTATACACAAATTATAAGTGAATGTGAGGCAGCTCAAGGTAATGTTGTACCATCCACATTTCGTGATCCAGTTGACTATGCCATTGTGTCATTTGAGAAAACATTGGATGTGAGCAAACTTCCGGTTAAAGCCAGACATATTGTAACTGAACTATACGTAGTAAGTACTGAGAATTATAAGGAAATTTGTATTAGAAAACTTATGTTTATTTCTCTTTGTTTTATTAGGAAAGCTGTATGAAAGCTAACAAATTAGTTCCTATTGAATATTATCACAAACATATACCACACACTGCCAATTCACAGCCTCTGGAGGGTATGACTATTGTTATTTCTATTTATTCATTGCTTGAAAGAGATTTCATTGATTCGATTGCTCAATTGTTGGGAGCAAATGTAAATAAAACCTTTGTGAAAAAAGAAAAACCCTTATTAGTATGCCCTTCGCCAGAAGGATCTAAATATGAAGGCGCAATTAAATGGCGCTATCCTGTTGTAACTTCTGAATGGTTGTTAGAATGCGCCAGGGAGGGAAAGAGAGTTTCGTATGCAGCATACTTAGTAGGTGATAGTCCAGATGACTTTCCAATATCACCCACGTTAAGAGGGCCCACCAATACAAGTAAGACTGAAGCTAAGGCAACACCTACAACACCGATAGCACGTATTAACATGGATGTAGATGTGGAAGAGAATAATATGGAGACTGTAGAAAATGTAAGACAACAGGATGTTAATTCTGCTGAAATCTTTACACCATTAAGGAATAAACGGGTTTCGGAATTGGCCGGTCCTGGTAAAAGCTCTAGGCTGTCTATAACAAATTCGACAAATTTAGGTCCCGAATCTCCAAACACTCCTCCAAACAATTATGCACCAGCCTCTTATAATTTTGATTTCATGGAAAATTTCTTAGACGAAATTGAAAATGAAGAACAACGTGAGTGTTTACGTGAAGTAATTAATGAAATGAAAAACAATCAAACACCTGAACTAGAGCGTATACGTAGACAAGCTTGTACACCAATAAATCGAAAAATACCCACACCTAAAGGTATTCCCGATTTTTGCACTACGCCCGAGTTTGAAAAACGTATGGCAGAAGCTTTTGAAAAGCGTTGGCGTTTGCCAACGAAAAAACTTAAACCAGATACACCTATTGATGAAATTCGTAGACGTGTATTACGTGCCACATGTAAAGCTTATGGTATACCATTCGGTGATGATGAAGAGCAACCGGGTACATCATCAAGCAAGAAATCACCACTACGTTCGTCTCCAAGAAAATCTGTAGAATCAAACTCCACTACACCTTTAAATAATCGAACAACAAGAAGTTCAACACTTGTGCCCAGGACCATTTTTTCACAAAATTCTCCGGCTAATAACTCCATTATGGCATACAATAACACCAACAACACTTTAAAGATGGCAGCAAATGAAACTAGAAAATCGGACACTTTTGTGCCCAACACTCAAAGCCCAAATGCGGCAAATTCATCAGCATCTCCAAGCGGTTTAGGACAAAGAGCATCCTTGGTAGGAAAGTCCACCATAAATTTTGATAAAATCAGTTTTGAGGAGACCAATGTCAACGACAATGCCACAATATCTAAAGAGGTGTCGAAAAGACGTTCAAATAGTACAGTTGACTCTCCCGAAATTAAACAAATCACTGAATACTTGCGTAGCTGTGACTCAAAGCGACAAAATCTTAAACGCTCTCACCAGTACTGCGATCGTCCACAATCACCGATTGAATCTATGGAAACTGAGGCCCACTATATACAACCATTTGAATCAGAACAGCTGCATACACAAGATTTAGTAGGTTGGCGTGATCCAGCTGAGTTTAGTGCTCAGAGGCGCTCTAAAATAACAGAACCAACAATGCAATATAAAGGAACTCCCAAGTTTAGTATCTCTTGTTCAGATGAAGCCACTAGAGACGCTGTTATAGGTAAAATTTTGCAATTGGGAGGCGAGGTAAGAGATTTGTTAGTTGATATAGAAAAAGATTAAACCTATTTCTGTTTAACTTTCCCTAAAAGGTATGTGAAAATTTGGTTAATTTCGATCCAGAATGTACACATTTTGTTTGCGAAAAACCAAATCGTGGTGAAAAAATGCTCGGCTGTATTTCATCGGGCAAATGGGTTTTAAGCTTAAAATACATTGAGGAATGCTTTGCTAAAGATGTATTCGTCGATGAAGAACTCTATGAATGGGGCAATTGTAAAGCGCTAAATCTACCGCAGCTTTCTCCCGATGAACAGGTTATAGCATCAGCTGCACATCGATGGCGTAAACAATTGTCCGCAAATAGTCAGGGTACATCAAATGGTGCATTTACCGGCATCAAAGCCATATTACGTATTTCGGGCCGTAACATTGATGCTCTTAAGAATGTTATTAAAGCTGGCAAAGGTGAAGTCGTTGAAGCAACATCCCCCTATGCTGCTTGCCCTGAAGCGGCTATGGTAACGCATTGTTTTGTCGATGTTAAAAAGTGTCCCCTAAATACTGAAGATTATGCATTTTTCAAGAGTCATAACATATTTATTTTGTCTCAAATGTACATCAATGCTTTTTTGATGAATGGCGCCGATGTTGACATGTCAAAATACGCCGTTAATATGTAGAAATTGTACATGATTGAAAAAGTACGTGTAACAAGAGTCATGAAAAGAACTGATTGTTATAATTTTAAATTTATTATTTTATAAAAGATTTACTACTAGTAATAATAATAATTTCATAAGCGGATAATTATGTGTAGCTTTCGTGGTTAATATTTAAATGTCAATAAAAAAATATTCTTGGCTTATCTAAAAAATACAAAAAACTGTAGTTAAATTCTATTAAAGCATTTTTTTTTCTTGATTAACATTAATGGGTTTAAGTTAAAGGGTTCAAGTTTCACACCTTCATGAGCACATCCCTTAACTCTAAGATTTTACAATTTTGCGATTTCTGACCTTTGTTTTTAGAGATGTAAGCTTTGTTTGGATTACTCAGAAGCAGTATATTGTACGAATAGCCTTTTGAAACGACTTGAATAGAAACAGGAACATTTTCTTGCTGCTTAATATACAATATCGAGAACTTTACGTTTATGGAACTCAAAATATCTGCAAAGGACAGAACGTGAAAATATATTCTGAGTTGAAAAAAATAAGGCAAACGTAGGTACAGAAATTTTAGAATTAAAATATGTTTTGCATGCAACCTTAATATTTTTAAACTAAAGTGATGCCCATACTGCTTTATGAATGCCAAACCGCCTAGTAAATGACCATTCAACAGGTCAGATGTCTTCTGCATAGTCTTATGAAGTATAGTCTGAAACGAAGTGCAACATAAAATTACCAACAAGGCTCTATGCGAACTGCGAACAGTTTCGTCACCCTCAAGTTTTTTAATTTCGAATTTGCAAAATTTATCTTCAATATCATAACGAGCTTTAGAAATTAATTTCTGCATTTGAGGAGTAGGAATAACGTTATTCAACGATTCACCATCTGTCACCTGAGAAGATGGTGTATCCCTAACACTGATATTAGGTGTGCCTCTACCAGAAACATTTGCCGATACCATGTCAGAAAGATTGTCATTTTCAGCATTTTCTTCCAACTCTAAAGAACTTGTTATTGAATGATTCGAGAGCACTTCACTAACAGCTTCTAAATTGTCAGAATTGCCAATAGAAGCATCATCGTGGGAAAGGGAAAATCATGTGGGTCTTATAATATCGGACAAGCCATCAAAACCATTAATACACGACGATTTATCAATATCAACCGTAGATTCCTGTTGATAATTATCGTCAGCATGTACTAAATTACCATTTCCACGGCGATATGCCTGTAGGCTCTATGAATTCACAAGAGTGGTTGCACTGCGAACGAGAGAACATGAATGTGGAAAATCGTGAAATGAACTAAAGGTGCTAGCGATCGATGCTCCTGCACTTTAATGTGACTTATGGAATTTTCTGATCTACTAGGAACTGCACATCTAATGATGTTAGTAATGTGATCCTAAATAATATTTTGCCTCGTAGTAGAGAACTTGTATCATTAGAACAACGTCAGGATATTACCATCGATAGGGACTCTTTTTTTCGGCATAACGAGAGCTTCATAGTATAGACTTGACATGGGCTGATTAACATATGTCTTTGTTTTTTGACAATACAAGAGAAATTCCAGTGGACTGACATCACGGACACGGCCCAGAACAGGATCATAGTAATTGTGCTACTACTATCTGTTACAATAGTTAAGCAAAAATTGTTGAATTGTTTTTAATATTTTTTTATTAAATATTTTTGTTCATATTGGTTTGATTTGTTGTGTTGGTTGAATAAATATCGAAAAATATTAAATATTAATCAATATATAAATATTATTGTATTATAGTATATAAATTATTATTATATTATGCTATTTAAATGTATATGTTCGAATATATACCGTATAATGCATTTATATATGTAATATAGATAATAGTGGGATACTTCTAAATTATTATTTCATTTCGTATTAACACATGCAATAAAAGTTTTTGTTTAAAATATAATAAATTATGCTTCAAATAAAAGTGCAGGCAAAACAAAATACTATTGAAATAAATAATAAATACAAAAATACTTGCACAAAATATACAAATGAAAAAAAAAAAACAAAAAAGAAAAATCATTAACAACTTACAAAAATATAAATATAAACAAAAGGTATTTAGGGTAAGAGAACAATTGAAATTTACAATTTTACACTTATAGAAAAGTTATTTAATAGATTACAATAAAAATATAAAAAAGTTAATAATTGCAAAATTATTATACAACTGCAGTGAATACAATGCTGTTGCAAAAATTGATTTTATTGCTCCAGATAGTCCATAGTTTTAATAAACTTTACTACAGAACCGAATAAGGTCCAGTGGAATTGTTCTTCACCATCTAGTTTCTCACCAATAAAACATGTTATATACTCGACAGTAGACAACAAATAAGGTGGATTGGCCTGTTGTAAATAAATCCAATGCAAATTAATTATTAATTGAAATCTAAAGAGAGAGAGAGAGAGAGAGAGCTAGAGAAAACAATGAAAATGATACAAACCATAATGACAACATAAATGAGTACTGGTAAAATATCATCTGCAGCTGGTACCCTACCGCTGGACATGTGTAATAAACTCATTATACTTGAAATACATCTGTAAGAAGAAAACAACAAAAATAAATCAAATGTTGTTTAGAGTCTTAAATTTAAAAAAAAAACTGTTTACCTAATAACGCATTGCAATTTTTCGCGAGGTGTTTTATAAGCAGATATAAATGTTAACTCTTGTTGAGCAAAACTCCATGGAGCCTCTGACAGATAGATTTGAGGTATGCACAGAGCTGGATGGGATGGTGTTATAACATGTTGTAACTTACGTATATGTTCCGATAAAACTCTAAAGAACATTCATTCATTCATTCAGTAAATTTTCATTTGAATTGTTATTTAATTAATACTCACGTATCCCTGGACAGATCAGCATCTTCATTTGGAAACATAACCTGTTGATACATACTCTGCAGTAGAATTCTTTCTAAAGACATGCGTGCCTCTATAGCTTGCCATTCAGGCATATTATTGAGAATACCACTCGTTGACAGTAGCTCCTCCATGAGGCTATCAATGAATTCCTCGATTAAATCAATTTTATCATCGGATACAGTCAGTCGAGCAAAGTCTTCTTGGAATGATGCAAGTTTATCTTGCCGCTTCTCGAAAAACAAACGCATACAGACGGCCATCAAATAACGATTACATGTTGAACTTTCACTTTTCAAACGTGACTCGTATTGTTCGATGTTTTCCATAATCATTAAAAGCTTTTGACGATACCGCATTAAATACTGTAAATAACTTTGTCTTTTCTGTATATCGTTTTGTAATTCTTCCATTAGTTGGGTATGTTGACCAATATCCAATTGAGATATGCAACGTATAGCTTCAGAGACATAAGATATTTGTTGGAAATTTTGTAAATTTATGGCTTGGGCCAATTGAATTTGTAGATATGTTAACAGCGGAGATATGTTAGTATGCTAAAATGATAATAAAAACAAATGTTAAACTTAATTTTCTGCAACACATTCTAAATTGGTGCAACAATTCTAGTCGTCCTTGGCTATTATTGATCAGAATTATAAACTTACGGTTGTGTGTCTAAAATCTCCCGAATGCAAATCAGTCTTAGAAAGAACAGTACGAATCTTTTTCTTAATAATATTGAATGCCAACATTTTATCCGGCATAGAAGGATGTTGGTTGCTGTTAAATTATCAAAAAAAAAAATGAGTTAAAGTGAAAAATTTTATATAAAAGCTGTACGTACCTCTGCTGACCATTAATATCTTTATCAACACCATTTATTGATAAGCCTCCCACAGCTCCTGGGCCATTTCCAATTGAAGAATTTGTAGCCTCACTTGAAGTGCTAACTTTGCGTCTGTATTTAGCTAAAATATCTTCGGTAATATCGTAATAGCCAGTGGTGCGTTCTTGAGCTGTAGCCGTGGAACAACTGGGTATATTAGCACTTATAATATCCAATGAAACTTCAGAGTTATTGGTAGAAAATGAAACACTACGTGAACTTTGTGACATATCATCACAATTGGCGGCGTTAGGATGTCGAGACTTTTGTCCACGACGATGTTTAAAAATGCCCTGTTTTAATTTATTGAAAATACCATAATTAGTGGTGGATAGATTAGAGGGATTGGTTGGACCATTGGCACGTAAAACGTCGGGTTGAAAACGGGATGAATGTCTATTTTGTCTAGCAGATGGATTCGATGTAGATGAACAGTGAGCCTTATCAGCTGATGCATCAAAACTTATGCTTTTTGGAATGGCTCCCGTAGACTTTGTAGGTTTTTGTGAGCTAGATGCAGAGGAATATACCATTATGCCGGCCGAAGGTGTTTGATTAGTGGGCGTATTTCGTGCAGGATCACCACCATTGTTATCGCTTGTATCATTTAAATTTAAATCAGAAGTTTTGTTAATCAAAAGCAATACTTCTTGGTCTTGTTCTTGTTGCTGCTGTTGCTGTTGTTGTTCCCTTTTATCGTCATCCGTCTGAGATGAAATATTTGGCAATGCCTCTGAGATTCTTTTGGACACCGTATTCAACATTATTTCATGATTTTCATAATTTAACGATTGGTGTCTGCGCAGTAAAGATGTTGAATTAGATCCTGAACTTTCACGTCCACCTTTTAATGCTAGAATACCATTACGCCGGCCATCTATACCAGATGATCTCTGTAAAGTGGTCGTTTCTCGTCGTTCTACCATATCATCTTGGTATAACTCCATCAGAGGAGGCTCTGGTGGTGCTACTGAAGGAGGAGTTAAGTCTTTATCATCACAAAAATCTGAAAAATCTATAAGATCTTTTGACTCATTACTGGCATTGCTTTGATGACGATTTTTACGATTCGTTGTTGCAAATGGTGAGGATACTTTAGCTGTTGTTCCTAGTTCTTCAAGATTAAAACTTTGATTTGAAATACTACTATCTGCCGAAGCTTGTCTTCTAATCTGATTTGATGATGAAGAAGATGGGCCGGCGGCTTGTAAGAAGCTATCCTTGTCTTTTTCGTTGTTGATCAGTTTGTAATTTTGTTGAAATGAATTTTCTAATTGATTGTTTGTTTTTACTGAGCTTCTAGCCAAAGAAGAACCATCTCGGTAGTGATTATGATAATGATTATTATTTGTAGCTGAAGTAGAATTATCGTCATATGAATTGATGGCATCATAGAAGGCAGAATCTTCTTGTGAACGATCACTAGCATTACCACCACTGCTAGCGCCACTACCATTAACATCGTCAACAGGTCCCTTAGCTACTGGTAATTTATGAGATGCCTGAGCATTACTACATGATGGTGATCTAAAACTACGATTATTACGATTTGCTGAGTAATGGGCATTATTCGAAGATCTTTGACGATGATTTATGGGGGCCGATATAGCGGCAGCCAATTGATTGCGCTCTCTTTCCGAAATTACATTTGAATCCAATATATCGGATCTTGCAGTGATACTTACATTATCATCTGTGTCAACATCATTCAATTTTTCCGAATCAGAAGCTAAAACATCTGTACTCCAATTCGATTCTGATCTTTGATCGGAAGCGTCTAGGTAACCCGATCTCATACCGCCAGCTCCTGAGAGGACATCAAAATTATTGTCTCCTGGTAATACTACAGCGGCCGGTATTAAAGGCGTTGAGAAATTTCTTTCACGTTCTCGCTCTGTGGTATCTACTGTTTCGGAATCACTGGCTAAAACATCAGTTGACCAGGTATCTGAAATGATTGACACGGTTTCGTCACCCTCAAATTTTTTAATTTCGAATTTGCAAAATTTATCTTCAATATCAGAACGAGCTTTAGAAATTAATTTCTGCATTTGAGGGGTAGGAATAACGTTATTCAACGATTCACCATCTGTCACCTGCGACGATGGTGTATCCCTACCACTGATATTAGGTGTGCCTCTACCAGAAACATTTGCCGATACCATGTCAGAAAGATTGTCATTTTCAGCATTTTCTTCCAACTCTAAAGAACTTGTTATTGAATGATTCGAGGGCACTTCACTAACAGCTTCTAAATTGTCAGAATTGCCAATAGAAGCATCATCGTGGGAAAGGGAAAATCGTGTGGTTTTGCTATGCATGGGTCTTATAATATCGGACAAGCCATCAAAACCATTAATACACGACGATTTATCAACCGTAGATTCCTGTTGATAATTATCGTCAGCATCTACTAAATCACCATTCTCCATATCCTGGCCAATGCTATTCATCTTTAAGACTTCCTCTTCCGAGAGAGGCTGTAATTTTTGCTCTACTCCACTATAGAGATTAAACACCAGAACAGGTTCACTATCTGCCTCTGGGGCGAACGATCTGACAGGAGACGAGTGTTGTGAACTGTTGCGTGACGAAAAATTATCTACGCCATTAAGATTTAGGGCACCAGACATACTGCCGTTGACCATACCATTTAAATCTTCTGTATTCTGGCTGCTGCCATTAGCATTTGAAAAACTCATGCTCTTAGCAAGTTTGCTTTTTGTTGATTTACTTAAGTTTTTAAGAGACTGTTTTGTTTTTTCTTTAGATGGACTTTCACATTTGGACGCATTATGAGACCCTTCAGCATTGCCATTAACCATCATAGTATTTTCAGGCAAATGCTTTAAGATCTTTTTCAATTTCTCCTTTTCCTCTTCGGACACATCAAATTCATCAGATGCCGTAAGTATCCTGTAGAATTCAGTCAAATAATTTAATTCTCTTTGAGTTACCAATAAATGGTTCCTTTCGAAATCACTCTGTTGAGCCAATATTGCAACTACATCTTCCCCAGACTGTGTTACTAGAAGTAAATCAATTAACTTGGTTACGTTATTCGCTTCAAACTTTGCATAGAGCTCTGCATATTTAGCATCTATTTCATCATATTTTGCTAATGCCAACATCTGTATTATTTGCCCAATTTGTATAAGATTGAAGCGTACGTGCTCGGATATTGGGGCATCAATTATGCCCATAACATCAGGACTTACGATGGCCGGACAGATGAAGTGTGTAAAAACCATATCGGTAATGATTTCATTTATGATTTTATCCGAGAATTTATGGGCCTGCTTCAACTGATGACACATGGTCTGTACCAACCATCTCAATGTGGACGGGAATAGAGACCAATTTAAAAGTAAATTATCTACAAATATTTTCGCTAATTTATATAAATGATTGATGGTGTCTTTGTGAAATTTGTCAATGTTCTCCTGGTAGGTGTCAGAGGTTTCTAAACCGAATCTGTAAATAAGAGAGAAGAAAATATTTTTAAGAATTGTAAGAAATTCAATTATTGCACACAATTTTACTCAAATTACCTTTTTGTTCTTTCCTTAGATGTAAAACTCTGTATGACTTTTTGTGGATCCACATCTAACATTGTATCGGTCTCACTTAAAACACTCATAATAGGTTGAAATAGAGCAGCTGTCAAAAATATTTTCGCCGAAAACATTGATTCATTCAAACGATGGTAAATACGAGCAAACGTGGATGTATTGGCCCTAAGCAATCTACGCGGATTGTCACTTACAACAATTTGTATTTCGATTAGTTCTCGTAACAGTTTTAAGATCATTTCCACATCTTTTGCATTAATTGCATTGCCAAATACTCCCGATGTTATGGTCTGTATCAAGGAGTTCATATGGGCGGGAGTGATATCTGCTAAACTGTCGCCAGTTGCTAACGATAATGCCAGTATGTAGGGCGATTTATAAAGGTAATTGAAAAGATCTTCGTATGCGATTGCATGCTGTAATAAAAGTATAAACATAAAAGTAAGATCCTAGTCCAATTATAGCTAAGGCTTAGAGGCATACCTCATAGTCCAGAACTTTCTTGGCATCTATAAATTTAACATTGTCATAACTTTTGGCACGACGACAACACAAAGATGGTCCCACTTCCGGACGGGAAACAGTTAAGTCGTTCAGATTTCGTCTTTGCTGGGCACATATGTAGGCTAACTGTAATAAATTGCATTTGATGATTAAGTTTGAATTTAATTAAGCTGATTAAGTTTAGAGAAGCTAGGTTGTAATCCTGAGTGTACCGTTGTAATGGCCAATTATGTACGTACGGGATTGACTTTAATATTTTTAAATTAAATTTCTACGAATTACTTTTAAGGACCTTTACATTTTTAGGACAACTTGGACTTGTGAATCAAAATCAGTTCTAATTATACAAAGCGGTTTCAGCGTAAGGTGGGTGAATCGAAATAACCGTGTTTTATGTCCTCTGAAATTTAATAAAGCACTAGACATCAGTTAGCACATATGTCACCTGCATTTGTTGCACATTTTGTGGATTTCATCATGATGAGTTCATGCATTTTGTAAGCAAAACAGTGTCATTTGAATCACAGCCACTACAGCAGTCGATGCTTTTGACGTGGTATTGAGAATTAAAAAATCAGGATTGAAATCCTGTTGCTGTGGCATCCAGCGACTTTGAAACACCTTGACACATTTTATATGTATGGGCCTTTTCAAGATCTTGCCTATGCTGATATGTACATACCTGTCCTGATAAACAATATCAAATGTATGAAACCTAAGTCGCATGAGATGCATTATACAGAACCATAAATAATACAATGTTTACGACAAACAGCATAGGACTGAGAACGTTTTGTCTTTTCTTTCCGATGTCTAACTAGAGAATATTGTAAACCAGCTAGAAAATACAAACGATGTATTTTAGACACTTCAGAATATATGAGGAATCTCCTCAAAATTCATTTAAGAACCAAAATACTGGTTGCAAATTTTGGAAACGCTACGGATATTTAACAACTGTGCTCTAAGGATACTTGAAAATTTGTTGGGTATTGTTATATCAAACAGGGACTTGTGGGAAAAGCTGTGGAAACACCAAATCACTAAAAGAAAGTGAAATTGGATTTGAATGTAGCTGAAACGGCAATTGTATAGAATCTCCAATGCAATAGATGAGAACACAGAACAGATAAAAATGAGGGAAGATTTGCAAATGTTTTTTGTTTCATCAACCTAGGACCACTGATGACAATATCTGGCAATTATAAAAAGATATGTGTCTCTTCTCTTATTTTTCCGCGTATTAAACTTACGCAAATGAATAAAAAGAATAAGAGATTGCCATTCTTTTATAGGTTTACTTTGAACAAGTGGAAATTTGGAAAATTTACGAGAAAATTCTTTTTTGTTTTTTTTTTTCTTAGAAATTCATAACAAGTTAAGAACAATTGTGGAATGGTGCAAATGGAAATTCCAACTAACGTTTTAATACGCACACAGTTTTATTGTAAAACAATAATTGAAATTGTAAAACAATTCTTTGTATCCCTCCTCTTAACTTTAATTCCTTCAAACAATTGTTCTCTATTTGTATTCTTTTTTTCTTAATAATCTTTTGAATACTTACTTTTGTTATAGAAGCAGAATTCTCCGCTAAAGCTTCTGTTAATTGTGCAAAAGTTGCCTGCTCTTGCTGTATAAACAATTGCTCTTGTCGTAGAGTACGTGCCAAATCCATAACCTCCAAGAGATTTCCTTCCGCATTCGATTCCATTGTGTGTGTTTGTTGTGCTCTTTGTTATGTTCTTTCTTTACGTTACGTTAATTTGATTCAGTAATTTATAATCCGTTGTGATTTTTTTGCGGTTTTTGTTTTTGTTGTTTTTTTTTTTATATTAATATTTCTTTGCTTAATACAATTATTATTACAAGAGTACTGTAATGATAAAAGAATACACATGGAAAATATTTATAATTTTTGTTTTGTACAAATGCTTGTAAATATATACTTGAACTTGTAAGGGGTATTCAAGTACATTCATTCCATTCATTCATTAAAACGTATTATCGGGTAAGCGACAAAAAAAAATAAAAAATATAGAAAACTAGATTAGTAGAAGAAAACCCATGTAATTGGAATTGTTATTATTAAAATAAGCGAATTGTGTAAGGCGCTAGTAGCTAACAAGAACTTGTGACGTAGTTTTGAATACTTAAGCGTTTCATGTTTTGTTTATTACGTATGCATCCAACTACAGATTAATAAAAAAGAGAAAATATGCAATATGTATCTGTATTTCTCGTATAACTTTATGTGAATTAAAGTTATACAGGTGTTTTAGAGCCTTTCTTTCTGTTACGAAAACTATTTCTTACGAATATTGTTGTGCTATTATGTTTCTAAACTAATAAGCAGCGCTGAGTAAATGATAACACAAAAAAATAATTTCAGAACTGTTATGTGATTAAATAATTAAAGAATTTTATTTATACGGAATCATATCACATTATTTGCTTGACAAGTCTTAAAGTCTGTTGTCCACAGATTGGCTTGAAAGAAATAAAGAAAGCTTCTCCTCTTCCCAACCACAGCTAGTCAACGTCTGTCTTTATAAATAGACAATATTCAAGAACACTGTGCAAACTATAAAAGAAACTAGAGTTCCCAATCATCAAATGGTATGGAAAAAAACTTAATCCGCTTTAATAGCCTAAGCACAACAAGAACTTTAATAGAGGCAATCGAGACAAAATAATTTATGCCATCAAATAATAATAAAAGTTAGAGCAAGAATCTCTCATGTGCTGGTCCTTATTTGAATTTTTTTTTACTGTTTTTACTTTCTAGATATTTAAATACTAATTAGTTAAGAACGGGTTAATTGCCTGATTTAGACAATACGGCTACAGAAATGCTCTGTTCAAATAATTTATCAAAACTTGTCGGTTAAGATTTCTTTTCGTTCTTTTTTTAAAAAGAAATTGTTCAAACTAACAATGTTTTTTTTTGTTGACATGTTAAACGATTTTATTTTAAGAGAAACTAATTGTTAAACAAATAAATTGAAAAAAAACAGAAAATAACCAAAAATTATTGAAATTTTTATTAAATTTGAAAATAATTTCAATCTTAAAATGTTTTTAAAAAGTTATTTATCTTCATTTTCCAATTGCTTGCAAGGTTTTGCTTTCGTATAATAGTACTAAAATAAAAAAGAGATCAATAAAGTCTATACAGTTGGGAATTGTTCAATTTTCCTTTTCGAAATCATCCTCTTTTGTTTTACTAAAACATTTATTTCTTGAAAATGATACATAATATGAATATTTCTGTTGAATATTGTATTTACGCTAATAAAACAAACAAATATTTACTTAATATTCCCACATACATACATATGTACATTGTTTTTATTAATAAATTACTAGTAGTTTTAAGTATTTACGAATTTTTGTCAACGACTACATTATGCACATTGATTTTAATAAAATTTTATGTTCATTTAATATAAAATATTTAAAAAAAATTTTTATTTATATACATATACATTTCTTTTTTGCATATAATATGTAATAAAGGCCTTATCAAAGTTCAAAAACCTTATTTTATGTGGCAAACAATTGTACATACATACAAATAATGTTATAATTATTTTATTTCAATTTTTTTTTTAGCAGAACCTCATTTAGATAATAGAATTGAAATGATTACCTGCCTGTAATAAAATTTCCCTAGAGTAGTTTCCTATAATATACTATATGAAGATAATTTCATGCTTCGTTTGGTGTTAGGAATTCAAAATTCCGTAATATTTAAACATAAAATGTTTCTATTGTATTTAAATAAATATGATAAATTTCACTGTTGATAAAACTTGTAAAGAATATCTTATCTCAGAGAAACAAATCAATTAATTAGCTGTTCATGGAGGTTTCCCAATTTTATATTTATATTTTATTATTATAAACACAATATGAACTTAAATAGTATTGTGAATAACTTTAATTAATTAAAAATATTACTTATTGGTGATAAAATAAAAAATTTTTTATATGCATTCATAGTAACTACCTACATATGTATGTATGTATGTACACCCCTAATTTTTTAAAGGCGTATAAAAATCAAAGTGTTTTAAAAATATAAGGTGTAATAAAAAGGAATATATTATAGAAATGTACAACATGAGGTGTATTAAAGGAAATTTATTATTATTTTTTTATAAAACCAGCACTCAGGGGAGTGCAGGTTTTAGAAAGAGGTAAGATGCGAACGGTAAAGAAACGAGTTTCTGCTGGGGACTATAAAATGGTCAGTGCTATACCTTTACGATTAGACAGTCTATAGCAATCGTCCCCAAGAAGCCCGCAGTTTCTCACACCACTATTGACAGATTTTTCGAGAAACAAGAAGAGAAAGAGGTGCAATCGCCGAAAAAATACTTTTTGTATTTTTTTATTTTGGATGTCTGGCCAGGGACTCGAACCTTGGTTTTACGTCTAATAAGCCAGCAGACTACGTACTAGACAACGGCGACCCCTATATTTAGAATAAAAAGAATAATCCTATTAACATCGAATATGCTTCACCATGTTAGATAACTTGCAGTTACTTTTAAGATAATTCCTTATTTCCTATGCTAGGTTAGGTTAGGTCAAACGATCAACAATTGTTTCGTTGACGTATACAAGAAAGTATACAGGTAAATAAATTCGTTTATTACAAAAAGAAAATAGGTTTTCCTTTTACAACACCTTCTATACTGCACCAAATGACATCGAATGATCACAACAAATTGTTTAACTGTTTAAATAAATTTGTAAATGAGTGTAAACAATTTAAAAAAAGTATGAATAATGTTTTCCAATAAGTCAAGGCGAATTTTATTTACCTTTTAATGTTTGTTCAAATAATTTCATTTTCTTTCTTTTGAATAACATTAAATGAATCATTTGAAATAATAGTTATTTTTGATAGAAAACATTAGACTTCAAATCTTTTATATGTACGTTGTTTATTTCATTCTTGAATATCATTTATTTCCTAGTGATTACAGATAACAATTTTTTTTTATCTCTTGCTTAGTGAAAAACGTGGCGTTAAATTCGGATCTTGTTTAACACAACCAGCGGTAAGAAAAGAACTAGAGGTTAAGGTTACTAATATTTGTTAGGACGACTTTATGTGTATTTAAATGTTTTAAATAATTTCAGACATTTTTAAACCATTTAAAAAGGATCTTGCTTAGGTTTTGAATAAATAAGAAATTGAAAATTTCTCAAGTTCAAATTATTAAACAGCATAAATAACAGTCATAAGTTAAGACTGAACTCCATTCATAATATTAATAAAGTTAGAAATCGTTAGAAAATTCTTGATTTTTTTGGGAACGATAGTAAAGTAGTCTATTAACCCACCAAACGCATAAAAGTAGCATTACAGATCTTATATAGAAAGCAAAATATGTATGTTCGATTCAAATATATTTACAAAGATTTATTTATGTAACTATGTCAACCCCATTCATCGAATAATACCTCATAAAGTTATTCCAAACAGAATGCAACTGGAACTGTGTCCCAAACCACTTTTCACTGACTTAACCTAACAAATATAAAAATTATCGCACTAACGAATTTGAAGCATTCCAGAACCTTGTGGTTTTTGTAGACTTAAACATACTTGATGTTGGCAGGATACTTAATGAATGATAACATAACATATCAGGCAGTGTTAAACACATAATATTTACTAAAGATTATTTTGAAGCCTAATATATATACGTACTTAGAAAGGCAATTAATTCGTGGGTTCAGTGAGTTCTTCACCATGAACATTATTTCAATGTTAAAATCATTTGCTATGCGTTACCAATGTAATGATTACTCTGTATACAGATTACTTAATAAAAGAAATTTGAAGAAATCAAGAAGAACATCTAATATAATAATACACATTAAATTGTTTAAAAATAAAAGAACAAATACATACGCTTGAAAAAAAAACAAAATAAATAAACTAATGAATTCAAAGTGGGATGCACTTCCCGTCAATCACTTTTCACACACTGGTACAGACAAATTACAAATACAACAGTACAGATATAGCCGAGAGGGGACTATGTATTTTGTTTGGTTTTGTTGTTACTTAAATTGTTTAATTTCATTAAAAATAAAACAAAACAAATTCTTATTAAATCGCACAATAATATTAAGCAAATAATAAATAATTTTGTATTTTGTAAGTGAATATGTTTACACAAAAACCTCATGCCAACAGCACGGGATGCAAGCGAAAAACGCCAAAACTGATGATTAAATATATGGGAGCTTTTACGAAGTGATATTAATTTGTTTTTTTTTTTTTTTTTGTATGAGATTTTTAATAAATTTAATGTGAAATCTCACAATTTGTTTAAAGAAATTTCACTATTCCAATGATTTTTCACAGCGGAGCGCTAGCGCTCCATTGCCATCTATACATTTTCTGCTGTTATATATGTGTGTTGTTTTTGTTTTAAATGCGTATCACAATTATTGAAAATTTTTTTTTTTGATAAACTTTCACATTGATTTATATAATTTACATACATTTTTAAATTTCGTTTTATGTTTTATGCAACAGAAACACTTCTTTTTTTTAATTATTCACATTTTATATGGTGTTTTTAATCAAATAATCCCGTTTTTCTGTATTATTTTGCAATATATTCAAGAGATCCGTCTGATATAAACTGAGAGCAGAAATATATAAATTGTTTTTTTTTTCTTTTTTTTCTTAACAAAAAATTATCGATATCAAATGTCAAATTATGACAGTTAACGAGGTAGAAACAAATGACAACAATATTCAACAAAAGAAAATATAGATAGTGTTACCAACTCTGTACACAATACTACATTTTGTTAAAATTTTTGGAATTTATATGTTATTTGTATCACAGAACATTTTTAAAAAATAGCTTAATGCGAACAAGAAGTCGTAGATTGTAAAAGACCTCAATAACAGCATGGAAACAGTATAGTATAAAGCAATAGTTGGTTTACAAATGGTGTATTGGCACCACTAAATCTTTTATGAAAAACAGCTGTCGGTAATTAAGACCAATTGTTTACATAAATCAAAAGTAATGCCAAGTTTAATAATTAAAAACAATAACAAACTTCAGATTTATGCACACGACACATCTCTAATGAAAGTAAAATAAATTCATATGGTTATGGGTATTTAAAACTCGTTATTTATCCATCAATACCCTGTGAATAACATAAGTTGCGTGAGCTGCGTAAAAACAAAATAAAATTTGTTTATTGTATTGATATTAAGTTACGAATATAATTTTGAAACAGATTTACTATGCCGAAGGTGAGAAGATCTAGAAAACCACCACCAGATGGTTGGGAATTAATTGAACCCACTTTGGAAGAATTGGAACAAAAAATGCGTGAAGGTAAGGTCTTCTAAACGATATAATCACAGTTTAATAAATCATTGTCATAATATCTTCCAGCTGAAACTGAACCACATGAAGGTAAACGTATTACTGAATCATTGTGGCCCATATTTAAAATTCATCATCAAAAGTCACGGTACATCTATGATTTGTTCTATCGTCGCAAAGCCATCAGCCGGGAACTGTATGATTACTGTCTAAAGGAAAAAATTGCTGACGGAAATCTTATTGCCAAGTGGAAGAAGTCTGGCTACGAAAATCTTTGTTGTCTACGCTGCATACAAACCCGGGATACAAACTTTGGTACAAATTGTATTTGCCGTGTGCCTAAATCAAAATTGGAAGAAGGCCGTATAGTGGAATGCGTGCATTGTGGTTGCAGAGGTTGTTCCGGCTAGAAATGGAGGTTTTGACGCAGGGGCCAAGTTGTCTTCTTATTTTTTACTAGTAGTAGCATAGGTCGTTTAGCATTTAGATAATAAAAATTTCCATAATTTCTTTTACACTTAATTATATTTCAATAAAGTAAATTATTACGGACTAAGCTGATGATTTGTATTTAATTCTTCACTTTAAATCGTATACTACCAGTATATATGATTCTTATAGCGGGGCTTTTATTCTGTAAGTAAATAAATTTCAGTTTTTGAAGAAAATCGCATTTGTCAACTCAGCAACAACAATTTCAGGAAATAGCTTGTCTAGTAAACTTTTTTTATTCTGCTTATCAATTAAATTTAAAATTAGGTATAGTTTTGTTCGATCCTTTAAATGGTTCAGTTGTTCTAAAATATTATGCCACCGTCTAGGTAATTATAAAAATTCATTAACTTCCAGTTTGTTTGAAATGGACAGTTTTGCCTGTATTCTTGGCAAAAATTTCTGCCAATTCTTCTTTGCTTAGGGTTTTATGGTGTACTCTCTGCATATGATTAGAAAATCTGAAATAAAATTTGCAATAATTTTTATTCAGGCCTTAAAGGGAAACTTTCACTTTAATTTACCTTATTCTTCTTTCAAACCCGATACCAGGACAAATTTCACATTTGTACGGCATGCCGGTGTGTTTAAACAAGTGGGCTTTTAGTTTATTACGATTATCATAGACAGCTGAACAGAATGTGCAGGCATGTTGAATGCCTTCATGTTTTTGCAGGTGATATGTCAAGTGGACTTTAATGGCGAAGCGTTTATCACATAAGTGGCATTCATAAGGCAGCTCCCCTGTATGTGTGCGCATATGTATCTGAAGATCTACTTTGCGCGGATAAGATTTATCACATTGTTCACATTTAAATGGACGCTCTTTATGCAATCTTTTATGAGCCGACAATTGAGCTTGTCCTCGAAAATTATTGCCACATATCTTGCACTTATAGACACGTCTTATCGTATGAACCTTTCTTTCATGCTCCTGAAGAAGTTTTAAATGTGAAAAGCTTTCATTACACTGTGGACATTCATGCAATAGCCGATAGTGTTCTGTTGAAATATGCTTGTATAAATGATCGACATTGGCGAAGGAAATATCTAGGAAGGCGGAAGAAGAATAACGTTTTTAAAAATGATTTTCAATCAAATATTTAAGAAAACTGATATAAATATTCAATCCATTTAAAAATAATATAATCTTTTGTGTTGTTGTCGAATTCAAGTTTAATTTTGTATTTATTAAAAATAAAATTAAACTAAATCTATGCTAAAATAAATTATTTCCCCAAAACTTCAATTTCTTCTTGGATGTTTTCATTGTCATCTTCACTGGTAGTCTGTACTAGACTCTGATGATTGATTTGTCGGATTTTTACACTTTTGCCCGTATTTTGTTGAAACATTTCATTCAAAGCTTCATCGGATATGGTGGCGTGGATGCACGCGATCCTAAGTGGCGCTTAAAACTAAAATTAAAATTTTGAAATTTTTAATGATTTCGGTAAGTTTCATTTACGTATATTATACTTACGTATTGCGGGTAGCAAATCCATGATCATCACATAGTTCACAACGATATGGCATGCCAGTGTGTTTAAATGAATGTGCTTTTAATTTTTGTTTGGAATTGAACTCAGCACCACATTCCTTACAATAATGTTTAATGCCATAGTGTTTCTGCAAGTGATAGGTGAGCCGCACCTTAATGGCAAAACGCTTTTCACACAAATGACATGCATATGGCAATTCACCCGTATGAGATCTTAGGTGTACATTTAAGTCAAAGTGCCGGGCATATTTTTTATCACAATGTGGACACGGTATATTCTTTTCCAAATGGAGTTTCATATGATTCATTAATTGATTTTTCATCTTAAAGGCATTACCACATATGTTACAAATATTATCACGTTCTTTATGTGCATGTTTACGATGGGTATCCAATAAATATTGCGAAGCGTATTGACGATCACAATCAGAACAAGCGTATACGATATCCAATCGTTCACCTTGATGGATTTTTTCGTGTTGATGTAGTGATTTGGCGTTTTTAAATTCGCGCGCTAATTTTAATAAAGCATAGCATTAGTTAACGACTCTTTAGGTGTTTAATGGTAGAAAACTTTACAAAATATAGTTCAAACTATATTTAGTTTTACGCAAAACGTGTAAGTATAGCACGATAAAAACGAGTTTCTCTACAATTCCTTAAGATATTGAAAATTTGCCTGATTTTATTTCATTTATGATTGAAGGCCTATTTTAAAGCATTTCTAAAGACAAAAATGGAATTTCTAGAAAGAAACACTAGCAACCCCTATTTATTTTACTCAAAAATTAGTTTCCTTTAAGTAACCTATTTAGATATCAAACGTGTCCCATCTTCCAAGAATTTACAGCAAGTAAATAAGCCTTTGACTATATCCTATAATGTTAAAATATTCCAATGTACTTACGACAAAAGGCACACAAAAACTTTCTCGTTTCATCCTGTTCTCGACTTTCTTTTCGTTTATGTAACTCCATGTGCTTATTTAAGTTTTTCTTCAATAGCTTTCTCCTACATATTTTACATTGAAATAAATCAGCAGATTCTTCCATATTTTCATCAGTCTCTACTGAAAGAATATCCTCATGTAACTGTTGGTCATTCCCACTTAGGCACTCTTTTGTGTGATTTTCCAGCAGAGCTGGTTTTTCAAATGTTTCAGAGCATTTAAAGCATTGGTAAATCGGTAAAGTGCCATTGGCCAATAATACTTCAGCGAGTGTGGCAAACTGTTCAGCATGCATTTGTTCTAAATGCTCTTTTACATTATCACGGCCTTTAACTAAATCACATGCAAATGGACATTTCTGACCTTGATTATGGACGATTATTTGGTGTAGTTTAAATAGGGGACTGGTTAGAAAACTGTTATTACAATCTCTGCATGTATAGGTTATTTTAATATCTTCTTTACTTAAACTCTTGGAGTGTCTTAATTCTTTGTGTCGTTTTAGAGCTGTGCGACATCTAAATTTAGTTTGGCAGTCTGGACATTGGTGTGGCCTTAATTGTTTGTGCATGTTCATATGGCCTTCATAGGAAACATCTCCACGCAATATGAGTTGACATTCGCCACATTTCCACTTGGGTGGTTTATACGAATTTACTTCATTTTCATTAAACTTTATTAAATAATCGTCATCCAATTCATCTTCAGGAAAACATAAGGCTTCATTAGATACGCTTGGATTGCTAATAGTAATGTTGACGTTTTCTTGTGTGGAAGCCACTTGTGCCAGGCTTGCCAATAAGTTTTCTTTGGGTTCTTTTCCAACCTCTAACAATTCTTCCATTATATTAATTTCTTCCACTTCGTGAATTTCCTAAATTTTGGAACAAAAAATATCTTAAATGGCATACGAGTACATCAAGAAATTTATTGTAAAACTAACCTCTACGATAACGTCCTCCCGTTCTGCTTCCTGCTCTAATATCTCTTCTATGACACATACTTGTATGCCGTTTTCATCTACCGGTGAAAAATATTCATTTTCCAAAACTTGTACATTTTCCATGTGAACTTCATCCTCCTCCTCCGTTCGATTTTTGTTAGAGGCCATCATTTCTCGCCTGAGTTTTTCATCCGACAACCGTACACTAATTCCAAATTCATATATTTGATGAAGTTCATTACAGCAACTGGAGCATATTTGCTGCGGTAGACCATCATCATGTTCCACTTGTACTTCAGCTAAATATCGTATATTCTCTGCATAAGTCGCTCCAGATTTATGTTGTTCAAAAATATCAACATACATATCGGCATTTGTGGCTAAACAACAACGACATCGTCGTTTCATATTTTGTTTATTTGATAAATATAAAATTTTTATAAAAATTACAATTTAATTTATGCCTTGTATTTACTTCTGGTAGCAGCTGTCATTTGGTATTGTGGATGGCAAAATTTTGTTTATGAATTGATATCGAACATCGGAATGAAATGAAACGAGAGTAGCCAACCTAAATTTCTATTAATTTATACAAAAATATTTTTAGCGCAAATTGTTGCTTATGGTTCTTAAAATATTAGCATAATATTAATATAACGATAATATTATATTTGTGCAGAATAGAAAAGTATGTTGGCCAAATTAGCTAACAAAATTGAAGTGGCCATCTATTTGTCAATTTTTTTTATATGTGCTATCATCTTCAATAGTAACTAAATAAGAAGAAGCATTGCATATTTTTAATAAAAATTTGTTTTGAAAGTGACACGAAGACAGTAGCCAAGGAATTCAGTTCTTATTTTTATAAAGTTTAATAAATTTTCAAACAAAAAATGTCCAGCATCGAACAATTACAAGCGAAATTGGAGGAACTAAAACAGGAACTAGAGAGTCAACGAAATGAAAACCAAGCGGCAAGGCAGCGTATTGAAAAAATGTCAGCCGAGGTAGTGGACTCAAATCCCTACAGTCGCTTAATGGCCTTACAACGTATGGGCATCGTTAAGGAATATGAACGCATACGTGACAAGGCTGTGGCCGTGGTGGGTGTGGGTGGTGTTGGTAGTGTTACTGCTGATATGTTGACCCGCTGTGGTGTTGGAAAACTGATACTCTTCGATTACGACTAAAGTCGAGTTGGCTAATATGAATCGTTTATTCTTTACACCAGACCAGGCGGGACTATCGAAAGTAGAGGCAGGCTGCTAAGACATTGACTTTTATTAATCCAGATGTTACAATTGAAACACACAACTACAACATTACTACTGTGGAGTCATTCGATAAATTTTTAGACACTATTGCCCATGGTGGTCTAAAGGCGGGGCAACCTGTTGATTTGGTTTTAAGTTGTGTCGATAACTTTGAGGCTCGTATGGCTATTAATACCGCTTGTAATGAATTATCTTTGAATTGGTTTGAATCGGGAGTTTCGGAAAATGCTGTTTCTGGCCACATACAATTCATACGTCCTGGAGACACGGCCTGTTTTGCCTGTGCCCCGCCTCTTGTAGTGGCAGAAAATATCGATGAGCGTACTTTAAAGCGTGAAGGTGTATGTGCTGCTTCTTTACCCACTACAATGGGTATTACCGCGGGCATGTTAGTTCAAAATACTCTCAAGTATTTACTTAACTTCGGTGAAGTATCTGACTATTTGGGCTACAATGCCATGAATGATTTCTTTCCGAAAATGTCTCTAAAACCCAATCCACAATGTGATGATCGTCATTGCCTGGCAAGACAAAAAGATTTTCAAGGCCAAACCTAAGCCGGTGGAGGAAATCCCTGTAGCTGAGGATGTCCAACCTTTGCATGACGACAATGAATGGGGTATTGAATTGGTAGATGATTCTCAACCTCAAGAAACTGCCACAAAATCTGAAGAAACTTCTGGTCTGCGTTTAGCTTATGAAGCACCTGTTAAAGATACGATTGCAGAAACAAATACGGTACAAGCATCTACTGATGTGAATTTAGATGATTTAATGGCTCAAATGAAATCAATGTGAGAGGAAACTATTCTTTGTTATTCCAGTTTATTTTTGTACTGCAATATTAAAATTATTCCATATATTGTAATGAATATAATTTTTTGTTTCATATTTATATAATTGTGCAGTTTTAAGTATTTTCGGCTTATTTTTATAATCTTAAGAGGAAACATTAAGTAAAATTGAATTTTATTACTGAAACTATGAAAAGTAATGTTTGAAATTATTATTAATGCAAAATAAAATTAGAAGGGAAAAGTGGAACTGGGGAGTAGAGAGTGATTAACGAAAGTGGAATTAATAATAATGCATCCTAGTCCCAACAATTACGCTATCCTTTACTTACTATAAAAAAACAACATTTTTGTTATTATTTCAAATATAAAAAAGTATTTACAACGTTATTATCAATTAAAATTATTTACATCTAAAGACATTAAATAACATGATCGATTTTTTAAATTGTTGTTGAACAGTATTTCCGGTTGACATTTGACAAAGGAAGTAAATCGATGTCAATTGTTTTTATGTCATTCAAATTTATCGTAACTGATCTATCGATATTATTTCTGTCAGTGGTTATAAACGCACAACTGCACTCAAGTGTTTGACATTAGTTAACATTCGGCATCATAAAGCATAAAACGGCGGTAAAAAAATTTTTATAGATTTGCAAAGAAAATTCTATTAAAACGTTTAAATTCTGTTGTAAAATGTTTTTCAAATAACGATTCATTTACAGTGTGATAGTAATTTAATGAAAAGTTGTAAATAATTGTTGTGTTTCAGTGTTTTTCGTTTTTATCCGCAAAAGCTTTTAAGTGTCCGGTCTCTGTTTGTTGTACAAATGTTCGTAAGCAAAAAAAAAAAATTGTTTGCAATGAAAATTCTAATAAAGTGTGTAAAGCTTGATGTAAAAAGTTTTTCAAACAAAAATTTAATTATATTGCGTTTGTAATTTCATGAAAAATTTACATATTGGTTGTGATTGAGTGCTGTTTGGTTATGGCCTTTATTGCTAAAGCTTCCAATGTTCGGTCTTTTTTGTTGTAATATTACGTGGTAGTGACGTGCATTTTTTTCGGCAGTAGATAAAGGTGTTAATAATAATAATAGTGTTACAGAGAAAAAAAAATAATAAATCGGTAAGAGCGTGTAAAGGAAATAAGAGATGTGAAAAAATCGATATGAAAGGAAAGAAAAAAGAAAGCGGTAAGGCGGTCACAGGAAATAAGAGATGAAAGAAATCGTTATGAAAATAAAGAAAAAAGAAATCGGTAAGAGCGTGTAAAGGAAATAAGTGATGTTAAAAAATCAATATAAAAAGAAATAAAAAAGTTGAGTTTATTAAAGTTCTTTTCAAATAAATTTAATGAAAATATAAAGAAATTATTTGAAGAAAAAATAAATAAAATGTAATGCGTAATTTAAGGTAAAGAAGAGAAAAGAAATGGATCTGAAAGAAAAGGCGTTCATGAAACAAGGAATAGAAAATTAATTCATGTAAGTTGTTATTAATTTGTATATTTAATAAATACATTGGAATTAATTTTGAAAATTAAATGAATCTAACTTTAATTGAGAAATTTAAAATAATTAATCAAATATTAGAAACGTAGCTGTTTGAACTTAAAACCCTACTAGGTTTGAGACTGAAACGTTAAAGTCTTAATTAGTAATAGTAGGTAACTAGTAGGAATCGAAACCACAACCCTCACACTAATAGTCTAGTACATTACTTACTATGCTGTCAGGGTACTCTAATGCCATAATAATTAATAAAACATTTTTACTTTGATATTTTTATTCCTTTTTCAATATGAATACTTATTACTATTTATCAAATACAAACTAAGTATGTATTACATATTGATTATAATTAAAACTAAATATTATAAAATTTTTAATAATTTTTTTTTACCCGGTCATATTAATTCTTACGAAATAAATGCATACAAATCTATATAAAAAATAATAATACAATATAACAGAAAAATGTGTGATATATTCATACATACAATGCAAATAAAATATTATAGATATTTTACAAAATTAAGTAGAAAAATATATGAAACAATTGAAACAATAAAATTACACAAAATTTAAAAAAAAAAAAATTAGAAAGTTTAGGTGGTGCTCGCATTAGTTGCAGGACTGGATTGTATATCGGTTGGTCGGCGGGGCTCTAAACGTACACGAAAACCTTCTTCACGTTTTAGAATAATATCCGCCTGCAGCTTAAATTCTTCTTCAGTCATATCCGAATAGACACGATAGTTTCGTAATATTGTCGATAAGAGAATTTTCAATTTTAACATCGCATATTTGCGACCTAAAAGAAAAAGAATTTTTTAATTAATGCTACTTTAGTTTTATATATGATTGGAGAACCTACCAACACAGCTTCTTGGGCCAGCTGAAAATGGTACAAAGGCATAGTAATGCCTATTCGCTTGGCGTTCAGGCAAAAAGTTATCGGGATTAAATACATTGGGATTCTCGTAAACCAACGGATTGCGATGTAATTTTATAGTTGCCACCGTAATTGTTGCCCCCTTAGGTATAACATAATTGTTGGATACCAATTTTAGATCCTCTTGCAGTTCTCTGGCTATAAGCGGTACTGGTGGATACATTCTTAGTGTTTCCATTAGACATCGTTCCAAATATTTCATTTCTAAAGTATCCTGAAAGGTGCATGATCTTTCTGAACCCTGGAATATTTCATCCAATTCAGCAATAACCCTATCCTGTATATGCTGATGTATGCCCATTAATGATAGGAAAAATGATGAACCGGCCGCCGTGGTATCATGACCTTCAAACATAATGGTATCCACTTGCTCTTTAATTTCTGTATCGGTAATGGCGGCACCATTTTGTGCACTTTCTAAAAGTAAATCCAAGAAAGCCAGTCTCTTTTTCTCACCCACATCGTTGTCCTCCACATCCAAGTCATCTTTTAAGCCTTCCGCCTGGCCAAAGGACAAGCCCTCTACTGAAGTTACCTTTTCGTTTTTACCATTAACGCCATTCGATTTTAGGCTCTCTGTTATCAATTCACCGTCCTTAGTCCATTCGTATTGGGCTAGAGAACCCCTAGTGCCTTTGGTAAAGGCTTCTTTTTTATTTTTGATTACCTTTTTTGTTAGACCATGTATAATATTCAACAGTTTGCCTTGCTCTTGATAATATCTGGTGAGTGTGAATAGGAACTCGTTTCTTAGGAACAAACTACGATGACGCATATGTAGTATGTCACACATTTTCATAACGGCCAGAGCATATTCATAGCCAGACTTGTCTTGGGTTTTACGTGAAACTCCCATTGCAGTTTCTGGAAGAGAAAGTGAATCATTAAAAGTAAATTTTCGTTACAAAATTTGTTGCGTGTAAATATTTCACAATTTTTTTTCTTGTTTTTGAAAGTTAAAAGAAAGGAAAAAACCGGTTTTTTTGGAAAACTAGCCATTGCAGTTTCTTGACAAATGATTGGCAAATCGTTACTCGTTCATTCAGTTTCAGTTTTTTTCCATTTCTTACACTCTTAATAACCAATAGACCCATTCAACTACCTAATCTTGCATCACAACGACACGTAATAAATGGATAGATGGTGTATAAATTTGCGTTTAAGTGGGGGAAAAAAATATATTTTTGATACATTAAGATATAGAGACTGACCGGCTAACGTTCGTGCAATAATTTGAATTTCGTAAATGTGGTAAGACAAGCAAATATAAGAAAATGAAATGAAATAAAATGAAACAAAACAAAACAGGTGAAAAACATTAAACATCTTTTTACTTAAAAATAAATTTAAATGTTGCGAATCCCCATACAAATGTGTGTATGCATTTGAAGGGGGAAATGTGCAATGTTACAGAGGACTTGCAACACTCGTATATTAGTTAACATCAATGTTAAAAAGGAACTATTATAGCACTGGTCATAATAATAGTAAAATAGTAAAATAGCTTGGAGAGCAGTTTGAATGCATTTCTTCTGTTTTAGACAAATTTTATTTAAAATTCTTTAATGCTTGAAACTTATTTATTTCTTAAGCATTCAGGTCAAGTCAAACGGCATTCAGATACTTCAAATGTAAACTTATACAGACAGCAATAAAAAATTTGACTACATATTCTAATCGTCCATATTGTATTTAAAGTTTATGGAGTGTTGTTTTACATTATATCTTCATTGCGATTCCTGCAAGTTTGATAAGCCCTGAAGTTCTCAGTTATCATTTAAAGATGTAACGTTACACAACGTTTCCTAGATTAACATAGTATTCTTTGCTCTAGTGTTATTTATATGGGGATATATGAACTATATTCTCTCCTTCACACGGTTTGAGTAGTCCTTGAGTGCCCCACCCCGTAGAACTTCATTTATATCCGACACTGAGCATAAAAATTTTGTAAAGGATTTTTACTCAAATATTCTTAGGCGAAGTATATGTGGCAGATTGTTTATGATTCAGAGAGTATTTATGGTTCGTTCTGCATAAATTGCTTTTTATCTGCTGTGTATAGTCGGTCTGAAACTCCATCTTTTATAATGCTGTCGTTTGTTCGAAGATTTCCAAGTAAACAAGTCCCAATATGTCTTCGAACTTACAGTGAACGTCAAAAGAAAGTATACATAAAAAACTATACATTATTAAATTATCGTTATTTGTAGTGCACACTTTCTTTTGACGCTCTCTGTATATTTCCTGATACGAATAATCTGTATAGGCTATGGTGAGTCTGGTTTATTAGTTTACGTTAGACAACCTTAAAAATATACGATATATATTGGATATTTTTGCGAATAACCTACAGACATACTACCAATGATAATGAAAACGAAAGCTAGGCTCGTGAAATTGATAGTATTCTATATGCTCCTCATATTGTAGCAGATGAGGCAAGAAATGTAAAATCTTCAAAATTTTGTACAATGGGTGACTAGGTTCTCTATATTCTCTACATATGCGAGTACTAATTTGGTTAGAAAAGTTTTATTGTGTGTGTGTGTGTGAAAATTCTTGGCACTAAAAACTATTTATCAAAATAATTATCGGTCTTTACAATGGCCCTTAATATAATGAGAGAGAGAGATAACTTGCAAGATTTAGTACAGTAATCTTGTTCCAGATTGTATGAATCACTCAAGCAGAAATATATTGACTATGTTCAAGAGGAAGAGTTTTAAGTTTCCATGAAGTTAAATTTTTTCTTTACACGAATAATTCTTTACTATTTTACACGTTAGATTAGCCTCGCTTTATATATTCGTTAACTTCCTCTAACTAAACTTAACTGCAATAAATTTTTAGCAGAAGTGAAAAAAAGCAAAAGAAATTGCAAACAAATCACTCATCATTTATAACATTGCATAATACATTGTATATACTCACTTAAATGCATATATACTCATGAGTGCATGTGCATACACAATATTGTATGTGATTATATTCCTGTATTTAACTTGATGTCCAACTTTAGCCAAACTAATGGCAAACTTTTCATTTCTTTGGCCTACATACACCATTTTAACCATCTAACAAACTAGCCAACAAAGAAAGAAAAGAAAAAAACCTGATTATAAGCCATGAACATGTGGCAATAACGTGCGAATTCAGCTAAAGAAAGAAGAAACAAATAAAAACTTGTTATCATGACGTCGATCCTCAGTGCAAAAAAAAAATAAAGTCAAACAAAATAGTTAAGCTCCAGTGAGCAATGGAAAATTACTCAAAATGAAAATGCAGGGAATAAAATTGTAAAAAAGAAAAGGTTTCTGTTTGTTTGTTTGTTTTTTCACTCACCAACTGACTATTTGTTTAATCGGAAAAAGAAAAAAGAGAAATACTTTTAAAAGACTTATGCAATTTGCGGCTGGATAGTGATAGATGAAGCAGAAGTTTTTGCTATGTTATTGCCGGTGTTAGTTTGGAGTTTGAAGCCAGTGATTCCGAATACAGTGTAGAAGTCATTTTATAAAAAAAGCTGTAATAATCACAGTGTTTATATGGAATTTAAAAGAATATAGAAATTGTTGTAATGGTTACTGAATGATGGTTCCTGAATCATCATTCCAATTACAACTCTATTCGGCTATTACTACCCGGTATTTTTGGAGCTGGACGAGCTTTCAATTCAATTCAAATTCCTTCGTATTCAATGTCAGTAAAATGAATACCTTGCCTAGTACTCTATGAACACTTAGGTATTTCATTCTGAACTGCATTAACATCGCACTAAGTCTAAGTATTTTTTTGTTTTTCTGTTAGTTCTTCGCATTACAGAATGTACACATTAGGTTTGAAGCGATTTCTATTTCACCCAAATGTTTTTTGACTTTATAATATTAACCTTAGAGTTGTTTCTATAGGGTCAGGGGTCAATGCATAGTTGTGGCTTTATAGCACAATGATTTATTTTCTTAGCGTTATTTCATCATATGGCTACCGAGACATAGTTGTATTCTAGATAATTGTACGGCGATTGAAATGGTTAATCGTAGCACAACCAATGAGCTTCTGCACTCCCGCTGATTTCTCTATATCCTCTTTGAATAACTGAGAGCTTATAATTGATAATGTGGTTATGGATTCAGTCAATGCCAGTTAGCGGGGGGGGCTTGGAATACAAGCAAGATGGAGCAGAAAATTTGGCCAGAAATGAATAGATGGCGCACGATAAGTCTATCAGATTTCTAATAGGATTCTGGCTATTGCAGTCATTCTTATCAAAATGGGAATGCATTCGTCTTTGGCCATGATAAACCACATCTGCATGAGTTTTAGTGTTTTTTTTTTATAAGGGATGACCCCTACTCATGCAGTGCATTGTGCAGGTTTTTTAGGAAAGCTGTAAAGAGAGAGGGAAGATGCGAACGGTAAGGAAACGAGTTGCTGCTGGTGACTATAAAATGGCCAGTGCTATACCTTCATCATTAGACAGCCTACAGCAATCGTCCCCAAGAAGCCCGCAGTTTCTCACACCACTTATGTTGTGTGTGTTAATTTTAGGAAGAAGCAGCAGTATATCGGAGAGGTCTTGATGTCTACTATGTAGACGATCTAAATAATCTGTCGTCAATGGGTGTTATGAATCAAAGTGACGTCACCAGAATATCTGTGACTTTCCACAGCTAGAGGAAATGAATAACTGTGCTATTACAATGGACACAATGGAAAAATGGGGTTGACAACCGCCTTTACAAGCCATGTAAAATTTGTTTTAAAATCTATTGTTTGGAGTCGAAGTTAAACCGTAGGTGGCGTCACTCAAGTATGAGATAAACACACTTAACATAAGTGGTAATCCTGGCTGAAGGGTTGTTATATATGTATTTATGTAATTGAATTCCATAGAAAAATCTATAAAAAGATTCCAATTGTAAAATTTTCCGAAATTCTTTTAATTCGCTGCCAGTCATATACAAAACTTTAAACAGGTCGCGATAGATATAGGACTTCAAACCGATTGCCATTTGTATCAATGGTTCAGTAGGGTCTTTAATCAAAGAATTACTACAAAGCAAGCATTATAAGTTAATAGAGAAATTACTTTTTTGTTTGGGGACCCATGTTGAAGTTATGGAATTTTACAGAAAAGAGGCACATAATGCAACCATTGATTTCAAACAAATATAAAATTTATTACTACGGCCTAAATTGCATGATAAATATAAAGTCTTGCAATTGTTACACGCTATAAAATAAAACACTTTCCATTACATTTAAAAACATTATTATCCCATTTATTTGCAATTGTTTGCCAATAAATTCAATTTTAATAGTTTTGGTTGGCATTTTATCAAATTATGTATGTTTGTTTATGGGAATATGTATGTACGTTTGAAATGTAATGAACAATGAATGTCATTAACATATTTCTGCTTTTTATTGTTAATGACGAATTAATTGTTTAAAGCAATAGAAATTATGCAACAAATGCAACAACTAAGTAGAGAGCATGAAAAGAGAAAAAAATATATTTTAAAACATAAAATAATAATTAACATTAAATAACCTGAACGAAGGAAACAATTAAATTTTTCATTTTGTCTTGCACATTTTTCTCTGCTCGTGCGTATGCATTTTCATATCTAATATGCTATCAAATGTACGACAATAGTTTGTTTACAGCTATTTAAAGTACTGAAGCGCATATAATTGCACAAAAATGCATTTCTTTTCTATTATGATTGTTGTTATTACAATTTTTTTTTTTTATTGTTATTGTTAGTGTTATTGCTCTTCGTATTATTATGTTTATTACTCTTATGTATTAGTATTGCTTACCCAATAAAATCTCAACGGTCGCCTCACTCATGTAATCGTGACAATCGAAAGTTTTACCCTCTTCGGCCTTTAGTTTGCGCACCACATTGCGTGAGTTTTCATTGAAAAGATCAATGAAACTCTTCAATACGTTCAAATGGAATGTGGGTGCAATCAATTTACGATGTGAACGCCATTTGTGACCTGGAAAAGAAAATTCGTTTACAATAGAATGCATTTTTTTCTACTTTCATTTTTGTCTTGTCCTGCCAGTAAGTATTATTTAGAAGTTATTGTGTATTGTTGTCTGTTATGATAAAATACAGAAGTTAAATAATAATTGCATTAAAAATGTTAAGCACATTTCAACATACATATTCTAAATAACACAATAAAAATGGAGTCTCAGTTTTACAATGTCGAATACTGGATAATTATTGAAGTTTTGGAAGTAAGCTTGTGCTATATGTATAACAAAATTTTATTGAAAATATCAATTATTTTATAATCGGAATTGAAAATCCAAAAACTTGGCTGTATTTTTACTTCCCCGAAGTCTCAAAAGGAGCCATTAATGTTCACATTAAAAAAGCTATTCAAGGATAGGGTGGTTTGTAGAAACTATGGCCTCTATATGGATAGACATATACGTACACCATAAATTAATTATAAAAAAATAATCTTATAAGACTACAATGCCAAGCATTGATGTTATGTTAACAACTCGTATTTCTGATGTGAAAGTAAAACAAACGATGTCAAGACTCTTACCAGTATCTATAGGAATCCATAAGACATTGGAAGACTATCTAACATTTAAGGATATCTTTGTTTCTAGAAATAATACATAAGTGATGGCAAAGGATTGTGTCGATTCGAGATATATGATAGGGCCAAATTTTTAGCATCATTAGAAATTGTACTTTTCGTGAGTTTCATTTAAAAACACAAACAAATTACAGGCTATCTTAAAAGTATTTTTATCGATCTCTAATGTGTGTGCAAATAAAATTGAATTTAACACTTCAATGTTAAGGTGAACGGAGCACTGTTAAGGATTTAACAGAATATTGTCAAGGAAGTAATTATTCTAATATAAAAAATCAAATCATGGTACATATGTATATGCGTCACTCCCATTAATACTTATGATCCACACGTTACTGTGTAAAACAGATTCGCTCGTACTCCTCTAGGATCGTTAGGGCATGTCGCCGCTGTCTCGACCTAGTCTCGTGGGGCTTCACCTGTGTCTCTCTGGTGAGGGTCTCCGGCACAGTGATATTCCGAGCTCGCCAGAGCTGGTGCGCTCCTTCCGCAATCCTCTTCTGTTGAATTGGGTATGTTACTTGCCTCGGTCAAGTTGACCATTGCGCGGCGGTTCCTTCGGGACGCCAACCTATCCTGGGTCAATGAGAAGTCCTGCTCCACCGCTAGACTTACCTGGCCCAGGATGGATGGAAGGCGTACCAACCGATTACCTGGTCTCGGTCGTGATGTCATCTCGACTGTGGTGGCCGTGCTTACGGGTCATTGCATCATGGGTAGACACGCTGAGAGAATGAGGCTCCCTTTTAACGACTTCTGTCGTGGATGCAGGTCCACTGAGGAAGAGGAAAGTGTTATTCACTTTCTTTGCCAGTGCCCGTCTCTTGCTAGGTGTGGATATAGGTTATTTGGCCCCCCCCATTCCTTGTTAGCTCAACGGAGCTATAATCTATTGATATCAAGGATATAGCTTTGTTCACTAAATTTTCTGGCTGGTTTTCCAGTGCGGGGTAGTCGTGCTTTTGTTGTGCAGCCCTTGCGCTGATCAACTTCTTCCTTTTCCCTGATTTGGCGGAACTTGGTTAGTACAGGGACTGCGTTCACCCGTGGCATCACAACGGGCCGCCATGCGAGCTCAAGTGAGCTTTGTGATACCAGAACTACCACTACGACCTAACCTCAAAGTACTTTTTACTTTTAGTAACGTCTGACGAGGATAATGGATATTATGGAAAATTGGAACGTAGTGGAACCAAAACAATTGAATATACGCAAGGATTTTGAAATTCGAGAAATCGTGTTTGAAAAATTCGCTAAGTTAAAAATGTCTGGGGATGATGGTGGATATTTTAGTTTGCTTATCGTTTCATTTTATCCAAAATATTCTACGCCGAGAGTAAAAATGTTTCTAACTTAAAAATTTTTTTATGGGGCTTGAGGTTTGAGATTAATGATATATTCCTACGCTCTAATACAAACTGTTATAGGATGTGCATACTTCTATAAATGAAAATGAAAATTCGCATGACAAAAATTCAAAAAATTGCATATTCAAATATTTTTTAACCGGGGTAACTTTCTGTCATTGACATAATAGTTAACCAGTTCTACTTAGATTTTATTTTCCATATAGTACATAGAAAAATATATCGATAAGCCTTCTCTATTTAAAACAAAACGGTTTAAATTAAATCGATATCACTTTAAGAGATTGAAAGCTAAGATCCCCCAGATAATCTTATCCTATGATAAAATATTTAAATCAATTTAAACTTACTAAATACTATACAAGCTTTTTGATTTGATTTTATTTTTTTTTATTATTAGTTTCGAAATATTGTATTAAAAATATTATGAACTACCCTAATGTACATGATTAACCTCATATTTTAATTTTCAATTATTGTGTTCAACAACATGTGCTTTTGATTCAGTCCTACGCTTTAAAATAGCTATGCTCTACCCATTTATTTAAATTTGTATCATTTGTCACTTCTTATTAAAACTATAATTGTTTATGAGCCTCCTCTAAATTATATTTCTCTGCTGTATTAAATAAATGTTTTATTAATTGCTTGCAACTAATACATAGTCTGTGTTGTATGGTTTTTTCTTATTATTATTACTTAATTGTTTAATTAATTATATTTTTTTTAATTTTTTTTTATAAATAAGAACATACCTGTACTTATTAGAAGACCATCGCCTAGCCAAGGCTTAAAAAATTTATACTCGGATGCTTTGTCAATATAAACTTGGCTGCTTAATAAGATTTCAACATCCCGGGGATCATAAATGAATATGACTAATTTCGGTCCAATCCACATTTTCGCTACATGGGGAAATTCAGCACTTTTCCGTATAACAGTTTTAAATACGGCTGTAATAAAGATTAAATGATTCAATTTATTTGATTACGCTGGGTTGTGTTTAGAGTTCAAATTTTTTAACAAAAAAAAATCTCAATCGAGCGATTACAGATAAATATGTAAATATTAGGTACAAGAATTTCTATTTATTAGGGAGGTATAATGAAAATACCTTCAAAAAAGTATTTTAAAGTTTTGATAAGTATACTTTGAGGGCCAATGATAGTTGGATCTCTTTCGAAGTATACTAGACATTCTTAGACAACATTAGGTCTATTTAACACATTATCTAGGGATCTAATAAGGGCTGTTTTACTACCAGTAAATGTGTTTTATTGTTGTGATTTTGCGGAGGTACTAAAAGAGGTGATCTATTCTTGTTGCGTAGAGGTGCTAAAAGAGATGATCCTACAACCTACAATATCATCTCCAATTATGTTACACTGAAAAAATTCAGTATAATGCTCGGTATCTGTAAGAATAGCTCTCTACTAAATATCTGCTGATATTGGATTAGTAAAGTGACTGTGTTTATAGTCCTAAGTCCAGCCTAAATAATATCAAAATTACTTAAAGGATAATCCAGCAATCAAGTATTTCGAAAGGATGCCACATTTGATTTTGTCGCATGATCAGAATCTGGCAGGGCATATTTGAACGAAATTCTCTGCAATTGTCGTCATAAAATGACAATGAAAGCAGTATCATTTATTTAAAAGAAAATTCCAGATAAAGTTCTTCGATTCTTTGCTTCAATGTTCTTGAAGTGTTCAGTTTCACTGCAGTGTTTGTAACGATATATTTCGGTAATATATCTGGTGGTAGTCAACTAAGATTATTGAGCAATGCTTTCGGAAGGGCAGATTTATAAGAACATGTACAAAGACATGTTTAAAGACATCATGTCTCCAAAATCCATATAGTAGAGATGGTTTGATGACAAAGTGATACACTTAATATAGGTTTTTGAGATTAATAACTCCTGAGTGTTCTGGTTTAAAACATTCGTGTAAAGGTTTGAGATTTATTGTGACCTAATAGGCGGGTATAGATTTTATACTTTTTGTATGTCTGGTTGCTTCATTAAAATTTAATATTTTTCAGTGATTTCCGTGGGACAGATCACCGCACCACTACAGAAAAACGAATTTAAAAATATTTTTTTGTAGAAATTGAGGAATTTTATCCGCACATATTTCGAAAAAGGGAAAATGTTTTGAATACTTCATTTATTAAGATTTTACAAAAAAAAAAAACCTTTAGTATATATCCTTTTATATAGTTTAATTATTTATTTTAATAAATTTATCTTCATATACTTCATTGGAATTTAAAAACTATAATTTTTTTTATTATTCGTATTTATGGAATTTTGAATAAATTTTTTTTTTCATAGTTTTAATCATAATTAATTTGAATTATTGATTTTAAAAATTTGTTTAGACTTTTATTTTTCTTATTATTGTTTCACATACACGAAGCTGGTCCCAGTACATCGAACAAATGACCCACAATTGGTAATCCTTTGGGTCCTGGTAATTTATCGGCCAGTTCGTATAAATGACGTCGTGATAAACGCCAATATAGAAACCACAATAAAATAGTTGGCAATAATAAAAAATAGAAGACACTACTCGGCGATATTAAATTGGGATCTTTAAGCATTTCCAATGCCATTTTTAAATTTTTATTTGTTTTGTTTTGTTTTTTTCTTTTTAATTAAGAATTTGAATTTTTAGTTTAGCTTTTAAACACTCTTAGTCAATTAGCAAAAATTTCTTTTCTTTTATTATTAATTATTATTAATTTAATTTGTATAACCACTCATACAATAAAAAATAATTAGAGATTTTGCTTTAGCACAAGAGAAATTTTCATAAATTTCATTAATTTTTTTGAATAGTTTTGAATTGTTTTTTTTTTTTTTTTGGTTTATTGGTTATGAAATAATAAAATAAGATTCCCGAATTCACCGTTATGTTGAATTATAACGACGCGTCCACATCAAACTGTGAATGTGCATCGAAATGCAGCCTACTTTTATAGCCTGTGTTTGCTTAATCGTAAGTCTTACATCCAGTCAGATAGTCGTTTAGTTAGTGTTAGTATTAGTCAATCAGTCTCTGGATTTTGTGCAAAAATAAATCAAAAAACGTATACACAGACAACTTTTCTACACAATAGCCAACACACGCACACACAGTAATAACAGAAAATGAAGAAAAGCTACAATCGGGTTCCAATTGTAGGCTTATTTTTCTATTTGATTTTTTTTTTTGGTTTTTTTTTAGTGGCGTTTATCTATTATTTTGCTGAATTGTAGCTGAAAGTGGCATAATGCAAATACATTAATTGTTATTTTTTTTATTTACCCTACGTTCCCTCAGTGTGCCATAATTAATTTGGATCTTACAATACAATTTATCGAAATAATTAAACAATTGCTTATTGTTGATTGCCTGAATTACCTGAGAGAAATTTATATTTGCCTTATTTTCTAAATCGAAATTTATTAAATCTCTTATGATATTAGACAGCAATGCTTCAGGATATTTACCATGATTTTATACCAGATTTTTTCACATGTTTGTGTTCATAGTAGTCACATAAGTGGCGACATGGGAATAATTTCATTTTTAATTTTTCTTGATGATAAAAAAATTATAAAAATTGAATTAATGTTTAAATATTCTTTATTTATATAGTTTTTTTTTTTGTTATATTTACACATGATTCTCATTAAGTTTTACAGTATCAATTGGTTTTATTTTTATTCCATTAACTCAACTAATTTCGGTTTTTAATATTGCAAAGCTAGTTTGCTATCATCGGTTCGTACCTTGGTGGTTACATAGAACTGTTTAGTTCAATAGGCCGATTAGAATAGTAATGCAGGCTCATCAATTTTGTGGGCTTTACTTCATTTACTTCAAAAAATTCAACATAAGTCTTCAGCCTGATTCTTCCACTGGAGTGTTAGTCTTCGTTATACATCTAGCTTGTGGTCACTGTCGAAAAAATTTCTTACTGGTGCATCTTCATCTATGTGCACTATATGACCAAACTAGCGCAAACGTTATAGTTTAAATCGTTTAACGATATTAATTTTCACCGTACACCTCATCATTCTTTCAATATCTATTGAAGCAGATAGTAGCAACTAAACATTCAAAATCAAATCCCATTCTCCAGAGCAAAGAAGCAGTCTGTCGAGAGATCACTCAGTTTCAGAGCTCCGTCCGAAATGACACCGTTTTATTTTATCATTAGTTGTTTCGAATTAAAAAAAGAAAAAAGTAAAAGAGATTTTTACTCTTCCATTACGCTTTTACAGAAGGCGTTATTTCTGACCAATTGTAGTTGAAACTTCTATCATCCTGCTAGAGTATACTAACCATTTGCTTAACTGACAAAGTTTGATTAATGAAACTGAAAAGAAAAATAAAGGAAACCGTAAAAGAATATGAAGGACCGGATCCGAGTTACTTTGTAAATGCAAAAATGGCTTTAGCATAATTTAGTAGCTGGATTATTATGGATTTACACTTAGGCCGAGTATTGGTAGATGTTTAACAAGTCATCCGATTTAAATATTTGGCTGTGATAAAAGTGAAGACAAATATATAAACTTTACTAAAAATAATTATGTTACCTTTCTGTATCTATGCTACAAAAACATGATGTGCTGACGCTTCAATTTCTATAAAAAATGTTTGAGAGGTCAAACTGAAGCAGTTTGAAAAGTTTTAGGCCCTAAGGTACAAACAAGATGAATCCTAGTACTACAAAAGAATACATTGTAGTGTAGGGTAATAATGGTCGGATTTAACTGACATAATTTATTTTATTCATATACATATCTTTTTATTTTTTTTTTCCTATTTTTTATATCATAGTCGATGCTTCATTTAAAGATCAGTGATTTATAGGCTTAAGTAATTTTTCTTTTTCATTTTGTTTTTCTTTTATTTTTTTTTGTGCTAGACAAGAACTGAACAGTTCAACTGAATATCAGAGATATTGTTCACAGTTTTACTACTATATTGTACATTAACAGTTATCATACAAAAAAAAAAAAAAAACAAACAAACAAATGAGAGTAAATTTATAATATGAGAGTACAATGTCTAAACATTATGCTTCTTAATTATTACGATTTTTATGGAAAATTTTTTATATTTTTTGTTATCATTACGACAACTAAATTGTAATTAAAAAAAAAAGACAGAAACAATACAAAACAAAATCGAAAATTAAGAATTAAACAGCAGTAATCATATAGTTTTGCTGTCGTATCTAACCTTTGAGGTCATTATCTCATTAGCATTGTTGTTATTACCGATTATGTTGGCTTTGAACATTTGTGACAGAATTTTTGTAATTGAATATTAAATGTTTACAGAGAAGTAATTAAAAAAAGAGGAAGAGTATATGAATAGACCTATGATTTGATTGTATTAAGTGTTTAGGTAATTTTCCTTGTAATTAAATAACAATTGTTTAAATTTATAAATTGAAAATTAACTTATAATAAGTCTTTTTATTTATACACATAATTTACAAATTAAAATAAAAATCTATTATACGTTATATATAGTGATTTAAGAATAAAATTAATCACATAATATTATAACAATTAATTTTTAAATCTTTTGAGGGGGTGTTATTTTCGCTGGCTATCAATCAGACACACTCTTTTCAAAGTTTCATTGGTTTTTATATAGAACAAATTAGAAGTAAAGTTAAAACAATATATAAATATGACTGATAGTCCAGCTTGTTCATCATCCCAATATATATACTACTGCTTTAATTATTTATAATTAATTTATTATGTTTTAATTTTCAACGTTTTAATTGTTTTTTCTTTTTATAAAATTATTAATGAAATGGCTGCAGAATGTATACTTAATTACCTTACTAATTAAATTATTTATTTTACATACAGTTTCTTAAATATATCGACAATTGTTTTTTTTTATTAATATATTTAATTAATGAAATAGGCTTAAAAATAAATTTAAATTATTTCGAAGACATTCTAAATTTTGATTAATTTTTACAGGCTGGAAGTAAAATTTTTAACATAATTATGTAACAGGGCCTGTATTATAAAAGTATCATAAGCATAATAGAATTCGAATTTTTATTCGAATTTAAAATTTTATTATAAAGATAATTCTATAAAGAACGCATCATCACCGTTAATTCCATAAAAATAAATGCAATCTGGTTAGAATTATTGGCATAAGATAGAAACCAGTCATAATTACTTGGTTAAAAATTAGGCCGTTTAAGTAGGTATATAAGAACGTGCCAACCAAATTAATCTAGCTTCAGGTCAGTTATAGGTGGGTGACTCACCTTATAATTTAGTTGTATTGCGATTTGAAATCGCCGTAGGCTAGTAGGCAGTATGTTGACTTATTAGACGTTAAGCCCCAAGTGGAATATCTCAAACAAAACGAATAAATAAATTCTGGCAAAAACTCTGAGAGTGAATAAAATTGCTATTAAAAGTTTCTCAAAAATCTGTCATTCAGTACATTAATATAATATAATTAGAATCGGAAATCGTTGTGGATTGTTATTTTCAAGTAATTATGTGCACCATTACTGTTGTTTTCCTACATGATATTCCAATATTCTTAATAGGAAATGTTTCAACCTTAAAGGAATGAAGTAAGTAAGGTAAGGTCACATAATGTATATTCAACAGAAAATTCGATGTTTTTCCATTAGGAACAATCAGTTTAAGGTCTGGACCAGTTTTTGTGTAGGCATTCTCTCATTCTGTCATCTAGCTTAATTTAAATTGTTTAAAAAATATTTTTTCCAACAAATTTACTATTACGGCACTAAACCATTTTGTGGAGATGTGAATGACAGTTTAGAGGTTTGACAAAAGTACATTTTTAACTATCTTGTTAAAGAAAAGTCCTCTTATAAGAGTATGATCCAATTGTTGAACAAGTAATTCAAACGGGTGGAATAATTTTATAAATTTTGTGAATAGAAAAAAAGAAAGATTTGTATAAATCAATATAAATACGTGATTCTTACTTTTTTGTAATTTTTGGAATATATTTTCAAAAATATAGAAAAATCATCGTATTAACAATACAAATTATAACCGGAAATAACAATTTAAAGGTGGTTTTGCTAGTATAATACAGCCCTGTTTTCAATCCGTGAGTTTTGTGTAAATTTATAAAAATAATACAGTAAATAGGAGGACAATATAATTAATTCCAATTAACATAAGATATTTATATACTCGTAATTACAATACAATTAAATTACTTAAAATAACAGGCAGGTTTTCGTAGGCGTATTTTCACTTTTTTTTTCTATAAAATATTTTATTTCAAGCTTAAATCTAAACTTAATATGATATTAATTGAATATTTCGTTTTGATATTTATTTATATTCATATAAGGTATTTGAATTTTTATTATTTTTTTTTCTTCTTCATTTATTTTAATTTTATTTTTGTGTAACACTAGATGTGCGTAATTGAGTAATAAATTAAAAAAAAATTTTAAAAACAAGTCAAATTTTGTCAACTAACTAATTAATTATGTATATGTGTCTAGATTTAAATATTTATTCTAAAATATTATTTAATTGTACGTATGTATATATGTATTAGCTTAAATTAATACTAAAATATGTTTGGTTTTATAAAGATTTTTAAACTACACTGAAGACTCGTAAATAACAATTTGTAATACTTTTGGTTTGTTATTTTGAGCTTCCTTAACTTCCTTTAATATGGCGTTGGTAATGGCTTCTAAAGCAGCTATATCCGCATTGTTTGGATCTTTACGTGACATATTCCACTTTGGCATAGAAACCTTGAAAGAAAAACACATTTTATTTGTAAAGTTAGTGTTAATGTGTTGATTTGATTTAAACAATTGCTTTAGTTTAATTTTATTATTGAATAAATACCATAGTTAATATTAAAATTACTCATTTGACTTACACCGAATTTAAATTACACTGCCCTGCACCGGATATCATTATAAACTGAAGTATTTAATATAAAATATCGGAAAACTGCCACAAGGTGTCTATTATTTTGAAGAAGTCAAATGTAATTCGCTAGGTTATGTATCTATTCATAATAATTGTTACTTTAAGGAAAATAGAGCTATGCAATCTATATTTGCTGGTTTTACTTTTTCTTTCCTTCTTTTCAGTTCCTTTAATTAAGTTTTTTCAGTTACGTAGGTAATTGACCGACAGAAATAGGTTCTAGAGTAGTAGAATTGCCAATATCTGTTACCTACAAACAACATCTTCTTTCAAAATGTAGAGGGAGTGTAAACCAGCACATAGCGCTGCTTCAAATAAATAAAGAAATTCTATATTTTAGTCACAAAATCGATTTATCTTCTTACGTCCATAATAACTATACACTGCATAATGGAAGGTGGACTAAGAACCTAGTTTGCAGGAAGATTTCACGATTGTGTTTTAGTATCGAATATTATAGAACTTTCGAAGAGTAGTAGTTGGTTCTGTGTTGTGAAGGTGGTATTTTCTGGGATTTTGGATTTTCTTGTGAGCAAACCCTAAACCTAACCTAACTAACGATTAGTGTGGCACAACCATTGAACTTTTGACTGAATTCTCCGTATTGAGAAACCCACTAATCGATAACATCAACACCACAAGAGCAGTTTCGCATACTGGCAAAATAGCGCAGCTAACCTAACCAGCTTTTACGTAAAAAAAATTGTATGCAAATGTAGATGCAATAGTGAAGATATGTTTGGAAACACTTCATAATAAGTCAAAAAACAAACCAAAAAAGGTTATTACGAACAGTCTTAATCAAATGTTGAATGAAAAACTTTTGCCAATTCGCATGACTTGATGAATAGGCCTTTAGCTATAATATTAATAGAGTTTTAATTGCTTTAAGAGATTACATGGAAAACAATTCTTTCAAACAATTCTTGTCCTTAAAATCTGTTTAACTCCTAACAAAATTAAATTTTGTCTAGCACTTAATTTCGCTTTGAAAATATGCTTATTTTTTATCGTTGCTTACCGTTAAAACTTTTTGTAGCGTTGCATAATCCAGGCCAGTGCCTGCTGTCTCGCCCAAGCGTCTTAAAGTCTCTGCCATAGGACCAGAAAGTTCCTATTTTAAACAAAAGAAGCAACAAAAAAGGAATAACGAGATGAGAAAGTTGAGAAATATTCATTAATTAAGAAATGATAGAGAGGAAAAGGGGTTTTTGTTGTCATGTATATTAAGTTGAAAGGCAGTCAAGGAAAGCAAAAAGAGGAAAACTTACTTGTAATTTGGCCCAACTAGTGGCATATTGACGTCTTACTAATTCAATTATAGTGGATGTTAAAGCCAAACCAATGAGTATGTATAAAGTACATAAAAGCATATAATTTGGTTTCTCTACAATAATAATAAAGCAAAATTTATTGGTTTAGTATAAGGAAATAATTTCTAAAGGTTTTCTTAAAGAAACACAAAAAAAAAAACGAAAATCTTTAACTAATAAAAGAAATTTTAAAATGAAGGCTTTTAGCGTACTTGGTACTAAATCACCAAAACCAATTGTTGTCATGGTTATGAAACAAAAATAAAAACCATCAAAAAATGTCCAATCATCCTCCCAGAGCAGCAGTAGACCGGCACCTATGGCTAAATAAACGCAAAGAAACAATACAGCCGATAGGGCATAAAACCAGGTTTTGCCAATAAAATTGGAAATTTTTGGTGTTTCTGTAATATTTGAATTAAAATTTTAAAACTTTAAAAATAAAATTTTAAAAACAAAATGGAATATGCTTTTAACTTACTTGGCATATGTTTGCCTAGCACTGATACAGCTGTCGCAAATAAACGGCCCCAATCCGCTATTACGGTTAGCGTAAAGGGAATGCCTATTAATGCGAAGCATATACAGAAGGCTCTTCCGCCTATCGTTACCGGCACGATGTTACCATAACCGATTGTGGTTAAAACAGTTGAAGAGAAAAATACCGCCTGTAATATACTCCAACGTTCATAGGGTTCGGGAAAGTCTTTATCAGCTTCAATGAGAAGACCACCTTCAGCCGCTTCCTGTACTGCCTAGAAAGAGAATACAAGAGAGAAAAAATATTTTTTTCATTTTATTTTGTTGTTCTTTTTTCATTAGTTGTTAAAAAATATTTCAATTACAAAGTCCTTCTGTTGCTATTCCTTAAACAATTAATTGAATGGAAAATTTAATGAGTGTTCAGATATAAATTAAAAGCTTAATTAACGATATCATGTCAATGCTAAACATAGCAGTAGGGCCATAGAGACTAGACAATGTAATAAATTTGTATGGATATTAAAAAGTCATTAACTTTTTATTGACTGGAATAATCAAAATTTTCTTTTCGTTACTCAATTTGTGTTTATTCGTCTTTCCATAAAAATCATAATAAACTAAAGATTTTATTTCATTGATGGAATGGTAACAACACAATTTGAGGAAACAGGCTGGCATAAAAAATAAAAATTTCAAGTTGAAAAGAACAACGCCAAACAATTGTTATCACAAAAACAGGCCCAGACCAACGACAACAATAATAATAAATAAAAACGAAAGATAAGTAAAAGCAGTGTTGAAACATAAAATTTAAAATTCATCCCCTTGTTTCTTAAATAGAATAAAATTCTTTGAATTAAAAACAAAAGCCTTCCGAAAAAAAATGAGTCACTTAGAGTTCCTGTTTCATCGTCAAGCCCCTAAATGAAATGAAAACATGAATTGAGCACCAAAGCTAGACAGGGCGTTGGTGGTGTAATGGTCAGCATAGTTGCCTTCCAAGCAGTTGATCCGGGTTCGATTCCCGGCCAACGCACACTATTTTTGTTTTCTATTGCGTTCCTTTAATTTTTTTTTTATTATTTTCATTTTATTTTCAAATTATTACCACTTACCGCTTCATATTTGGCCAATTCATATTTAAATAATTCATCCAAATTATTAACATCTGTATTGTTTAATATCACATTTATAAATTTTTCACGTTGTGTTTTCACTGCAGTTTTTAATTCTTGTAAACGTTCTACTTCAGCTGGTCGCTCTAATTGACGAAATATCTGGAAAATATTTTAATGTGAGGAAAACTTTAAAAATAATAACAGATAATCAATAACAATTACACAAATATAATACAAAAATATTGTTTCTCTATTGTTTTTTTTTACTTATATCTATATATAGGGTGGGCCATCTATCGGTTTAAATATGCATCATCGGTTATTTGGAATTTGACAATACTAATGTTATTCTAATCTGTTAAAAAATTTAGTATTTTATCCCCACTGAACGTAATTAATTGATTTACAATTGAACTACATTGGGATTTATTGGGCAAACGAGAAACTGCACGATGGTATCGATTTTGCCAAATCATCTCCTCAGACGAAGCTCATTTTCAATTTGGGGCTCAGAAATTCCACACGCATGTCTCACCCTTTAAATAGTGCAGTATTTCGAAGCTCCCTTAATTTTTAGAACGCGTGCCTATTGCCGGATAATATAATTAACAAGATTGATGACAACTATTTAGTATTATTTCCTTTGTTATTTTATTCTTGAGGTCTCTTGAGGCCCCTCAGACGTGATCGATAAGGTCTAGGTACGAGAAAAGGTCACTCTACTTAAATATCCTGGGGGAATGTTTAAGATCTCTACTATTCACAATAAGAATACTACGCATAGAAATAATTCTTCTTTTAATGCCTTGTGCGACCATTGGCCGATTTTGCAGCTGCATAACAACGAGCGAATTCGAAAACAAACCACCCTATTTAGTTGAAGAAAGCATCAATAAAATAATCATAGACATTGATTCAATATACGTAGTTGCATAGCCTATAGTTATTGAAGAGCATTGACACCCTATCCCATACTCGCTTGAAAGGCTACAAAATTCAATAGCGTCCTCTATGTGAAAGTTAACTACCGTTTTAAGTAGAATAAATAGAGTAAGAGCATTGGTTAAAGTATTTCAAGCATTCCCACAATTGAATGTAATATTTAGCATCTGAAAAATATAAAAGTTCCAGTGAATATTTCGTTGATTTCTTATGCCTAGAACATCAAGAGCTTCTTATTTTTCTACATTTAACTTGTTTAACATTGGAGATTGCTTTTATGTTAAATGTGGTTGAGTCAAACAAAATTTAACTTATCGAGTTAAAAAGAACTCTTAAAAATTTAACCTGAATTCGTTTGCTAGGCCGTTACCTAAAAGGAACTGTTGACACAGGAGAAAAAAAAAAATCGCGTAAAGAAAAGTTTAGGAGCTATTCGCTATAGAATATTAGGAGCTGATTTCGACTCTTAGGAGTGTGTTTCATTGTTCTATCGGTACTATAATGGGAGGTGTTCTCAAGAGATAAGGGCTTGGTCCCCGATAATCACATATTTTTACGTGGTACTCGAGCTTCTCCCAGAGCACATCCTTTTGTGGTTGATTGTCCAGTGAACCGCACAATGCTTTACAGGGAGAATTCATTTTTTGTCCGCACTGCTCACTTGTGGAATGATCTTCCTGCGAAGGTTTTTCCCGTCAAGTACGATATTGGTAACTTTAAATCAAATGTCCACAAACACTACTCCCTCTTTCCACCTTCCTATAACCTATTTTCCTAAACCTGCACAATGCACTGCATGAATAGGCCATCCCCTGAGTGTTGGTTTTTATAAAAAATAAAAAAAGTAAATGGGCATGGTAGTTACCATTCAAACAACCTACAGTCGGAATCTCCAAATCTAAATGTGCATTTACATTATACCACGAAATTGACAGCTTTTATACAATGTGAATATTATGTCTAGACAATAGTTTTACAGAGTAATGAATATTCTTCAAATAGCAGTTCCTCTCTTCTTAAACACTATGAACTTTAGCTTTATTGAATTTAAATAAAGTATCCTGGAATAGGGAAACCCTGTTCGATATTTTAAATTTCGTTGTTTTTTTTCTTTATTTTCCATCTGTCTGAACCAATTAGCGTATCGTTATCGCACATTACAAATAATTCGATTGCATCATTCTATATATTCCCCACTTGAAGAAATTCAAATCAAATTTACAAAATGATTGATTACTTGTTGCTGTAGTTGTTGGTGGTATTTGATTTGGCTATTGAAAATCGTTTGGATATTGGAAAAATTGTTTATTTAATATTAAATTGAAAGGGTATTTTTTATAATTCTTTGTGGCATAAGAGAAAGTGTTGAAAAAGTTTTAAACAGTAAAGAAAATTGAAATAAGGCTATACATAAATGAAAAATTTAAATAAGATTTTTTTATAAAGTAAATATGTTTACTTCTATAATTGACATTTTAGAACGTGTTTGACCACAAAATTATTAGAACCGAATCGATCAATTGCATGAAAATGCGATTATTCACGTTTACCGTCACCTATAAAGTGGCTTATGTTTACCTTAATGATTTTCGAAATTCTTTTCTTCTTTGTGTAGTTTTCATCGTTGGTCTCCAGAAGTTTTTTGGTACACAAACTTTCTTGTCAATCTTCCGCACAACAAAAAAAATTTTACACATGAAGTGAATATTCAAAGCTGAGTTCCTAAGGACTCTTGTGGGTTTTTCAATACACAAATATCGTAATGAACAGATATCGTTTCGGTTTGTTAATTCTGTTGTACGCATTTTTTGTGGCTTCTTTTGCCACAAATTTTAAACTTTCTTAGCATTTTTTTATAATACTTTGGTCATGTTTCTTATTTGATTAATCAAAGATCTATTATGAAAGGCTTTTTTCCAATCGAATTTCTATCGAATTTCAAATAAAAACAAATTGTTTTTTCTTATTTAAATTTTGTTGAAGATCTGGAATTATATTTTCCGCTTTTCTGGATTTTTATAAAATTCAATTCAATAATTTATATCCCATAAACATATATTTAGACATAGACAATTTGTTAAATTTTTTATTTCTGCTCTTAAAGAATAAAAATATTTAAAATATGTTTTAGATTTGAAATTAATAAAACTGCCACTATTAATTAAAAATTTGTCTGACAGCTAGAATAAATGCTTTCTCCTGCTATACACCCACAGAAAAATGTTTGTATAAGTGACGATAGGCAGATAGTAAATCTATCAATAAAGTTTTTAAGTTTCTTTATAAGTGAATGACTAAAACATACTAAAATATAATTCCTTTTTAAATTTTGAACAAAAAGTTGAAAAAGTTAAATTCTTGATTAACAATAAAATCACTTTATAATGACATTTAATTTGTAGGGATGAATTACAAAAAAACTAACAGAAAAGTGAAAATGCTTTTAAAAATGCAGAGTTTTCGCAAGATTTTCTAGAAATTTTAAAGCCCTTATATCTTTCCCTCTTCTTTTAGGCATCATATTAAAAATCTCTTGCTGTTATTGTGTATTACGCTTAGGTCAGTAATATTAAATACAATAAATATTTGAATAGAAAATGAAAATGTTTTAATAATAAAAGCACCATCCATCCATTTAATTTGTTCTATTTTTTTCGATAAACTAAATATAACTAGAAAAATAAATATGAATACGAATGAACGAACAAAAGACATGTCGCTTGTGACTAGACCGGGTTGATTTAAAATGACATAGATGTCATCATTTGTCTTTTGTATATAAAAATTGAGGTTGAAATTCCAAAAATATCTTGTATTTTGCTTTTGTCACAAATGGTGAGTTTATTTTCTGTATTTTTTTTTCAAATTAAATTAAGATTTCCAGTAAATGTCGACAACAACAAAAGAAATACATTAATAATAATAAAAATAATAATAATAATTTAAAAATAATATACAAAAGACATGCATGCTGGCATTATTTTTTAACTTAATTGGATTCACGTTTTCTGAGAATTTTATTTAAATTCATTGATTTTTTTACACTTTTTTTTTTTTTGTTAAATTAAGATGACACTCAAACAAGTTAAAAATGCAATAATAAAACAATGTTTCCTCTATAATATTTTGCTGTCAAAACGTTTATTGTTCTTAATGTAATAATAAATGTGTATTAATTAATAAAAGAATTTGTCAAAATGTCTCAATATTACATGCATTGTCACCAAAAAGTCAACAACATTTTGATATTTAATCACATACATTTTCTATTAATTCGGCATACGCTGCCAAAGTATATTTTAAAAAGTGTCGTGTATGATTTTAATAAATTTGTTGTTGTCTCTAATTATTTTGGCTTAAAGCCAAACCGTCAAGAACCGCACACACTTATTTTCCTATAGGAAATTGTTTATAAATCATAAAATATTTAACCTGTACAGTCAAACACCCCCAAAAAATTGTCGAATTTCTTAAATGTCAATCACCACTATGGGAATTGTGATGTGGTATAGCTAGCCTATCATCCCATTCAAAATAAACAAGTTGTTGGTTTACCACATAATTTGTCGTGTGCTTATTTAAAAATTGTCAACATCAAAATAATCACTCACTATGAAAATAATAACTATGAATTCAAGTAATCGAGATTTTTTATTTTTTTTTAAGATTTGAGATATTAAGACGGCGTCAAGTCATTCCATTGTCATATTGTGGCGAATATATTCACTTGTGGTCAAAATAAGATTTTATTTTCGTATGTTGAACCCATGTGTTTATTGGATAACATAACCTTGTTGACATTGGCCATTAAAATCCTTCAGTCAGATTACTACCTAACTTCTCACCCTTTTATGCTGTGTGTGTTAATTTTATCTTTAAGTGATGGAATCTTCAGTTTAATTTTGAGTTTTGCGAATGTTTACTACCAAAACATTTTGAATTCACAAGCAAAAGACTTCGATATTTCGAAAATGTTTGTGCGTAACATAACGTAATAAGGACAAGGAAGACAAAACAGTTCCATTTCAATGACAGGATTAGTGCTATGAGGAACAACAACAGGTCCTTTCATGAGAGTGCTAGCAAGTGCTGTTCAGCCAGCATTACAGCAGTTACACAATTACGCATCAATTTTTGTTTCATAGTGGGGTGGCTGTTATGAAGTTCTCTCTCTCTCTCTCTGGAATATACTTCCACCACTTAATTTCCATTTCTCATGTCTTGCAATCTATATCAAATTAATTCTGAATGAAAATGTTGCCTCAAAGCAAATTGATTGTCTGATATTATTTTATTTCTTAGTCCTATATGTGCCTTTTCGGAAAGAATTTTTAACGTTGTCACTATTGCGTAGAGGTTCGTGTGAAAGATTGTGACATTCAAGATTAGTGATGTGAGTTCTTTGGGCCACACAATTCCTGCTCTGATCCACTTTGAAATATTATCGCATACACATTTTGGGTGCATATCCTGCTTGAATAGACCTCCTTGTATTTCCTAATAAAAGTGAGCATATTTTCTATGTTGTCACTCGTCTGAGCCATACATATACATATGAGTAGGGTTACGTATACTTATATCCAAAACCGTAAGCTGAGTAGTGAGAGATCCGGTCTTAGTTTGTTTCTTCTTATGAACGGATACTGTTTGCCTAGCAGTCAACACTAGCATCGTTAAGCATTGTTAGATTTGGAAGAATCTTCATGTATTCTATGTTCGAAATAGCCGTTATTTACTGTGTTTCAGTTTCAATTCATAGACAATCGTAAGGCTAACCATTGGGTATACTGTAATTAACTTGAAAGTACAGATCACAAGATCAAGTATTTCTTTTATAGTCCCCCCCTCCTTGTAACATTTTCAAGATTGACTTTGGAGGCGATTTCCCTGTAAGATTGTTATCTAGGATGATGCTTAAACACTTCATTAAATCCAGGTAATGAACCTCAATACCGCTTATTCTTAAAATGTGTATCTCTGTAAACCAATTAGTGATAAATGGTGCAATGGTTGTCTTGGGGGGATTGATTAGCTTTCCTTCTATACTATGTTTATATTGAATACAGGTTTACCTGCATTAGGGGTAGAGGCAATATAAAATTATGGTATTTATTATTATCGTGAGGAGCTGCCTCCCTCAAGATACTTACATCTCATCTTCAAGTTGATTAAAAAATAAAATAAATTAAAATAATAAATCAATAAACTATACAAATTCAAAACTTAAAGAAAAAATATATGTATGTGTAGGCCTCTGTTATTTATACACCCCATACTGTGTTATTAACACTTAACTTTGATAATTTAACAGAATATTCTTTACAACTTGCCCTTCAATTACTTTTGAATTAAATTTCCTTTTGCCGATTTATATTTGAAATCAAAACTTTGTTAATTTTGAATATTTTAAAGCCTCATTATAATATGATTGGAGTTATAAACCCAAACAAACGCAATGTAATGCCTCCCTTAGGCAATTTTAAGAATTTCTTGTTTAAAAAACCAAAGCAAACGGTCTCTTGACAATTTTTAAATGAAATAATTTATGAATGTTTGCCGTGCATTAACAACGATAGAACTTATCAAAATGAAGTGTTTAATGATCATTAACATAAATGATAATGAGTATTCATGAGTAAATCAGTATAAAATAGTCTTTCTTTTCATGAATATTGAAGTGAAGTGTTTAATATTTATGAAAAATAATATTTTCTTTTTAAAGAAACCAACAACAACAAATATAAGTTATTATAGTTAAACAAAATAAAAATAATTTTCTTCCATAGAATTTTTCTTTAAGATTTCTTTCATTCAATAATGATTTGCATTTGGAATGAAATATTAAAAATTTAAATTTAAAACAATATTGTTTCTATTGTTATTATAGAGTTTTTTGTTTTTGTTTTTATTATTTTACAATAGAAATTGGCAATTTATGGGATCATAAATTTATTGTTCCATTGCTTCTGTTAAAACTGATGACGTGCCTACCAGTAAACATGTTTGAAGTATAAATCAAACATTATGTTGAGTGGTTGGGTTCGATATAAGGGTTGCATGCGTTTGGTTTGATGTTGTTTATATTTAATGCGTACGAAAATATTATAACTGAGTTGTTATCACACATTTGCCAAGCAAACTCTAACAAGCAGAGTGGCGCAGTGGAAGCGTGCTGGGCCCATAACCCAGAGGTCCGAGGATCGAAACCTTGCTCTGCTATATTTCCCAGAGTTCGTTTTTTTTCTATTTATTTTTTTAAAATCACATTTTTTGAAATTAAAAAAAAAAAATTTTTATGTGTATTTATTGTCTATTTTTATCTATACTTACTTACGTACATGTTTATGAATATAATTTCTGGTATTGATAACGTCGTTAAAAATGATTATTGAATTTTTGTTGACTTGGCTTTCTTCTTTATTTGATATCGTATATGTAGTATAGTATTGCATCAGAATATATAGTTTAATTCTATTTAATACAATAAAGTTATGGTACAGAAAATTAAACCTCTTTTTCTAACTCTTATGTTCTAACCAGCACATGATTGTGCCTCATAATTATTATCCAATAAAAAACAGTTGTAGGAGAATTGTTTTGTTTAATGACAGTCCTTTTTATGATGGCCAACATTCCATAACAATATTTTATAAACACTTTAAGGTTAAAATTATTTCTATTTGTGGTACCGTTTATTGGGTTGTTACTCCACAGTTTACAGAATTTAAGAAAAAAGATGTGTAATAGGAAGCCCTTCGACTCAATTAATAAGGCTGCTTATGAACGACACTGTTGCCCTCAGGTTACCATAAGGCTTAATGGCAATAGAATAAAATGTGAATGGTTTATTTCACATGAAGCCTAATATCATACAAATTGAGACACATCTGGAAATTTTAATTCTAATGTAATAGGCGGATTACTAACCTTAAGTTACTTCTATTATCTCCAATTTTAATTCCCCAACAAAAGGTTGGCAAGAAAAGTTTCTGGTTTTCTCTTCTTCTATTTCGTAAAGAAATCTTCCTCTATAGCAAGGTTCCGGGCTCGTCCCTGACTCGTCCCTGAATTCCCACTTCACACGGAATCTCACAGAGGGTCATCCTATTGTCTTTACAAAAGTACTCTAAAATTATTTTCGGACTATAGTATCCCATAATTTAATCACGAAGAGCAGGCAGCAACTTGCGATTTTTAGCGCTGATTACCACGCAGAACTGCCATGCGCAAAATCCTCTGATCGTATCATCTGTGATATTGAGTAAGGAGACAAATGATAAATCTAATCGAAGTGTATAAAGTTAGCTACTAAAGCAATATGATTTTTTACAATGAATGTTATGTTAACAGGGACTGAAACCTATATGATGGCAATTAAATGAGGTTTTGTTATCCCAAGACCTATTCCCTAGGCCGGTTATTTGTTTAACAACAGGGCAGGCAACTATTGTTTAACAACTTAATTTCATTTGCTTCTGATTTGATTTTTATGCTTCAAATAATACGTGGAATAATTATATATTTCATGGCATTTAATGTTCCTTCTAATGGAATTAAATCAAAACCAATAAATTGGAAAACAAATTGGCACGACAATACTGCGTTTAAATTTATTTTCTTTTAATGTGTTTGTCACGCGTCACACCTGTCTATATACGCATTTTATTAAACGATAAATTATCGCTGTTTTCGTTAAAAGGATATAAATTATCTGATTGATAAAACTTTATAGCTTTAAAATGCTATAAAAATACTAACAACGTTCGAAATAGCAAAATAAATACAAGTGCGCAGTAGGCATTCTTAAAACCACATTTTCGAATAAAATAAAATAGAAGGAAAAAAAACTTATTTACCATCAAAAATGGTGTTACAATCCTGTTTTTATAGGCTTTCTTTTTGTCTAAATTGCTGTTGAAAAAGTCTAAAAAGGCAGAGAATAAATTGCTCAATTTATTTTTCATGTTATTGGTGTTCGTGTTCTTTATTTTCGTTCGCTAAATAATAATTTTTCTTTTTAACAAGTTTTTGATTTGAAAGGATTTTTTGTTAAAGTTTCAGACAAATAAAAAAGTTTTTTTTTCTTTATTTAACAGCTTTGAATTTAATGGGTCACAAGAACAATAATAACTGGGTCAATTTATATGTACTTACATACATATTAATCTATAGCATAAACCATCCTTTATTATTTACTTTTTCATATTTCCCATCGTTCTGGCTTATCATCATTTTCTTGTTTATTTATTTTATCGTTTGGTAAATAAAGGCAAAACAGTTTAATAAAATAATACAGTAAGACCCCGCTTAACGCTGTTTCAATATTACGCGGTAGTATTAGGATTCCATAAAATGGCAATCTAGCATCCAAAATAGGTACTACTATATGGCGACAGTGGATACTATGCATTCTTTTCAACGCTCTTCTGTTAGTCTGTCTAGAAAAAAGATCCCAACTGTATTTTCCGAAGTCGCAATCACAGTACGAATGCATTTTTCCAATTGCTTGTTTTAAAGCTGTTTCGTTTAGTGCTCGAACTTTTTGGGTCGCAACCTCCGCGTTAAGCGGGGTCTTACTGTACAAAAAAAATTAAAGTAAAGGAAACTTGACTAGTGTTGGTAATTAGTGAAACATGAAAATCTGTTGCCTTGAATCAAAGCCATGAGGACTCCCTGCATTGTCCTTTACTAAACGCGTATAATTTAAATGCGTCACATTTCATTAAACCGGTTATACGAAACACACTTTTTGACGCGAATTGCGGATTAGAATCCGCCAAAGATATTGTGAAGTTTACATCACGAAATAAATTTAATAGCAAACAGAAATTTAAATTTATCACTTCTCTAGTTTGAATTGTGTTTTGCTAAAGCAGATCCATAAGGTATCTGCGATAAACTTTATCTACCTTGAAAGACATTAAGAGAACTTTAACAAAACTGATGTCAGATGTTTAATATAACAGTATTTTCATTCCAGTCAGCCCTGAAACCTTGTTTCATGTGGTCACAATATGAACTTAAGTGAGATACAGTAACAGCCAGTTATAATTTTAATTTCTTTGATTTTCTTAAGACAAAGATGGCCTAAGCCTTAGAAACGAAAGAAAATGATTGAATTTAACTATCATGAAAGCACATCTGTTATCATAACAAAAGATTGAATACAAAATATGAAAAGTCCGATGCATGAATTCCATTCGAATTAAGACAAAATAAATTTCATGCTTCTAATCAATATCAAGAAGAACAATCTCTACACAATAAGGACAATCTCTAAGAATGTTCTCAAAAGACTAGCTAAGACATACGCTGCGAAAGTTACACAAGGAAATATGTCATGCTCCTCTAGAACGCAATCCCCAGGAAATCAAGCGGCACAGTATCTTTTAACGAATTACGATATTTAACAATTCTGTGTAATTAATCCACATCGAATTTTTTTTTGCAAGTCTGTGTTTACTCACTAAAAAAACCGTCTTAATTCTGAGGTGCATAAATGATTGAGTTTCTTAAGACATCGCGAAATGAAGATAGTTCTAATCGAATTATGGTGAATAGTTTTCATCCTGAAGCTGGTGAATAGTTTTCATCCTGAAGTCTAATAGGGCGAGCCATGTATAAAATTAACACACACAGCATTGGTGGTGTGAGAGTCAAGGTTGTAATCCGGGTTAAAGGGTTATAATGACCAATCATGTATATAGTTATCATCTTTGGTCAAATCAGTATTGACGTAAAAGAACGTGCGTATTTAAGGGGATTTCCAGAGAATTGTCTACAATAAGGAGAAATATTTAATTCGGTCAAGAATTTCCCAAAATAATTGCGTAAAATATTATCGAGGAAAAATTCGGCTTCATTTGTTCTTATGAAAATCGAATGCTTTATAATTTTCGAATTAGAATTTTAGAATTTAGAATTAAGGAAAGAATTAAGGTGGTTAATGAAGTACTTTTACACTGAAAGGAATCGTCTAATTATTATAAAAAACTCATTAAATTTTATACAATAGCAATGAATTTGTTTAGCACACTTTTTACAAACCCTCTAAATCTGCGGTAATTTTGTAAAATTTGAAAGAGTAAAAAATAATACAGTTTTTCTGACACATTTTCGCTTGCTTACTTTTCTAAAGAATCGTTCTTTGGAAGAAAATTTTTATTACATAAATATTATACTGCCATACATAGTAAAAATCTACTTACATTGTTATAAAATACATCATTTCTCCTAATTTATACTCCACTTACATTTCCTACACAAAGAGAAATAGAAATTTCTACCATTTACCTTACAAAACCAGTATTTTTGTATTTACCTTACGCAAGTACGAGTATTTTTACTTCTAATTGGCTTATTTAGCACAACAACAACAGTCACAGCAACAATCATGCATGCAGGGCGTTAAATAATAAAAAGGGAAAGAATTACAAGAGAACGTCGAATACAAAAGTAATTCAGTAGTTACTGCAACCACTTGTTATATGTATGTAGTTGTCATAGCTTGGCAACTACTTGAAATTATTTAAATAGTTTCAACAACATGTTGCGTGCCAAGAATCATTCCTAGCGAGAGTATATTCTCTTGTTCTTTCCTTGTATTTTGCCAGTTTACGGAGTGGCATTTCAACAATTGTTTTCTTAAAGCTATTCACCAATTCAACATTTGAACATTCAACATCTAAAATAACAATCTATTCTTGTCATTAGAAGAGAATGTGTTGACACATGTATTTGAAATGTATGCACGACTGAGTTTCTTTCTATGGTATGTTTGCATGTGTACTAGTATTGTGATAAACTTGTAGATGTAAATACTCTGTACTACTTATTTTACAGTCTAAACGTAAACAATGTAATGCATAATGTACACATGTTCAGATAAAAGTGAGTGTATGTTTATAAGAGAGAGAAAGAGGGAGGACAATTTTTCTTTGCCATCAACAACAATTAAAAGCGTAGGGAGGCTGTGTTGGTAAAGGCCGTCTAATATAGTACCCGACAATAAGAATAACTTTTTGAAACTAATTAATTATATGTCCAACTAATTTAAATTAAATTATTAAAATTGGTCTTAGCAGTCAATCCTTTCAAGGTATATGTCGGCAGTCATCTAGGCGACTACTATACGAATGTAGGCTTTAAAAATATTCACGTAGTCATAATTTCTTGTGTAGCTACCAAAGCGTGCATTTTCTCTTTCTAAAACATTCTCATGCAGCTTCTGGTTAAAACCATGGACCATTCAGAGAGAGACGATGATATTGGTCAATTCCGTGGTAAAATATTTGGAGCAGACTTTGGACTAAAACAGCCGAATATGCCTTATAATCTGCTATCATTTTTCATATTTGCATTCTAACGTAAACGTAAACTTGAGGTTAATTAATTATCGTCTAGATTTGCTTTGAACTTTGACCTAAAAATTGACATGACTTCACGAGATGAAGGGTAAGTCGTTAGTTATGTTGAATTACTTTCTAATTCTGACTCTGCCTTAGATTTTAAAATATACATGAATTGATGGTCATTACAGAGAGCAATTCTAAAAAATTATGTAATAAAGTTCGTTTTTTGTAAAACTCTTTCGAAAATTCTCTGTGATACGTTGACAATAAATCTTATAGGGATCGGCAGTCAAATCTTTTTTTTTGGCAAGAAAAAATAAATCTAAGTGATTAATTGCCACTACAAACGCCAACATAGATCAGATATATCGTACAAGGTGGTGTAGGTAATTAAAAACACATGTTCTAGGTGTTTACGGTTTTGTCAGTATTTCATTGTTGTTGTTGTTGTTGTTGTTATTTCACATTTGTTTATATAACTTAAGGATATGAAATAATTACTGTTATCTTTGCTCTTTATGTGAAAGTGTTTGACTGCATGTATGAATTTGTCAACTTCTCTAATTCACAATTGAATGTGTTTTGTCGCAAGTATACATAAGTGGGAGTGTGTGTGTGTCATTGTTAAAATATAATTTAGATTTAATTGTATGAATAGAGATACGAGTCTTTCGAATGAATTGAATATATTTGCGTTGCTCTTTCATTTATTCTCTAATTTGCAATTTCTACGATAAGATTAGAAAATTTTCTAATTTAAAATTGTACATAGATTTCGATTAAATATTTACACATGTATTATGTGTTGCAAATTACAATTAGTCGATATGGTAGGGGATATGTAGAATTACAGGAAATTATTTCTAATTACAGAAAAAAAAAACTTTCTTTCTTATCGTAATTGTAAAATATTTATGTAACTTTAATTACCAATTAAAAGCATGTAATCCGTTGTATTATTTTTCAAAAGTTGTGGAAGTTTTTAAGAATTACTAATTTAAGGTATATGTATTATTAAAGTTGATATAATTCTGTTAGTATACATACAATTAAAGCCTTAAAAATCTTTTTTAATTAACTCTTCCTACATAAAAGTGACTGTTTTTTTAACAACCAACTCAATTTACTCTGCACTTTAGATAAGAGCGGGTCAAATAGAAAACCGAATGTCTATGTCAGGACAACTTGAACGGTGTATTTTAATAATGAGTTTTTGTTGCTTATTATCAAGTTTTAAAGATTAAAAATATGCGTTAAATGCCTATTGCTATGTAGTAAACAAAAGAATTTTTTGTCAACCGTAAAATGTGTATGTTTTGTAAAAGGTTTGAATAGATTGAGTAAAGTGATACGACTACCATAAACAGAAGTAGTAGACTAATCACGTGCTTATCTGAAAAACATGCTTAATGAAGCTGAAACAAGCCAAGTAAAAATTTTAGCAGTAATGAAAAACAGATAATTATAAGCCACTAATAAATTTTTTAAAATTTTTCGTAAATTTTGTAAATGTAAAAAAAAGTTCTACAATAAAAATCATAAAGAAGAGAATTTTTCTATATGTATCATATTTTAGGCTAAAGGCACGAGTTATTTCCATTGTCAAAATGGCGGAATACACGTCCACAAAAGTTCACTTGTACGATACATTGAAAGAGACAATAACTGATAGGGAATCGTAGCGGAATGTAGTGTTTCTAAGGCGACGGTTCTAGGGCTCATTAAGGGCAACGAACTAGTCACAAAACATATGTGAAAGTGTTACAATTTACGTATTTAATCAAGCAATTCTAAGGGCTTTGAGGGGACAAGTTTTAAGATCACATGTGATCTGGAGGTGCTAAGTGATCTTATGTCAGTTTAACTAGTTAGATTATGCTGGATGCCTGGTTATTGTGGCATTATTCATGTACTTATTATAAATGTCATAACACAACGAGATCTAAATCCATATAGTAAAAGTGCTATGTAAAGAGTTGGCAATGAAGTTGCGGATGAGTTTTAGCTTTGAAAGATACCATAGAAGACGAGTCGATGAAAATAGTAATAGGATTTTTAGTTAGAATTATTTGGAAAAACATTAGATTCACTGTCGAATCACGCTTAGGAATGTAGAACGGACTATGTAACGAAACTATCCCTAACCATGAGTAGGAGAATAGGAGATAAGAGCTATCATAGAGTTATAATAGCGGATGGCTCCCTTAAATATAGGATCAACAGATGGAATTAGGATTTGTCTGATTTCTATAGCCTACGTGTAGGAGCAAAGAAAACAGTTCAGTTTTCAGTCACTAATCTTGTCTGTAGGTATGTAAGCAGAGATGGCTAGGTAGTAGATTTGTTGAGGAACTGGTAGGCTTAAAGTATAATTCTAAAATATAAATTTTTTCTTCAAAATTTTCTCGAAACACTAAATTTTTCAGGAGGTTGATATACAAAAATGAGCCTTTTAATTACGTGTTATGCCAATTTACATAGACAATTAACATCGTTGATGCTTTATCTGAATTTGTTTTCCTATCTATAATGTCTAGTCACTCTCTATTTCGTTCTGTTTTTGCTTGAGAGAAAAGAAAATTTGTCCCAGTGCCTAGGTGCTACAGTTTTATGTTACCAATAAAACAAGTAAATAGCACAACAAAGGTTTTCTGCTTAAAGATTTTATTCAAATATTCGTTTTACAACGTCATCATTAACCAAAATCGTTAAAAGCATATTGAAATACATTTTTGATTATAATAAATTACTTCAAAATAATTTTTCCCTTCCTTTTTCCTTTGTCGACATTTTTAACAAGAAATTTGAATTTCTATTTGACACACTTAAATAAATCCTTACAAAATCCTCTTTTCTAAATAAATCCAAAGAACAAAATAAAGCAGAAACAAATAAATTTTCTAATGTAACGCAGCAGTTGCAGCACGTGTCTCGTGACAAATACGATAAGAAAATCACTCATAAATAAAATTTTTATAATTTGTTCTAGAGAACACCGAATACATTAACACAACACCATAAACAATTTATCATAAAATTAAAAAAAAAAAAAAAAAAGAAAACTTAAAGAAAAACTGAAATGTTTTCTATAGAAAATTTATTTTGAAATAAATGAAGAATAAAAATATTTTGTATTTAATGATGGCGCTTTAAACATGCCAAAATACAAAATGTTTTATGTTTCTAATAATCCAATAAAATTGATTGAAAAACAAATTAAAAATGAAATTAAAATATTTTCTTTTATACACGATATTATGCTTTTAATGGTTTTTATTTGAGTGGATATTAAAATAAAATAAACAATAAATCATGCAGAAATCAAAATCGAACAAAAATTTATGATCTCGCTAATGAGTCGATCAACATCTGTTGGCCATCAATCTAAAATACAGACAGAGAACAATATTACGAGCGTTAATTTCATTGGCAAGTGTACCATATAATAACCACTTAAAAGAAATCTTGTAATTTAACGGCTTGTGATGTTAGGAAGAGAAATCAATTAATCAAATATGCATTTAAAAAGAAAAACAAATAATCTCTGGTGTTTAATCGCATCGAACACAAACGATAAGTTTTGTTCATTTTAATTGAATACGGCATGATTACTTTTTTATTTCATTAACGCTATGGAAAGTGCTTAAAAATGCTTAGAGTTTAGACAGGTTTAAAGTTTAAATTTAAAAGTTCAATATATAATGGGTTATCCTTTTAAAATATTTTTTGTCATGATATTTCTTTTTTATTGTAAAGTTTGAACGTTGACATTATGTGGGAAACACTACATCATTTAAATGATTTCCACGTGTTGCAAGCATTGATTCTTTTGAGGTAATTTTATATCACTTTTTGACTTGACGAATGTTGGTTTTTAAGTACTCAAGAGTTGAACGTTTATCTGCATAAACACGGTATTTCGCGTTGTCCTACAAAAAAGTCTAATGGTGTCAAATCGCATGATCTTGGTGGCCAGTTGATATCGCCACGACGAGAAATTACGCGGCCAGGGAATGTCTCTTGTAATAAAGCCATTTTCGCTCGAGTTGTGTGGCATGTGGCACCGTCTTGTTAAAATCACATATTCTCCAAGTCGTATTCTTTAATAGCAGGCAAAAAAAAGTCGGATATCATATGACTGTAACGCTCCAAATGGACGATGGTAGTCGTATTTCAACTGAAAAGAAAAAAATTGGTTTTACAACTTAGTTGGATTGATGTCGAATTCCGGTCCCATATTTCTGAAACCACGAAATGGATAGCCCTTTATAACAAAAACGGTATGAAATTTTGCCAAATTAATTTATTTGTTGTGAAGTACAATTGCGCCGGTTAGAAATGGAATATATATTCATTCATATAGTTACCGCGGCTGGCCTTACAGTATTTCGTTCGATAGATCCAACTTTCTTGCACTTTTTTAAGTGTGTGGGTGTCTTTAGCGGCGCCCCAGAAAAAAAAATAGTCTAACGGTGTCAAATTGCAGCCGCTTCACATCACCATTTCGGCTAATTAAACGACCGTCTAACGTTTGACGCAGTAAATCGATTGTGGCATAAGATATGCCAATAGCATGAAGAGCGGGTACAAAAAAATCAGTTATTATGGTGCGATAGGCCGTAATAGGTCAATTGGCCATAATAGGTTCAGCCACCCTCATTTTCAAAGGAATATGAGCCAATTGTAGTTCCGCTCCACAAGCCGTGCCAAACAGTCATTCGTAATGAGTACATTGACTTCCGTAAGACCGTATTTGAGTTTTCTGAACCCCAAATACCGCAATTTTGGATAACAACGTATCCACGAAGATAAAGATAACAAAAAATTAATTTTTTTTTTATCGAAATTGACATCATCGTACAGTTTCTCGTTGACGCAATAAATCTCAACGTTGCTCAAGCGTAAATCGATTCATTACGTTCATTACGATTCGGTTCATTCGATTCATTCGATTCGATTCATTACGTTATATAGAATTTTGTGAAAGAATACAATGACAGAAGTATTGTTAAATTTTAAATAAACTGTGATTCAAATTTAAACCGATAGATGACCCACCCTGTAAATATGTCTCTAATCGCTAACATATTGAAAATGCTAAAAATATATAAATTTAAGAGGACTTAGAAGATGTCAATCGAAAACGTCAATCTGAATGGAGCATTACATTAAAGACAAGTGCAAAGGTTAAACAATTATGTAAAGGAGAAACATCGGGTCATCATTAGAGATGGGTGCTTTGGATATAAGAAAAAATTTTATTTGTTATACAATTCCTTAATTGTCTTACCATTAACGGATTGTAGAATGATGCCAATCATGGTCCTAATTTAATTAAAAATATCAACAATGATGACAAAGCATAAATAAATTATATTGTTGTATACATATAAATCAAATAGGAGCCATTGGAGTGCTGAGCCTATAATACGTTGGCCCGCTTACTTTTTTTTTAACAAATTGGGTTAAATTATGTGAGAATATAAGCAGGGTAAGTTATTCTATATTCCTAGCTCGCTTTCCTAATAAAAAAGAAAGATGTCTAAAGGACTTAATTTATAGCATTAATAAACGCAATTCTAAATAATAAACCAATTAAAAATATTTACCATTAAAATGGTAATAGAGGGTAATTTTTTAAGAGCTATAGGAAAATTTTCAAAAAAAAAAATACACATAAAATTCAGAAAAATACATGAAATTTTTATTTGAATCGATAGTACGGTCCATATAATTTAATGTTTGAAGATTATTTCATGCAAATGATTCATCCGCTAGTCCAATTTTGGCATACTCATCGGCGGGTATCTCACGAATAAATGCTTTAATGTTGTTTTCCAATGCGTCAATTGAAGCGGGTTTGGCTGTATAACATAACATAGCCCCACAATAAATAGTTTAAAGGGCGTTAAATCGCACGATCTAGGCGGCCAATTAACCGGTACCGAACGTGAAATAAAATGTTCACCGAACTCGCCTCTCAATAAGTCCATTGTTACGCGTGTTTCCTAAGTCCTTCCGCAAAATTCTCCACGTTGTTGAGTAACAGAGGACCAATTTCTGCGAATGGCGACGAATCGATAATTGATGGTCATCATTAACTCTGGCCGATACAGCTGCTATATTTTCTTCAGTTCGCACTCCACGTAAGCGTGTTGTTAGTTTAATGTCCAACAATGTAAATTTGGTGCGAAATTTAGTCACAATAGCCCAAATAGCCACTTCAGTGGGTCGATTAAACTGACCATGAAATGGAATAAGCGCGCGATGAACTGTCTTAACAGAGCATTTTGATAATAAAATTCAATGATTTGGAAGCGTTGTTCGTTTATAAGACAATTCATGGTTAAATTATAGACCAAACTGAAGGTGTTTGACAGTGAAAGAAAACACGAAACGTGCGTGAGCTGTTTAAACCAATGTTGCCAAAAAGATAATAGCTAAAAAGTCACTCTTTATAAAGGCACCAATTTAAATTTGAATAATTTCAATTAAATATGGAAATTATGAAAAAGACTGTAAACATAATATTTTTTTATGTATAAAAATATATGCTCTGTACTAGCATAAAACTTAAAATAATAGGAAATAAGAAAATGGTTAAATTATGCTGATTTTTTTTTCTATTCACCATTAAATCAAATTGGTTCCAACTATGTTGAAACAAGTACTGCTTTTGCATAGAATAATAATGATAAACCATTAGGCATACAGAGTATAGCTTTAAAAAATAATGAAAACGATAGTATTAATGGCTTCTGTTACCACAATACAATATACATACATACGCAATGATAATGATATTCAATGACTAACTAATGCTATTCAAAAGTTGTCGAAAATAGGTCAAAAAAATGATTTCCACGATGGAATTACGGTTAAGATTACGATATAAAAAATAATTTGACAATTCGAAATTACGATAATGGTGTGACTTTAGGGCAAAAGCATTGAAATGCTGAACAAAACATAATACAATAATGAGAATACAAGTTTTAATTTTTTTTTTTAGCAGTAAGGACTTTATGATATGATATGTTGATATTCGATATGTTAAGGATAATAATAAGGAGAGGCCTGATGTCTAATTTCCGTTTATTGTTTGTGGTTTTTGTTTTTCGTTTTCTAGTTTAATTTTTGACGTTAATAGCTTACCGAACAGCAGCAAAACTTAAAAACATAAGCCTCCCACCCATATGCTATGTCCTTAAGGCATACGAGTACATAACCTAAGGCAGAGATAAAACACACACACACACATGTGTGATGGGCATGTGTACAATGTCTGTTGATTTAAACAAAATACCAACTCACGTGCTTTTTGTTTGGCTTACGTGTCTATAAATTTCCTTGAAACATGTGCGGTTTTTTTTTTGTTTCAAATATAAAAAGTTGTATTCAGTTCGAAATGTCCTTAGAATAGCTAAATAAATATTTAATATATTGAATTTAAGCACGCATTTTACTTTAAAAGTTAAAGTGGGTTTATTTAGCATGCATTTGTTTAATTGATTTGAATTGTTCGTTTTTGAAAATATCGAATACACTCCATGAATTTCATTTTAAATGGCATCGGAATTATGCAAAAATTGTAAAAACAAATGAGGACATCATAGTGGCGCCATTGTTTTTTTGATTTGATGAATAATATATTGACATCACAATATGATTTGCAATGATAGTTAAGGGAACGTATGCCATTTGGAAAAGTTTTTCAAAATTTATGTTTTTAATTTGGAAAATAAATTTTTCTGTGGGAACATGATTTAATGCACAAAATGAACATTTTTGACAATTTCTCAAACTTTGTGTTTGCATTACTGAGGTGTCTGATCTCCCTTCTATATCGGTGAAATACTGGCCTAAGGACTTTTTTCGACATGTTATGGCCTTAAGCTCTTATTCTTCGGCAGATATTGATTATATGGCAGCATATACCGTAACTATATCACTGTTGTGTCGAGTAGAGGACATAGGACCAGGGTTATTTATTTATTTTTTACCATACCTACCTGAAAAGAAAGGAGTTTTTGGACATGCTCTTAGGCTCTTATTCTTCTGTAGATATTGATTATATGGCACCATATACCGTAACTATATCACTGTTGTATCGAGTAGTAGATAGAGAACCAGGGCTATTAATTTATTTTTTACTAAACCCATACCCTCAAAGAGCTATTAGCATTACTGAGGTGTCTCATCTCCCTTCCACATCAGTCAAATGCTGCCCTATGGAGTTTTTTCGACACGCTACGGTCTTAGGTTCTTATTCTTTGGCAGCTTGTGATTATATGGCACCATATACCGTAACTATATCACTGTTGTGTCGAGTAGAGGATATAGGACCAGGGCTATTTATTTATTTTTTATCAAACCCATACCCTCAAAGAGGTAGGAACTAGGTATGTGTTCGCCAAATGAATAATTATATTGAAAGGCAAAAAAGATTCAGTCCTACAGAGATTCCTTAGCTTAGGAAAGTGGACTATTAAAAATAATACCCAAATTTTTGACCCATTGTACTGATTCTATGGGTGAGTCCCCAACAACTAATGATGACAGTAGGTTTGGCAAAACGACCAATTTTTCCAATTATGAAGCCATAAGCAAAGACCATTTACAGTAGCCCATTTAAACACATTGTCAAGGTCCTGGTTCAGTTTTAATATAAAATTGTCGATAACAGTTTTAAAACAGCTAACGTACAACGACGATTGATTTAACGTGGATACCTGTCCGCACAGGGTGAAACACAATGCGTCTACTAACGCCCCCAAATGTAACAGACTGTTACACCTGAGTACCAATTCGAAGCCATGTATTTGGACATGACTTCCTCCTTCTGATCTTTGGGTCACGCCACCCGGTTGAAAATGCAACTCCACACCGAGCTAATATACACTTGGACCTCATCGGCATACATTTTAATTCCGCTGTGAGCAATCCGACATGGTGCATTATGTCTATAATGTACAGGGCGAGAATTGAACCCTGTGGTACACCTCTTCGTACCGGGCAACTAAATCTTTTTGTATCACCACAATGTCTGACTTCTCTCATATTCGTACAGGTATGTTCGTAACAGTTTTACTACTGATGTTGAAAATTTGAAGGTTTGTTTTCATCTGCAAAAGGGATTCTTCTTTGTTTTTACGGTAAAGTACACAAATTTGAAAGATCAACAAATTGGCATTGAGAACCAGGAATTTGAAGGCTATGAGACCGATACATCCTACGTCAAAATGTAAACATGAGGCTGGACTAAACGAATTGTTGTAATCTGAATAAGACAAGATATGTTTGGCATCAGTTTAGCAATTTGATGAATGATAGATTCCGTAGATTCCATCATACAATGGAATATGTGACGAATAGTTTAATGTTATGACGCCATTAAGGCCATCAAATGAATAGAACACTTTTGTTGTCCCACATTTCGTCAATTTAAATTAAAATTGTTTATAATTTAAATGCCATAAAAAATATCCTTCATTTCGGGATTAATTTTAACGTGAAATGAGCAGAAGTAGATAAATTCACATATTAAGTAGCTTTCTACATGTATAACGTAGTTAGTGAAATTTATTTCTTTTGAAAATAGAGAAGATTTAAAACAGTGTTCCTGCATTCATTCATTCTTTAAGCTAACCAATGTCGAATTATTGCAAATGTTTTATGGTCCTTATAGCAGCACGACACTGTTACGAATAAATGTCTGCTACTCTTAAGTATTTGACATATGGCACTCTGTAAAATTTTCTGTTTTGCTGCTATTGCTGCTCTTGTTGTTGTTTTTATTTATATGTTTATATTTATTTTTGGAATATATTCTGGCATTAACATACATGCACAAGCGTACATACATATATCACATTACAAAATGACAATAAAATGACACACACTTGCATATGAGTTACTATTTTGGGGAACTTCGAACGATTATGAGTACCAGTGAATAGTTGTACATGAATTTTTCTTTTTTTCAAAAAAGACAACAACATGTGCGTGTGTTTTAGTAATTCTAGAAATAAACAATAACAACAATAAATTCTACTTAAAATTTATTACTAACCTTGGCTTATTTATGTATGTATTTAGCCTAACCCACAATATTGTGCTGGAATTATTGTCAAAATTTAAAAACTTTATTTGACTAATAATTTAACGAAAGTTTTATTCCATGCTGATGTTCTCATTAAAGTTTTGCTGTAGTTTGTAACAATTTAATCTCTTGTTTAAGAGTTTAAAAGTTTTAAAATGTTTAGTAACTTGTTTTAACACTTTAAAGCCCTTTTCAAATATTTTAACTCGTATTGAATTCGAGAGTAGTCCAACAGTAGCTCAGCGTGAGAGCGAACGTGTTTGTGTTGTAAAGGAATTGACACTTTGTGATGCTGTTATTATTTTTGTTTACGTGATATCCTTACTAATACATTAAATTATTGTATTTACGAATACGAATTTTGTTTATTTAGGGTGTATTCCTTAAGATGTTTCCTTGCGGAGTAGGATTAAAATATGCGTGTTTAGGACAGAATTATGGTATCGCAAGAATATTGCATTTGTAAAAAAGATTTTTCTTAACGATTATATGTAGAACCGGTTTTCAAATGAAAAAAGCCGAAACTCGGTTTTTGATAACGTGCGATTCTTTAAAATATTCGAAAACCGGTTTTTTGATATTTTCGAATAGTTGAAAACTCTAATTATATGCAATCCGATATTATGCAAAATAACAGTGGCGTTTCCTGTAGAAACCAAACAACATTTTTATAAATTTTATCGTATACCCATCACCTGTTGCGATCTTTTGTTTTTCTGTAATAGGCTACAGAGATTTTGTAGATTTTCGATCCCAAAATGATGTTGAAGATACAACTCGCCTTGTTCGATCAATATCTAAAAAATTCCCAAAGCAAAAATTTAAAAAAAACCGGAACAGTTATCAACCAGCTTACAGGACATATGAAGAATTTCGCTAAAATAATAAACCGCAAGCCGTAAAAAATGTTTAAGTGATAAAGCCTGGATTCGCAACATTAAGGTTAATGGCATATATTTGGTGCAATTGGAAGTTAACCCTAATATATATTATAAATCTTTCTGTAAGTCTGTTTTTTTGTTTGTTTTTTTGTTTGTTAACCAAACACGCCTTTACACCTGAACCGATTTTCTTGACATTTGGGATATAGATCGAGCTTTAGTCGGTGCAGGTTATAGGCTATAAATCTTTTCAAAATTTTGACCAAAAGGGGAGAAAAAATGGTAATAGGTAATTTTTTACGATTTAGCTTGGTTAAGTTTCCCAAATAACTATTGGAAGGATTCCGTTTCTAAAGTTGAACTAAAAGGGGTCCAAAAAGGGGAAAGGGACCGAAAACGGGCAGATTGAGTGCAGGTTATCCTAATCCTAATATCCTAATATATATTATAAATCTTTCTGTAAGTCTGTTTATTTGTTTGTTAGGCAATCACGTCTGAACGTCTAGACCGATTTTCTTGAAATTTGGGATATAGATCGGGCTTTTGTCGGTGCAGGTTATATGCTATAAATCTTTTAAAACTTCTGGCCAAAATGGTGGATAAAAAGGGCAAGGGTAAAAAGGGATAAAATTGGTCCAAAAAGTAGGAAAGGGGCGAAAAACGGGCAAATTGCATGCATTTATATTTAAGACTTAGAGTATTCAAAATACTGAGTTGTTTGATAAACCGGTTTCCGAATAATTTGAAATATTGCATTTTTTAAGAAGCCGGCTTCGAAACCTGATTTTTCTTTATTGTTATTTTTAAAACCCGCACAACGCCGGGTACAATCTGCTAGTTATTAATAATAATCTACTTCTCAGATTATTATATGTTTTGATTTGTGTAAAACTCATTTAATATTGTGAGGCTGTTCATATTAAAATTTTTTTATTATTTTGATTTAAAGCGGCCAAAACTGTAACACAAAGAGAGTTATTTTGATAGCAAGCAATTTTATTCTCTATTTTCAACAGAACATAATCAAAACCATATGGATTGTAATTTAATGCAAATACAAGGCGATAATTATTTCTATGGGTTGATGCTTTTTGTTTCTTATAATAGATGTTATCATAGATAAATAATCCTTAAGGAAAACTACAAGCAACTCTCTATGGTCATAACTTTTTTTAACAGTACGTATGTATGGAAATAATCTTTAGGGGTATTAAGACTTGCTGTTTACTATTATAACCATTTAAGAGTGGCCTTTAAAGAAACGATACTGCCACTATTGCTGGTAGTTTCAGCTTGAAATAGTGAACATTTTGAAGATGTTGAAAAGGGAGGGGAAAGTAAGAACATATTTTATTATCAGTTGAACTTCATTTCCCTTGTAACAGCTGCTTGAAATTGAATGTTACATTTGATAGCATCTCTCTCTTTCCGAACGAAACGGAAATACCAAAAAGTGTTTATTTTTCTTTTGGCTTCTCTAAAATAATGCCATAAAAAATGTGCATAATCATTGAAGATAGTTTTTTAGTCACTTTTTTCTCTTTTTTTTCCTTTAAGATCATAAAAAATTTAAAATCCAAACACTTGCTGCACTTGATGCTCTAAGAAAATTGCATAATTTTTCACACATTTGCTGTTCAAGAACGGGGAAACGGGAAAGAAATTATTTTATTACATCGTACATAAGCAATTTAATTTACGATTTTGTCACATTTTGTTAGAAAAACAATTTGTCAAAATAATTTATTATTTTGAATTTTGTCACACAATTTGTACTCGAAGGAAATATAATTGAATACTTACTACACAGAAATAATATGCAAAAAATGGCAAATTTTCATATTCACAAAGATGATTTATATCGGAATGTTTTAAGAAAATAATGGCAATTATAATGAGTTTTTGTTATGAGTTATGGTCAATCAATGACGGTATTTAAAGGTCAAATGTGTAAAATACAAGAATTTTTATAGGCTTGTCACAATGTAAGCTAAAGTAAAACTCTTTATTGTAATATAATAACAGCATACTCTACTGATTCAATTGGAGTTTTTAGGATAATTAAGTTCTTGGATAATTAAACAAAATTTAAACTTCAGATTTAAAGAATTTAGTTTAAATTTGTGAAATATGCATACATATTCAATGATATTGTTAAGAGATTTGAGAATATTTTAGTATGGTTACAATCAGATCGCTGTTCAAGGGTCTTACTGATGCATATGAACAATGCGTCTGATAGAAGTGGTTGTCAACCGTAAAAAGATGGACACATGCAGGGCAGTTGTGATACTACAATGAATCACTTGCTCTAAATCTCTTTCTCTTGTCCGAAACCGCCTGGATCGGATGATAAATCAGCTATGTTTCTCGTCTTTGACAGATCAGTAACTTTCAGTATTTGGTAGAAGTTCTGGTGCATCTTTATCAAGCAGTATAATGTTTAGTGTGTACCCGGCTGGTGGAGGGTAGTTTCCTCCTCTTTCTCGTCTCTTAAACTCTTACAGAAGTTGAAAGCCAAATAGCCACGATCAGTACATCTCACATGAGTGCTCAGAATACAATGTTCAATGTACAACTTTCTGATTTCGTTTTATCTAGGCATTATCTAAAATGCCCATGCCGCTTTAACGAAATCTGATACCTAATTGGCATATCTAAGTTTAGAGGTTCTCAATAGAATTCCGAATGTAGAAAATTTAGTAGAAAGTTTGTTTATTGTGCCACGTCTGACTAATCTAATCTAATCCTGACCTGCGGTAGCCTAAAATCGTCCACGGGGAGGAGACCGAATATTCTGCCAGTAGACTGGCTGTCGTTGCATACGTATCTTTCCTAAAGGTGTTGCGATTTCCCATGATTATCACAGATGAGTGTATGAGCGATCCATCCATCCATCAACCTGGAATATGACAAAAGGTCCGAGCGAACTACATATATCTGCCTATTCTGAAAAGATGTCTCTATCTGTTGGTTAACATGTCTCTATCTGTTGAAACACTATTTAGCCATTTCCCCTATCCGAAATGGTTCGCCTAAAATTCCTTGACAAATCAAGTAGTTAAAGTTTTCGAAAATTTTTGATTGCGTCCGGCCGCTCGAGTGATCAATATTCGACCTGAGTCTCTGCCCAATACATCTCCAGCAGCGCTGCTGAGTATCAGTTGCTAAGCCTCTACACTAAATGTTCAGCTGAAGGTAATTTCCTACCCAATCATCGAAATTTTCAATTTGCCACAAGTGTTAAGATAAATCTTTTGATATAATTTCCAAGGCTTTTGGATTTTGAAAAGTGATCTAGAATGTAATTAAGGAGGCAAATATGTCGTCTCTTGACTCAAGCTATTCGTTTTTAGAATTTTAAAAAGGTACAGAAAGAATATACTTAGGATACACAGTGCGCCATAAATTTACTGCTTTTAGGTCTCATTTCCTACAGAGTAATTTCAGATAATCTACTTTTGTTAGGTGAAGCATTTTGCGGTAACTATATTTCAATTTGTTAATGAAATAAAATTTTATTTTTATAAAAAAAATCACATGTTGCAACAGAAATTATTTAGTTGTTCATATGTGTGCTGGTGGTCCATATAGAACATAATAATCATATTATGATTATGGTGTGAATAAAAGTATGTTAATCTGTTAATTGTTCAGTTAAGTTTGTACAAATATTTCTGATTTAAAAGAATTGTTTTTTTTTAATTGCTGTGACATTATGACATTAACATGCGTTGAGCGTCATATTATTTATGGTTGTGACATTTTAACATGAAATTTTTAATTGACATGTTGGCAACTATTAAAAATTAAATGTCCTTAAAAACAAAAACAACTGCCGGTTTCATGACTGCCTCAAATACTACACGTCTGATTTTTGTTTTAGTTTTTTTCTCTCTCTTGTTTTTTCATTTAAAAACATGACCTGCATTTGAATATGATTTTTAAGTTGTGTTGAATTCGTTAACTTTGTTTGCTATTTTTTGTTTGTATAATTCTTTAATTAGTTTGATATGTTTATATTACGTGTGAAATACTTTTAAAACTACAATTTTACTTAATTGTTTTTGTTACATGCCCAGATTGTAGTTACTAACAGCAAAAAATATGAAAATGGTATTACAGCCTATAATTAGTGGTCGACTATATGTGGTAGAAATGGTAAATTCTGTAATTTGATGTTTACTTTTTCCATCTCTGGTTTCAATTAAATTCAATGTAGTTCACAAAGTTTGTGACATGTTATTTGATTTTATTTTTTATTTTTTACTTTGTTTTTATATAAAATTTGTAAATGTTGGCCATGGTCATTTCATCAATTTTCTTTAATTTATTTTCATTTTTTTTTTATTATTTCCTACCCAAAAAATGGTGAATAATAAAAGAACAACAAATGTTGCATGTAATGCTGTTCTCTTGTATTCTGAAATTATCGTTCGTTTTAAATTATAAGATGCACGTAAATGCCAAAAAAATTTCCATTGTTTTTGTTTTTAATTTTTTTAATACAAAGAAATTATTTTGTCAACATGAAATATACAAAGAATGAGGATATTAGACAATTAAGAAGAAGTTTGATGAATTTTTATTAAAAAAGTTTGGAAATATTTTGTGTATAAAATAAAGGATATGAAGATAAATAGATTCACAAAAAGTCTTGGTAATAGTAGCTTATTTGGAATTCTTATTCAAAACCAATGAGTTACCAGAGGCATCATAATTTTTTTTTAATTTGCACTCCAATTTCTTATCCTTGCAGCTTGGATACTAATTGTGAATTATAACGATTTTTTTTTTTTGAAAGGACTAATTTTAGGAAGAATGGCATACTACTTCTCTCTCTTAATTGTACAGCATACTATTTACTTTTAGATATAAAAGTATGAATAAAGACGTACGAGCAGTGCCGAAAAAACACTTTGGAATAACTAAAGCACCCGCCAAAGAAATTTTTTTTGAAAATGCATTTAAAAAAAAACTACTGAATATTTTCTCAAATTTCTTTTTTTATTTGAAAGTACAATCCTTCCGGTTAATAATGGAAAATAATTTCATACAGTAGCCTACACGATCGGTCCAATTTTTAAGCACATTATCGATTGTGAGCAGCTGTATTTCACCAATGGCTTCACGAATATTGTCCTTTAAAGCGTCAATTGTCTCTGGCTTGTCGGCGTAATACTTATCTTTGACGGCACCCCACACATAAAAGTCCAACGGTGTCAAATCGCAGCTCTGAGGTGGCCAAACGACATAAGCTCTGCGCCTGATAATGCGATCTTCAAAAACAGGGCGCAAAACGAGCGTGGCTTCGGCTATGTGGCACGTAGCGCCGTCCTGTTGAAACGAAATGTTTCCACTATCCTTCTCTTCAATTTTTGTGAATAAAAATTCGTTCAACGTGGCCCGATAATGATAGCCATTGATTGTTACGGCCACTCCTTGCTCATTTTCGTAGAAAAATGGCTTAATTATGCGTCTGGACCAGAATCCATACCAAACAGTTACAATTTTGCTTGTTTACATACCCGCCAAGATCAAAATGAGCTTCATCTGAAAAGATGATTTTTTTTTTTACCAAAATCAGCATCTTCTAGAAGTCGATCGCAGACCTACTTAGTGAAGCGAAAACTCGTTTACGCAACCATTTTCGTTCAGCGGAAGGATAAAACAGGATATAACTAATTGCCTGTTAAATCAGACATGAGCTAAGTGTTACCATTCACGAAATAACCACTAGTTGAAAAATAAAACGTTAGATGGCGGCCCCGATACTTCTTTTTCTTAATTGTATCTTTAGTATACCATGCAATACTTTTTATTAGATAAAAAAGTATAAATAAAGACATACAAATAGTGCCGAAAGTACGCTTGGGAATGTCTAGAAACGATTCGATTGTCTAAGCAGTACGTCAGTTTCTCTGAATGCTATTTAAAGTGAGAAAACGACGAGTTATGAAGCCAGAACGGTTACTTCATCCTGACGTTTTAGGAAAGGCAATAAATACACAGGAATGTCTACTAAAGGAATGACTGCGTTACATTATGTTTGGATGCTTTTCAATGCTACTCACTCGATTACTCATAAGCTTAAGCATAAATAGGTGACTTATTGTCTGTAGCTTTTACAGTGTAGGTTGCTTTACAGACGGGAATGAAATGGAATACGAGGCACTCTTAAAATAAATCTCTGGTCTTTATAAAATAATTTTATGCCTTTTAAAACGGCAACATGAAATTTCTATGATAATTTCAGAAAATTGATTGACATTTTTAATCTAATATCGAGGAATATTGCCTATTAATGTTTCCAAATAATTTCTTTGGAGTTTTCGCATTCCCCTTATATTCATTCCGTGTTGAATGATATGCACACGCATTACAAGAAAATAAAAATCCAACAATAATGGCTAAATAAACTAGCAATAAAATATAATAAAATTAGAAAAGAATCCAAAAAAAGCTATGGCACACAACTATTTATGGAAGTCTGAGAATAAAACAAAAAAAAAAAAAAACGCGTCATACATCTTTCATTAATTTGCTACAAAAAGCACCACATTTCTAACAATATGGGTCATAAACAAATTTCTTTTTTTATTTCATTCCATTTTTTTATATGATTTTTAATCTTTCAATTTTAAAATGAGAAAAAAACCAAAATTTCCAACGCCTGTGAAGAAGATCAACTCATAAATTTCTTAACCATTAAAATATTGAAGAAATTTTTTTACGAATTTCTTCTTCAAATAATTTAAATGCTTGTGCGAGTTGAAAGATGAAAATCACTTACCAAACCACCTACACCACAGTAAATCGACAATGACACTAAGAGGCCAATATGATTTAAAGTCGATTTCCATTTTAATGTTTTCCACCAAGATGTCTTACAAAGGCTTTCACCATTTTCCACGTGTACATCTAAGTGTTTGAGTTTTTGTAAAAGTTCTGTATTCGCATCATCTTCCAAATCGAATTCTACCATTTTTTGTTTAAATTTTTAAATATTTTTTTAGTTGTTGTTTTTGTTGTTCGGTTTTACACTTAATTGCATATCAACATAGATTTTTTGTTGGAAATCTACTTGCAATTTTTAATAATTTTTTATTTCATTTCATTATTTTAAATTGATTTTTAACAACGGAGACTAGAACACATGGCACGTAAATTAAATTATGAGTGCGTTGAAAGTTTTATTAAAAATTTTCTAATCTTTTTAGATTCATATGTACGTATGGGTGAATTTTTTCTTTTTTAATTAATTTTTAAGATTCATTTTACTACTATCGAGAACAAAGAACATTACTTTAGTTTCTCCAGAATTTAATGAATGTTTTTAAAGTAGGGTGATTAAAATAATAGTTCAATAACAATTGCAATTGCAGAAAGGGGAAATTTAGTTTGCCTATACTTAGTTTGTAAATACTTATGAATATATTGCTGAAATCTAAAGATAATTTTTTCTTTTATTTTCAGCAAATATTATAAACAATACTATAAAGAGTCTTGAATAATTAAAACAATTGGGTAAGTAATGCTACATACGTATAAATGCAATATTTAATCATTTTAATATTCTGTACTGTAATCTGAGCCTATGTTGGAAACATTGGTACTAAGACCAGTATCGGATGGTAATTTTTTTTTTAGAAGTAAGCAGGATTAATAATTTATATTCCGACATAATTAAATGTATAGAAAATAATTCGATTAAAAAATTAATTGACAACAAAACTGAAGAATTCTTTGGTTGTGAATTTTTTTACTTTTTTTAAAAGTCTTCTAATAGACAATGAAAAAAATATAAAATGATGGAATAATTAAAGTTCATTTAGAACATTGGACGGTGACCATTTCTTTCCCACTTATTCTACCACAAAAAATTTCGGACTTGATTCCATGTTATTTTAACGGTTTCGTATTATCGTTTGACACTCCCAACGCTTTGCATCTTTATCAATATCTCGCTTTAGCTTCCCAAAAAATGGACTAGATCCCTTTACGTTTCATTATCTACAGATTTGTTCTTTATGAGGACAAGCAGCTCCTTTGTCGATATCGTGTTAGACCAATCTATTCGCTTCAGGTACCGAAGTAAACCTCCATATTTTGTGTATTGCCTGGATATTAGTTCTTGCTTTGTTTGCTTGTCTTTAAGTCTACCTTTTTTTGATATTAACGCTTTCAAAATTTCCGAAAATTTCAAAGTTATCAATATTAATACCGTTGATGGATAGAGTTGTTTTGTTATTTGTGCTCATGTTTTTCTATTTTCTATGGTTTTCTATTTTTGTTAACTATTTTAATATTACAGGGGTCGCGTTCTTCGGTAAACTATACAGTTTAGTTTGAATGTAATTGAAATGATTAGGACATTTTGTGCATGATCTAAGTGCATTCAGGTTCCATTTGGGATGTCGCTATTTTTTTTACATTACCTAGTTCAGCATTAGGAGGAATAAGGTTGTTTTAATCCGGAAGTTATTAGAAAAGTCGTTAAGTATTATTAACAAATAAATCTGTTTAATTAAGAATTTGTAATTAGATATTCTCTAAATAATAGCATGTTTGAAAATGAAGCCTTGTAAACAAAATTATTGATAGAATTAACCGAAAAAGATAGTCAGCTAACGCAAAAATTTATATTTTTTAAAGTAAAAATTATTTTTATAAAAAAATTGGCAATTGTTATTTATAAATGGGTTTTTGACTAATAATTTCTTCGATTAGCTGCTTTAATATGACGCGGATAATTTCCACAATACTTGTTTTAAAAACACTTATAATATAGCGTCAACAGTCTGGTCTGAGGCGTTTTTATTTGTTAAGTCAAATTACTCAGACGCGCTAAAAAAACTTGTAACAGTTTAATTAATTCGTAATAACTTTGGTACTTGGAAACTAAAACCAAAACTTAACAACATATTTTTCTCACTTGTCTTTCAGTATTTACTACTGACCAAGTCACGTATTTTTCAGCATTTCAAGGCATTAAAAACTTTTTAGCAACATCCTTTATGAATAACAAAAAAGAAAATAAAACACACTACCACACACAATACAAAGAAAACAAATGTTTGAAGGAAATCAATTCAGAAAATTAAAAAAAAACTTCGGAGAGAACTGTCATTAGAAATCAACTCTCGCTTACAGCGTATGACTAATATTTCTCAGCACATCACTTTGTACACACAGCGTATGAGTAATATTTGATTCATACTTTCTTATAACTTTTCATTTCTTATTCGATTTATTAAATCCTTTAGAATCATAATTTACTTTAAATTAATTGCTTATTATTTAATTTATTTTGCGAAAACAAATTTCCTTTATTTTTACACACACCGCCTTTGTTATGAATTGCATGAAAAATAAATTAAAAAAAAATAAATGAAAAATCACTCTTTTTAACCAACCGTCCGGTACGTTGTCAACGTAACAACTAAAAGAACTTATAATTCTTCTTTTCAAGCAAACAGGCTTCATTTTGGTTTCGTGTGTTTGTATTGGTTCCGCCAAACAAAAAGCCAAAAAAACACAAAAGAAAATTCTTTGTAAACAATTTTCCGCAAATACATTTACTCACTGCATATAGAGGAGCATCAGTGACGTGTTGTGTGTGAAAGTTAATTTTTTTCCATACCGCAGACGGGCCTATTTATTTTTATGAAAGTATTTGTTTTTGATTTGTGTGGCGCAAAGTTTTCCATTGTGTTGGTGTGCAAAACCAAAAGCAAAACCAAAGGAAAACAAAAATAAACATTTGTGTACGTTAATTACCCATCATGGGAGAGAATTGTAAACACAACATGTTCGATGTTCCAAGCACGTGTAGGAAATAGTATGACTAGGACTTCAGCCAATGAAATTTCATTTATTTTCTTGTGTTTTTCTTTTTTGGTTTTTACTTTTTTTGTTGGAAATTTTTGTTGTTTTTTGGGAGAATTTCTTAAGTGAATTTCTTATATCTACGTTGATCGTTTAGCTACTTTAATGTCAGCTAATTAAGATACACAAAAATAAATCCTTAACTGTGGCATTGATATTGTAGACTTATGGACCAAAAAGTCCTGTAGGGGAATTAGTAGGCCCATAAGAGACACCAAATAGGTGCTTTCTTCGTATGATAAGTTCACAGGACAAATAATGAAATTGCAATTAAAAAAACGATTAATCTTGCTAAACACAAGCAACTGTCAACTTTAAAATAAAACAAAATAACTTCCTATGGAAACTACTACCTATACAGACTTATGTCTTAGGTTCGGTTATGTTACACGAGTTAAGATAGCTTCAAAATTCCACCTATCAAGTTCGGTTTTATGTACATTCCATATGGGTACTCTTGAGAACCTCTTAGTACTTCGGACATGGTGGTATCAGATCCGATAGCGAACAGATTTTCGAGGCAGTGCTATTCCTGAAAACTACGTCAACCGATATCGCTTGGTCTAGAGTTCCTGGAGCCGTATATTTACACAAAAATTGTCATGCCATTCGCTATCCAAAATGATTTGCGCATAGTCGTAATGTGAATAACTACTGAGCTTCCTCATTCGTCCAATTATAACAATATAGAGTTAGGATCCTGATTAAATTACCGCCAAAGTAGATCAGTGTATCAAGGATGCTTTTCAAGTCGAAAAGTTCTAATCACATAGCGCTTGCGCGGCTAATCAATATTCATGACAAAGTTAACCAGATTTGTTAATAACAAATACTTAGAAGTGGCCATAGTTGAGTGGGTCGTGTGTATCATATAAATTATAAAGCGGGATTCCTTGATTCAAACCCCAGTTATTTCGAAAGAAACAAAATGTGAAAAACATATTTCTTTCTAAGACTTTCTTTTAGTTTCTGGCCAAAACTAAAAAGAAAACAAATAAAATAGCAATGAAAAATCGGAAAAATCTATTGATTGGAATCGACGTATAGGTTTCCCGCTGCTCTTGTAAAAACTTAACACACACCACATGGTTAGTGTGAGATGTTAGATTATAACATTGACTAACGGTTTTACAGTCAATTAAATGTTTAAATACTTAGGAAGTTCCCATCAGAGAAGAGAAGTATGACAAAATGCTTATGCTCCCATAAAGCGGGACTATCAGAGAGAAGGTACGGTACCAATTCCTTCAATACTCCATATGTTCTAACATCTGTTTAACCCTACAATATCCAATACTTATGCCAGTTAGAGCCTAATCGATATTCTACCGCGAAAATTTAAAATTCCATTTCCACGGGTTTTTTTAATTGGTTTTCACTGCCGTATTAACCAGTTTCTATTGCAAAGCATACTTTACTACAGAATGCATATCTTTCCGAATCTAATGGTTAACACATTCGCATACAACTTTCATTATAACCAATTTCCTTCCGTTTATTGTATGTGGGATGTAATTTTTCCCGTTTCCCGTATTGCGATTTCCATTTTTTTTTCTGGTTCGTCTTTATAGAATAAATATTGCGTGCAATTTCTTATTTACCAATGAAATAAAAACAAAAATGGCATAATTAAGTTAAACAGAGCCATACAATAACACTATGACTGTGTATTAAAAAAAATGTTTTTTTTCTCCGTATGTCTGACGGCTATACAAAAGCTTTGCAGTAAGTAAAACGTTTATTGTTGGCGGCTTAGAATTTAACACGAAATTTCAATACAAAACAAAAAAAAATTTTGTTGCCCGTCATTCAAACACACAGTCATTTAAGAATATAACAGTAGTGGAGCCTTACCCATTTCCGGTTTACTACAATATATCCGTTATTCATTTTTAGTCGATTTTTTTCGTTCGTTTTATTCTTTGCTTTTATTTTTTATTTCATTTTCAATTTTTTGGTTTTTGTGGTTGTTGTTGTTAATGTGCACACGTTTGTTTTTGTTTTTTTTTTTTTTTGTATAAATTTCAGTCTGGGTCTGGATAAAGTTTCATTTGTTGTTCGATTTTGTGTGTGTGTTGGTTTTTGGCAAGAAAATGGACTTCCATGTGATTTTTGTAGGCCAATTTTTGCTACGTTTTCATTTTGTTATCGTTTGTACTGTAGTTGTTGTTGTTTTATTAATTTTTTTTCCTTTTTTTTTTTTGGCATAAGCTCGAGTAACATTTAAGGTGTCATTTATTAAAATATTTTTTATTTTCCATTTTATTTCATTTCATTTCGTTTTATTTATTTTTATAAATTTATTTCACTCACCTTGTGTGTGGTTAAAGAGGGTTGGGTCAGTGCTCAGCCTAGCTGCGATATTCACACGCAATCGTAGCACTTGTCTGACTTGATGACCATTGCGTGTGGAAAATTATTTGAAAATCCATAAAATTCAAGATTTTCGTTGCCAGGAATTATGACTTTTGAAACTATTTTCCCCATTTGAGGGTTGGAGGCAACGAAAATCTATTAAAAAATTATTGGTTACGTTTTGCTTTACAACTCAAGATGATCGAATAAAATATTCGAAATAGTGTTAAAATTATCAAATCAGTGACTGACTGCATCACTTTGTTGGAGTGTCAACGATTTGAGTGTGGCACGTGATGATTATTAAAAAGCATTCGTCACCGTCAATGTTGGTTGATAAATTTTATTTCTTTTTTTTTTATTCTTTTTTCATATTTTTAATTTAAATATACTAAAAGCCACTGATTTAGTCTGTGTATGTAAATAAAAGTTATGTATTAAATTTTCTACATTTTCAAATAATACAGTCACGTAAGTTTTTTCGCACGCAAATTAGTATCAGGAAATATTCGTGCGTATATCTTAATCAAAAGTAAATTAAAATATTTATTTATTGACTAAAGGAATGATGAATTGAGCACTCAACTAATGTTGAGCTAGAGTGATTTAAATATAAGGTTTGTTTAGGTGGAATATCTTTTTCAAAAATATTTTTTAGCAAAGAATAGGACAAAAAGTTTAAAGCACTGCCCCTATCGGGAGTGATTGCTCTTAACGTTCATTAGAAAATTGAACACCAAAATGCGAAATGAGTAGAACAGTAAAACAACAGTCAATTGATGTTAAAGTAAAAAAACCTGAGTAAAAGTTAAATACACGCTAAGGTAGGCTATTGAATGGGATCTTGAAGGTAGTAGGTTGTCATGGAGAGATCTGCTCCCCGGAGGGCTTTAAATAACATATCAAATTCTAATAAATCTTTAATGCACCTCTATCAACAGGGGAAAATGCTAGGCGTCATTTTAGTAAATCGCATTTGTTCTTTAATCAAACTGTTGGTATTTGGGATCAAAATCTAGTAAAAATATTTCCAGTCATTTATATTACATTTCCAACTTCTTTTCCTCTCCTTTAAAAGATTGTCCTAGTACAATGCCAAAAAATGTACAAGTCGGTACAATTTCCTGAGTTTTAGTTATGAAGAAACACAGTTCTTCGGTGTACCATCATTATATGTAATGCATACATACATATATGATCGATTATTACAATCCTTCGGTCAGGATTACGATTTAGCTTCTTACACCACTTATGTTGTGTGTTAATTTTATCCATTAGTGTAGGTTGACTTTAAACGACAGATTTATAAGAAACTTTTTATTTTACTTTCAGAGTTTTTGCAAGAAATCTGCTGAGAGGAAGTCGTTAGAGTAATATTTTATTATATTTTGTGTTTTCCTGGAGATGTCTCACCTGGGGTTTGAACCGTAGCTCACGCCTAATAAGCCAACAAATAACCTATTAGACTACGGCAGCTTCAGAATGACAACTATTCACAGCAATTCGATTAGAACTATCTTTATTTCGCGTTGACTCAAGAGACTAATTTTGAAGCATCAGGTCATACTCCTTTGAATTTGATTGAACTTCTGAGAATAATGATCAAATCCCTAATATCTTATCGAACTTGAAGGCTTTTTAAATCACGGTAATTGTCAAGGTAAGCTTCTAGTGCTTCAAGGATTTTAAAACATTGTAATTTTGTTGCCGATGTCGCAACATGACAACTTCTCTTATACATTTTTTCCTGTAACGTTTACTTTTTTTTTAATATTTCTGTGGCGGCTTCCTTTCAACAGATTTAGAGAAAAAACTCTGACAAAAATCTTAAAAATCTATCCTTCGTAGTCGGCATTAAACTGTAGGTCCCGTCATTCATATATAAAATGAACACACACAGCATAAGTGGTGTAAGAAGCTAAGTTGTAAACAGAGATCAGCAACGAGTATTCAAAACGATGAGTAGATTCGAGTCATACTTATAATTTCCGAAACTTATACGCATCCATACTTAATTTGATATCATACTCATACTACTCATACTCAAAGTTGGAAGTACTCGTCGTAGTCACACTTATAGGCATGATGTTATTGACTTCGACTCGTCTCTACTTAACATTTACACGAAGCACAATATAAGTCTGATTCGCGTGCGAATACTACTTGACTCACAAGAAGATTGTGTGTATGCTTTGCTTGTTCTTGTTGTCTTTCCTTTCTTCTTTGTTTGTATGTGCAACAACAACAAATGCTGTAAATTTTGATGAATAATTCGATCTACTCGAATTAATTATAAGTATTTTTCTAAATTTATGAATTCGAATGAATAGGCGTATGAATCAAACATATTACGAATGTTATGAGTTTAATGTCAAGGTTGTGTTCATACTCATTGTAACCTGTACTTATAAATCAATGTTGTAGCAAGTACGAATGAATCAGAGTGGTTGAATTTCAATTCTGTTGATTCACTCATTCTCTAAATTGCATGAGTGCTTATGAGTAGCGAAAAAACGATTCATTGTTGATTTCTGGTGGAAAGTCCAGGCCATGGTTTATTGTGATTGTTCAGTTGGCTTATTTAAAAGAGGTTTTGCTGCTTTTACAGATTGTTTTAACTCAATTTACACTTTTCACATACCATTATCAAGTGTTTCATAAGATTAAATACTTTTTTTTTTGTCCCAACATGTATTCATTGGACTACACATTAAGGACTCTTCACCCTTTTATTACTAAAAGAAAAAAAAAAAACAAACATAAATATGTACAAATTCAAACTTATGTACAAATTTTTAATTGAATTGACTCTTAAATCAATATTTCCCTGTGATTTTTGGCTCCAGTTAAGTTATTTTTTTTTGTAGTTTGTTTGTTCATGTTTTATCCATAGAATATTCTACCCTTTTGGAGATTAAAAGCCCAATAATTTTCCTTCTAAATTGTATTACGAAATTAATTCTCTTTTAATTTCAACTTTGATCCTTTCAAAATACATCATTTATTGTATAACAATAACGAATGAATTTGGTTCTATCTATTACGGTTGTGTAAATTGGGTGCCGAATAAATATTTAGAAATTCATTCATTCTGTTGTTTTCTTTTCCCAAACACCTGCTGTCTGTCTGCTGAAATTCTGAATACAAAACAAACCCATCAAAATATTTTGAAGAACGGAAAGAAAAAAAAGAAGAAATTTTCTTTTTCAACAAATTATTAAGTTAATAAATGGAAAACATTTTAAATAATAAAAATTATAAATAAACCAGCACTTGTATGCCATTAAAACGAATAACACAATATTAACACTAGTACAACCACACGGGGGTGTAATATTTTAATATTCTTTCCTTCAATTTCAGTTCATTTGCTTTGGTGTGGCTTTGGTGGTGTTAATTATTTATTTTTCTTTAATAATGATTAGCGTATCCGCTTTTAATAGACTCCCTATGCAAACTTAAATGAAATGTAAATAATGAATCATTTTAATTTGGAATTTATGAAAGGAAATTGAAAATATGTATGTACAAGTAAAGTTTGTATTCGTTGCGGTAATTTTGATTGATAAGCGCGTGTAACCATCAATTGATGAGAAGAAAAAGTGAAAAATTATTTTTAAAATGTTCAAAAAATTTAAATAAATTGTATAACATTTAACGTTTAATAAAGAAAACAAATATTATTTCCCATTTAAAAATGAGGGGGATAAACAAATTATCTTACACCTCCAAAGGTGAACAGAGGAAAAATAAAATTAAAAGAAAAACGTTGTATTTTCCTGTCTGCTTATTGAATAATAAAAAGCCAAAACAATATAAATACAGTGTAAGCGTTTAACTTGAGTTAATATGGATGATTAGGCAGCTAGATGGCAATTATATAAATAATTTGACAGTTGGCTTCTTTCACGTATACAGTTCATATATAGGTGGCAGCCCTATCAACTTAACTCTTGTTATGAAACCCAGAACACCTGCTTATTTGGAAAAACTTTATTAATAAAATTGATACAAAGCCAGAGGAATAAGAACAAGATGATAAAGGTAGTTAAACGAATGTACCAAAAACAAAGTTAAGGATAATGGAAAAATCCCAGTGTCGAATTCATCGAAAATTGTCATACTGAAATCTTTACAATTTACATCTTCATTCAACATAATTGAGTTTTACTTTCCCAAATATACTTAAGTGAAGTAAGCAATTTAAGATGCAAACCAAAATTTACTAAAATCAGTGGACCATATATTGTAAAATGTGCTTCAAATCTATTTTTAACCTGAATTCCTGTAAATGTTTATACGTCAGTACCAAATTGTGTGGCGGAATGTAATTCAATTATTTATTTTTCCTTTTTTTTTTCTGTTCCAAGTTGTCCACTGTGTTAAGGAATTGAAACACTTTTTGTTTCCCCAGTCTTGAAATTATTACTTTGTAATCCTTTTTCTCCTTTTCCTTTGTAATTTTACTCACGTTTTTTATTTCTATTTTACACTTTCGCTTGATTGAACACATTTTCAATCAACTTGAACATGCTGTCTGACTGACTGTCTGTTTTTCTCGAGCATTTTTCTATTTATCGCAATGGCTTGTAAAGAAAATTTCGTGTCACCTCACAATAGAATTTATTGTAAATCTCGCTCTTTATGCTCTGATCATTTAATGTGTGGCATTTGAGTTCCCTTTTATTATGGGGAAAGAAAATAAAACAAGATGAAGGTATAAAATAGGTTATTGTCACTTGGTTTAAACACGGTATGGTTTTGAAGTAAACTATTCTTTCTTAATCAAATAAATTATTGTTTATACATATATTGTGGTATACATATAATCATGTTGTAATTTAATGAAATGTATATTAAAATTTGAGGTGGGCAAAACCTTTTAGTCTTCTCGCTATTTTAAGACCTCAATGTTTTGAACTTAAGCCAGTAAAAACCAGCAAAAAATTAATTAGAAAAGCGAAGTACTGAAGCGATACTTTACATCTCAATTTGTATTGAGCCTTCAACAATATTTCAATACTCTTTTGGACTATTCCAAACTCGATTTCTGATAACAATTACAAAGTCCACGTCATTTGGTGTTATCTGGTCTATTTGATTCTATTATTTCTCAGAAAACTGCAGATTCAGCTATATTTTGCCTTTGCAACAACAACTGCCAGCGTCAATATAAATTTAAAATTCATACATATATTCATACATACATTGGACCCTTTCAGTTATAATTTCGACCTAGCTTCTCACACTATTTATGTTGTGTAGGGAAATTTTATACGTGAGTGGCGGCACGTATAGTTTAAAGTCCGCTCCGAAACACAGATTTGTGGGAAACTTTTTCATGACAATTTTATTTACTCTCAGAGTCTTTGCCAGAAATCTGCAGAGAGACAGGTGCCGTGGAATATTTTTTCATATTTCGTTTTAACGTAAACCGTGGACTGACGTCTAATCCAATAGACTATCTACGTGGCTATGGTGATTTCAGTTTCAAGACCCACTGCCACTGAATACTACAGGTTTTGCATAAAAAATTTAATAAATTTAAACTTTAAAGCAAAATGGCTTTGAAGTGATTTAATTCATTTGAAGTCCTCCAAATGTTTGATTTGCTTTTGTCTGAAGTTCCTAATACACCAACATTACTAAACAGTTGCAGCCTTTATTTTCAAGCTTCACTTCTAATATTAACTTTGAACTTTAGAAAACCTCTTGATATTTGTAAAATGATTTCTATGCAAAAAAAAATTAATTTTTTCGCTTGATATGACCATACTTGACTCTATGCTTTAAACATTTAACAAAACAAAACACTGGCAAACAGTACTCATATAGGAATATGCGTAAAACTTACAATTTTTGATCGATTTTTTCATATTTTTTTTTTAATTTTTCTATTTCTGTTGCTGTTTATTTTCATTTGGTTTGTTCTTTATGGGCCCATTATTAAATCCGAATGCTTAAAAATTCAAATTGTTTAATTTAACACATTAATGGCCCATAAAAATTATGATAAAGTGTGTTCATTAAAAAAAAAATGTAAAAATTAAAAAAATCACAAGCGATTTCCTCTTTGGGTTGCGTGCTTGAATTGGTGGGCCTGCAAGTCTGTCTGCTTGTTAATTGGAGCGTTGAATATTATATTTTCGTGTTTAAATTATTATAGGAAATCTTTTAATTCCAATTTAAAAGAAATCATATCACAATTTAAATTAAAATTATTAATTTCCACATAATTTGGTTATTTTTTAATCGTATAATTACCCCTTGATTTATTAACGATAATTATTTTATAATATTTGAGTATTTATTTATTTTAAACAGATCACTTCGAGGACAAGCGCTTTACCAGCATTATGTGATGATAATTAAGCACACAGTCTGCTTAAGACATTTCGATTTCATTCAAGTACTTTGTAAAATTAATTAAAATTACCTGCTATAATTAGCATAGTTTTTTACAGTTTAATGTCTTAGAACTTAAATTATGTTTTTAAATCTGGTCCTCTGTCTGCGCTTCTCTAGGTTTACGGAACTTGGTTTGTTGTTAGTTTTCATTAAAGATTACTTACAATTTTTTTTAAGCTTTTGCTTATGCACAATATGCAGTTTTGTATTTGAATAGACGTTGCAAACGATTTCAATGAGTGCCGTACAGTACTCGTATAAAGCTAGATGCAAAAGGTTATACATTTTTAGTTTCTAAAGTAAATTTAAATAATTCATATACACCACATTGTTGCGATCAAATTATAATTTCATTACAATGTTTGGTTGCTCTTTGGATTGGCAGCAGAAGTCGATTATTAGTCGATAGTTTTCAGATATTTTTCTTGCATTTTAGACGGTGTTTCGACCATTACTTAGGCTAGGTTAGGTCGGAGTGGTGGCTCTACTATCATAAAACTCACTTGAACACCCATAGCGGTGACTGCACGGGTGAACGCATTCCCTGTACTAACCAAGTTCCACCAAAATTATGGAAATTTTTTTTTTGCTTCGAAATGCTCCTAAGAGAAGAGATTATCCGTATAGGCACGGTACTTGGTCGCACCATAATAATGTAACTGCGTATGTTCCCATCACTTAGTACGTGGTACGTGGTTTTTTGGGTAAATGTATTTCATGTGGCTCGTATCACACACATCTTCATTCGATTATTCTACAACAAGGGTTCTTCCAAGATTATTTTCGAAAAATGCTTCCAAATGTTACCTCCAGAGTATGCCATGGCTTTTTCCCAATTATTTATCGGTTGTGAGAACCCATACGGTATACTTTTGTTTGTGAAGTAACCACCAAGTGAAAACTCTGTTTCTTGGTTAAAGAGAATTTTGTTTAAAAAATCAGCATTGAAAGTCCGTTTCAATCACACCTAGTCAGCATATGGGCAGTAATGTGAATAGTCGGTCGGCTTAAATCGTTGCCAGAATGAGACTAAATGCGCTTCATTTAGCAAAAGTTTGGAAATTTGTCACTACTTCATCTCATTATGACGTATTTATCATTTGGATTTGCAGCTTTAAACACAGCAAAAGTATACCATATGGGTTCTCACAACCGGGAAATAATGCCATTGCTTGTCGGGGGGACATAAGCATTTCGAAATTTTGCTCTAATGAAGATGAGTTTTCGGCATTGAGTAATTTCGATGTGACGAATTGGATTAAATTGAGGAAAATGCCATTGTTTGATCTGGAGGCGACATATAGAAGCATTTTTCGAAAAAAAAATCCTGGAAGAACCCTTGTTGTAGAACAATCGAATGATGATGTGTGTGCTACGCCTCATTGGGTAAATTGCGATGATGGTCACGAATATGGCCGTCGTATATAAATTTTAAATTGTAAATCCTCCAATCTTTTCAAATATCTTTATAACTTTGCACTGAGTAAGGAATTCAGTGGTCAGTAATGCTAGAAAAGTGTTTATGTTTAGATCACCAATTTCGTATGTGATTGTTAAATTCGAAAAAGTAAAACTTACGCTATATAAAGGAAGGAAGGATATTTTATTGCTGATAACTGAATTTTTTCGAACACCCAATATTTAAATATTAATTACACATCCTTTAAGTAAATCCATAAAAAAAATTTAACGGATTTAGCGCTTCAGGTAAAAGAGACAAAAATATTTCAAGAACTTTACACTAGAATTCTACACAAAGGTTCAATGTACCGGCCGTTGTCTTTAATAAACAACTCTTTAGAGTTTTACATATTTCTAGTCTTCTTTTCTTTCCTTTTTTTTTCTTTTGAAAGGATTTCTTTAAAAACCATACAATTTGTGACCTTCAATAAATACGACAAACATGTTGAAGCACTTAAAAAGACAAATTAAAGCAGAATTTTGTAACAGTGAGGGAACGGAGCGAATGACGACTGAATAAGTGACATACTCCACTTTGTAAAGAATGTCATGCCGTCTATTTGTTTGTTTTTGTAGTTTTGTAAGACTTTATTATATGGTGACCATAAATCTTAACACCCCCTTGCTAGTCATTCTTTTATATTTTCGCTGTTGTGGTTGTTGTTGTTGTTGTGTTGATAAAATATTTGAAGAGAAATATTTGATTTGCTTTAAGAAGACTTTCTACGTAAAACTCTAAACAATTTTTCTTACTTAAAAAATATTTTTTATTTTATTTTATCATTTGTTTTGTGTTGTGTTGTTGTAGACAAAGCAAACATACAATAAATATTGAGATACAAAAAATACAAACATACAATCGTCTTTATATCATCATCACTACATGTGAAATGGGTTTTATGCACACATAAGACGTCTCCCATTTATTTCTTATAGATACGCTGCTTATACGTTTCTGGGTTTGCTTTAAAGATAAGTGACATTTGAAAGTGTTTAAGGGGTCGGTCGTATTTATCGTTTCTCTGTTTGAAAGTAAAGAACCTGAAGGGTGGAAGTTTCGTATGTATGTTTTCGTCTCATAAATCACTGACTATAGTCAGGTAATATGTTGGCATTTCCTTTCGCGGGGTTTTTTTTTTTTCTTTTGTCAAGAAAGGAAAACTTAAACTCTTAATAAAGTGTTGAAATATATGAAAGCAATATTTTACAATGTCAAATTGGTGTGAACAGTCTTAATTATATGCCGATTATGTCATGCATCTTTAACTAAAAAATTTTAATTAAAACAAATCATAATTGATTTGGTAGGTGTTACTCTAAATGAGATAAAAAATTCTTAATGTTGATCCTTTCATTAAGAATTTTTTTGAAAATAATTTTAGCACCTTAGCTTAGTCATTTTCATATTCTCGATAGTGTTAAACAATCGTACCCCTTATCGCCTTAAATATCATGTTGGATAGGATATGACATTAAATTCCGATGATTAAAATTTGGCTAGAAGTAAACTATTTCAGCAAAAACTACAGCCATTCCTTGACGAATGTCTGAGAGATATAAGCAATCGATTCTCTTGCAGAAAATTATTATCACGGAAGTTCTTAGGTTAGGTTAGGTTGAAGAACATGTACTTGCCATTGGGTCGACTGCAATACCCAAAGTTCAAAATGATTCATTTGTAAATACGTCCTAGAAGAGGGAGAGAAAGGATAGTGAAAGAGTTAGAAATATAGAAAACTACGTTTCAGAAAAGGGAGGACTGAAAGTTCTTAAATATAATGGAATTCATAATGAAACAAATTAATCCAAAAAAAAAATTATTTTAATTCTCCATTTTGTTCTTAACAAATAGAAGTAAAAAAACAATAATTAATGAATTAAATTCAATGAGTTTGAATGAAAAAACGAAAACAACCCACATAAACTCAATTTTGCACGATTCAAGAAAATTTAAGAAACTAACCCAATTTCAATATTTGGTCCATAGACCGTTATTAGAAATAGCTTGATTTACGCGGTTTGAGATGCTTTCTACCAAATGATCAATAAGATCTTTCGGAATTCGATGCCATTTCGCATTTATGCGATCCCAAAGTTTGACCATGTTTGTTGGGGCTGTTTCGTACTGTCCGAGCCGGATTTTCACGAATGGCCAAAAATTTTTAATCGGATTGAGGTCGGGACTTTGTGCGGCCATTCCAGCAATTGAAAATTTTGTTTCCCATCCCATATCTTTACAATTTTTGGTGTGTGCTTCGGATCACCATCCTGTTGGAAAATAAATTTTTATTCGGGATAAGCTCATTTGTCCACAAAATTCGGAAGATGGGCTTGCAGAATCTTTAGATAGTCTTTTTTCACATGATACCATCTACTAAATGTAGAGGACCAACATGCCACCATATTAAGCATCCCCAAACCAAAATATTTTCATCGCTGTGTTTAACAGTTTGCTTCACATGGTTTGGTTTCTTTGAACACGTTCCCTGGATCTGCGCTAGCAGAACTGTTTTCCATCTTACTGAAAGTGGTTACATTTGGACTCATCAGACTAGATAACACGTTTCCAATTTCAAGTGAATGAGTTCATTGACTACATATTAAAGCAAATATTTATATTCTATCAAAAAAAAAATAATAAAATGATTTCATCACATCAAACGACTATAGGTTTCTATATTTAAAATGAAATAAACACACGTTGTGTTGTGTATGCGATTAACGTGTCACGAGCATGTAAATTTTTATAAATAAAAATTATGTAAAAACAATTCTTTATCTTTTTCCAATCTTCAAAATATTTACAACAATAAAAAACAAGAGTGAATATTTGGGGAAAAATAAAGTTTTAATAGATTTTCTTGAATTATCAACAAAAAATTTAAACAGAAAACAAAAAAGAAAACAAAGGAAATTCTTATTTTGACATGCGATTGATTGATACAAAGAGAAAAGAAAAAAACAACATCGCAGTAAATAATAACAATACTTTGCGTAACTCTTCTTATTATATTAGCAATTGGGGTCAAATCAAGTGAAATAATATTTATTTTCTGAATTTCCGATTATCAGAATCAGAATTTGTTGTTTTTCTTATACAAACACTTGCAAGAGTAAATAAATTTGTACATTTTAATTGCAAACAATTATCGCTTTAACTCATTAACCATTGCCAATTATGCAGTTAACAGGGAAAGAGTAGAAGATGGGAGTGAGATATTAACAGGAAAATCGAAATCAAATTATGCTTGAATAAGAAAACAGAAAAAAATAACAAAAAAAAAAAAAAACTTGATAACTAAGTGTAGTCCCCCCTTTGTTATCGTAACCAATTCTATGTGTTGAGTGATGCTCATGATTTATTTCGCATCATTAAGGTCTTGAAATCTTTTGTTTCTCTTTTTCTCCTCTTTTGCCATTCAAGTAAGTAAATGTAGCACTAGTTGGCTATTATTAGTTCTGAATGTAATTGCTTGTGGTTTGTTTTTTTCCGTTTTTTTTTATTGTTATTTTTGTATTCTATTATGCAAATTAGTTATTTAGCATGTAAATAAGCATTTAAGGAAATTTACCAAAAATGATAGAAAAATAATTGCATGAAATAGAAATGCTGTTTTCTACCTGACAGTTTACGTACACTTAAGTGTAATTGAACCCATTTTTAAAAGAGAATCAAATTATGCTGTAATTTGTTCTTTTTTGTTTAGCTTTTTAATTTATAATTTTTGTGTAGAATTACGCATATTGTGAATGTTGAAAGATGCAATTTTCACCAGGAAAATTTTTCGCTGCAGACACATGCTGTAATCTCTTGTTGGAAGATCTATGAATGCATAAGAACCATAGAAATGATTAAAGTAATCGACTATAAATTATGATTTCGAATTTATAAAAGAGACTTCTAATAATACATCTTGGAAATCTGTTTTTTCTTTCGGGAAGCATAACAGCAACAAGAAGCAACGTAGGAAGGTTAGTCAGAATCATATATTAGAGAGAGAATACTATACTATCTTTAAAAATCTTCTTACCACTTCACTTAACACAGAATTCACAAAGAACTTTGCATCTAGACAACGATAAATGGAACTGCTAGAACTAACTTAGCTTGAAAAACTTGAGTTATAAAATTGAGACAAAGGATAGGAACAGTTCAAAGGAACAAAAAACGATAACAGAGACCAGTTAGTCTAGCTCTCAGAATTACAGAGAAATCACTATTGATATATAGGAGGAAATTTTCTTCCATTGGCTAAAACTTTATTTAGACGGACAATCGTTGACAGCTGACCCCTAGATTTACCCCAGTAATATTATATGCTATTATGATAGTATACGGTTTGTAACTTGCATTCTTGCATAGGAATTGGATTTTTACAAAGGTTCTGGTTATCAAAATATGTACAGTGAGCGTCAAAAGAAACTGTACTTTAAAAAAATATGTACATTGATAAATATGTAAATATTACGAAATATGAAAAAATTATTCTTCGGCGACTTCCTCTGGCAAAAATCCTGAGAGTAAATTAAATTGCCATGAAAAGTTTCTCAAAAATCTATCGTTCGGAATCGACTTTAAACTGTAGGTCCCGTCACTCATGTATAAAATTAACATACACAACATAAGTGGTGATGAGAAGCTAGGCCGTAATACTGACTGAAGGGTAGTAATGGCCAATTATGTATGTATGTATACATTAATAAATTAACGTTACTTTTATTTTAAAATTGTTTCAATGCCAGTTTTTAAAATTTCGAATATGTATTGTAAAAATATTTCGGGCACTCTCCTTAAGTGGTAAAAGTTGAGTTTTCTTGGGATTGTTAGAATTTTATCCTTAGTGTACAATTTCTTTTGACGCTCACAGTATATGTCCCGCATTAAATTGTCTTAAACTACTTCCTACAATCTACTTTCCCGACTCCGAATTAAGTATGTGAGCATAGAAGCGCACCTCATAAATCTACTTAATTAGTCATTACAGCCTCTTAGTGGGAATTTCAATCCAACTGGTGGGGCCTACAGTTTTATGTCGATTCTGAACGATAGTTCTAAAAAACTTTCGAAATTTTTATTTTTACTCCAAGACTTTTTCCAGACAACTGCTGAGAATAAAGTCACCGAAAAAATATTCTTTTTTTTTAATATTTCGTATTGTTCAAAGTGTCCAAATTAGAGTTTAAACCGCTGGCTTTCGTCTAATAAACCAACACACTATCTACTAGACTATGGCGCCTTCATAAACTCCATTTTTTTTTCTCATCAAACTGATTTGGCACCATCCACGATCATTTTTATTTGAAGTTGTCTTGTCTTCAAAGTCGAGTGAATAGCAAATTTTAGATGGAACTCTAGAAATTTTGCTTTTATTATGGAGATACAGAAGATCGAAACTCTTTTTGTATTAAATCTTATTACGTAGTTTTAAACAGTTAAACATTTTCAGGTTAAATTCAGTGATGCGATAAGATTACGATTACGTCCACAGCAATTTTTTTCTCTTTAATTCTATCTATGCGCTTGAAACCGATCTCGACATTGGTATTTAACTTGCATTCGATCACATGTCGGTTCCTTTACAGGCTATAGTGAAATTATTTAATACGAATTATTTTCTTAAATGCGATTTAGGCACCCGTTACTTACATTTTACCTAAATTTCGGCAATTATGGGCTATAATTTGTTCGTTATAGATTTTTATTTTGTTAAATTAATTATTCGTCTTAAATTGAAAATTAAATTTATTTTCTAAACGGTTTCAACAAAGTAGGAGGTAAAATCATAAATCTTTTAATACAAAATTTTTTCTTTAATTTTAGTTTTTTTTTAATCAAATTTCATTTAATGATCGCGAACATGAACAGAACAGAAACAGATTTTCCTAGAACGTTCACACATTAGTTTTGCCCTGAAATTCCCAAGGAGATGTTAATTCATACAAACATAAAATTTTGATTAAAATTTTGAAAATTACAATTAATATTTTCGTTAATCAAAGTGTTGATCTCTTCAAAATAATTTTAATTTTACCAATAATTTTAATATTTAAAGATTTTTTTTGCTTCATTTGATATTTTCAAAAGAAAATATTTTGTTGTCGTAATAAATTGTTGCTCTGAAAGAATTCTTTTATATTGTATTCTTGTCCAGGTTGTCAACATGACAACATATTTTCAAAGAAACACTCCATGACATTTGTTGTTTGCCAGTTTTTCACTGTCTCAGTATGTGACATACAAAATAATTTTTCTCTGTCTCTTCTATGACTTTCCTAACATTTTTTTTGTTTACTTTTTTAATATAAGCAAAGGTTATATAATTTGAGGACAGGAAAAGGAAAATGTATGACATGCATCCATTCTGTTAAACGGATGTAGGGTCTAGCAAACACTTCCGAGAAACTTATTAATGAGTATGTTAAGTTTTGTTTGTTGTTGTCTTTGTTCTTGTTATAAAAAGGTAATTAATAACGGGTAATATAAAGTTAAGCAATCATAAAATTGTGTCTCAAATTGCTTTAACAAATGTGATATAAAATAATGGTAAATAATTTGTAAAATAAACTTTACGACCAATAGCTATTCACACTAGTTGTAATCTGCTTTTATAAATTACGTACAAAATTTGTAATAATGCATTGTTAACTGTCAGCTAAAAATAAAAAAGAGTTATTATTTGCCTTTATTTGTTCCCTTATCAATGATTTGATTTAATTTTTATTTTGTTTTAATATTTTTATTTAATTTATTTATGATTTTATTCAAGCAACCCTCATGCTCCAGCACAAAGTATCAAATATTCTATTCTGTGGCTTTGTATGTAATATTATAATATCGCCGTATTCCTGTAGGTAGTATCTTAGCTTATTAGACGCTAGGCTATGGTTTAAACTCGAGGTCAGACATCTCCAACAAAACCGAAATATATATGAGAAAAAAATATCTTCGGCTACTTTTTTCACAGCAGATTTCGGGCAAAACTCTACGAATAATAAAATTGGCGTGTCAAAAACATGTCGTTCGGATTCAGCTTTAAACTGTGGGTCCTTAAACACATATCGTAAATGGTGTTGAGAAACTAAGTCGTAATCTAGACTGATGGATTATAATGACCAACTATGTATGTACATTAACATTTAGTTTACATTACATTTAATAATTATGGAATGAAAACCATTCGCGTTGAGGTTTAGTATTTTAACTGTTTGTGATGTTTAAATAAGTGATAGTTGAGTTGTTCTATCTCAACCTATATGTTTTTATTTCTATCCACAACGAATAATTTCCATTCTACTCTCATCTGAAATATTGGCTTCAGTTTTCTTCATTTCTTATAGTCTATATACGATCTCCTCTCCATATGTATCGGCACATCCATCCATTTTATTCCTTTCATACTGCAGTTGAACACATATCGTTCTTAATACTGTCCTCCCCTTGACTTCTAATTCCATGTACTATATAACACCCTACTTTCGATATTAAAATAAAAATACTGAATAGGTATAAATTATCTACATGGGATTTACAGGCAAAATCTGAAGACTGTGGCAATGTAAGCACTTTTGATGCGTTCAAAGGCCAGTGTAGTTTATTTTTTAACATATGTATGTAATGTGTCATATCTAGTAATAGGCAGTGTAAAGATAGGCAACTAGCATAATATTAAGTTTCGAAATACATATTCAAGTATATCAGTTTTGTAATTGCTGCTAGAAATGCTTTACTTGCTCAGACTCTTTTGTATTTAGTAAATACTATTTACACTATCAATACATCTTTAATGTGTTTGAGGGTTGGTGGGTTAGTTTAGGTGGCCTCTTCACTTAGGGCAGACGATATAATTATTTCAAAACTCAATGCAACTCTCTAGGCGCCTGTTGTATATTCCTCTGGTTTAGTTCGAAATTTCTGTTACTTATACATACCATACGGTAATCGCTTTTACATGTAGATACCAAATGATTTGATTCGGTTTGATTTCTTCAATATTCCCAAATATGTATACGGTAGTATTGCGTCGTCATTGTAGTCTAGTAGGTAGTGTGTTAGTTTATTATACGTGAGGCCACACTTTAAGCTCCAGTTTAGGCATTTCTAACAAAAAGAAATATAAAAAAATATTTCTTTGGCAAACATCCTCTCAGCAAATTTTTGGTAAAAACTCAGAGAGTAACTAAAATTACTCATGGAAACTGTCGCACTATTCGTGTAAAAAATTAATACACACAACATAAGTGATGTGAGATGCTGTGTCGTAATTTTGACTAAAGGATTTTAATGACCAATTATGTATGTACAGTATCGGACAAAACATTTGCAACTACTATAGCGATTTTATAATTAGCTTAAATAAAAGACACGGGGTAATCAAATTGTATTTTTTATATTATTTACAAGACAAAAGGAACCTCACCTGCGATATTCAATAAAAATTATTTTAATTTCTTCTATAGACAGACATTTTTAAAACTTAAAAGAAAAATAGTCACTTCTTCTGTAAGACAAAACAATTGCAACTTAAAAATATTTCACGGTAAAATATTTTTTTGCTTTATATTTCGTAGCGGAATCCTTACTATCTATTATGGTTTTGCATCTTCGTGGCATCGACTCTATGAAATGATTAATAGTAGCCTGTGGAATAGCATACCGCGCATTTTTAATCCGATAAACCAACTCGTCAGCATTTTGGACGTTATTGCGATCAATCCGCTGTTTTACAATTGATGAGAGATTTTCTATTGGGTTCAGGACCAATGAATGAGGTGGCCGCTCCATAAGGTTAATATTTTTTGCCTAAACCAAGTTTCTACTACCTTAGAAGTGTGTTTCAGATCATTGTCTTGTTGAAACGTCCAATGTAAAGGCATTATTTACCAATCAGCATATGGCAATATAATCTGTTCAAAGATGTTTTTGTACGAACTTTTATTCATTATTCCATCAAAACGATCAAGTGGGCCCAAACCATTGGCAGAAAAACATTCCCATGCCATGGCTTACCGCCTCCATGTTTGACGGGTCTTACACAAAATTCTTTTTGTACTACTTTTCCTTTTAGTCGCGTAACTCGAGCAATAATACTGAATTTTGATTACTGTCCAGTAAACCAATGTAAAAACGTTCTTTTCAGTGACGAATCAAAATTCAAATAGTCGCTAGTGATGGCATAACTCGACCATAACTTGGTCTATCTATAGAAGAAATTAAAATAATTTTTATTGAAAATCGCAGATGAGGTTCCTTTTATCTTGTAAATAATATAAAAATTACAATTTGATAACCCCGTGTCTTTTATTTGAGCTAATTATCAAATCCCTATAGTAGTTGCAAATGTTTTGTCCGATATTATATGTATGATGAACTTGGCTTCTTGCTAACCAATGTTAGACACTCGCCCCTAGTAAATGCAGTAGCTTCTTGTTACTTGTGTCCATATTTTGCCTAGGTCAGGTATTAGATTTGTATTTCTATGTGTTTTGTATCCATTCAGGGAAAGGAAAGCATTTTTTCCTTTGTAATTTTCGAAAAATATTTTTATAAAAATAAAACTCCATAAAAAGTAAACAATTACAATAAAATTCTACATGACCTAGGAAATTTATACTCAAACTCATCGGCATACAGTTCAAAATACTTTATTTATAGCGGTCAAGGCTAAAACAATATGAACATCAACAGCAACAATAACATGTTGTAAATAAAAAACAATAGCAACATCTAATGGAAAAAAACAATGTACAAACAAACAAAAATAAATGCAATTGATGATGATGAGAAAATAATACTCCATTATTTGTTGCTGCATTTATTATTGTTGTTGTACGAGTATAACTTATAATTTCGAATGTAAATGTATAAGTTGGAAATAAGAATTTCAAGAGAATTTGAAAAATGAGAAAAGGAAAAAGAAAAGAAAACATTCTTGCATATCCGTTTATAATGTTTTATTTCTAATGAAACAACTACAATACAATACAATGAATAACAAACCTTATAATAATAGACTCTCTGTTGGCAAACAACAACTACATCTGTTGGTTAAGGTGCCAGAGTTTATAAGAGAGTGTCTATAATGATGGCGTTTATAATAGAGTTGCTCCTTTGCTCTCTATTTATAGACATTTATTTGCATTGTATAATTGGTTGTGTGTGTGTGTATGTATGCATGTGTATTACAGATTAGTGTTAGATATTTACAAAAAAAAAAGGAAAAACTTTAAACATAATAAATAACAGCCGCTCATTTGATAACATACGCACTTGCAGGTTTGTTCCTCTTCAAATATAGTGAATGCTCTTTCAAATGCTGCAAACATTATCACAGAGAACTTATTTTCTTTTTACAAATATTGTCTCTTTGACAAAGTCTTTACTGTGTTAATTTTCACTCGCCTGCCGAGAATATGTTTTCAAAGGCAATAAAACTCAAGGAGGCAACTACGAACAAACAGCAGCAGGATAGAAATTAAAAGGAAAATCAATGCATTTGCATTCTTTTTGGCGTCCGTCAGACTGACGTGGTGGGTTATATATGTATGTATATACGTATATATTTGTTGTTTCTTTATTATTATTTACTATGTCTTTCTATAACTTTTTTTTCCTCTGTTTTGTTGCTTTAATAGGAATAGAAGAAGCCAAACACTGTGTTACCCACAACTTAAAGTTGCAAAAAAACGTCGTTCAGGCATCATATTAAAACAGACAGGGCGTGTAATTATTTAATTCCTTACACAATAATTAAAATTGCTTTAAATATTGGTTATTTAAAAATTGTAACAGATTTTAATTAAAAAGTGTTAAATGTGGGTTAAGGATATAAAAAATAAAAAAAAAACATGTCGTAAGTCAACTCAATCAGAATGAGTGTAATAACATAAGATTAAAATTAATTCGAGTATTTTTCGTTTCATAAATATTTCATGCAAAATTTATAAAAATTTCGGAACATAATGTTTGATAATCATAAAAAGCATTCGTGTAACCATATTTCTAAAATAATATTTTCCCATTTAGTAGCTATCTTAGCAAGTAGACGGCTTTGTTTTCTTTAGACATCCTAATTTAATCCAAACGAATCCAGTTTCCCTGCTATTAAGTTAGGTTAGGTTAGAGGACGTGTACCTGTCAATCAAGACGCGGAGGTCGAATTGACCTAGTGTACAACGTCCTAAAGGAGGGAAGGATAATGGAGGGGATAAGATCAAAGAAAGTTGCAGCGGAGGAATCACACAGGCCAGACACAACAAAAAGTGTGGGAGAGCGCGACTACACCGATGAAGTCCTAGCACCTCTTAACCAGCCTAAACTACTAATTAATCTGTGGAGAGCCTTGATGTCAGCTCTCGATACTGAATTCAAGCTCCCAAAGAATCAATCTACTAAGGGCTGGGCAGTAACAGAGGGGGTGTTCGATTGTCTCCAACTTGTCCTCATCGCAACATGCCCTGCAATAGTCCGGCTGGGATCTGGAACAGATCAGCGACTATCAGCGACCTATCTCGTAGTTCCCCGTGATAAAACTGACAAACAACCTTAAGCTGCCCTTATCCAAGCCCAACAGCCAACCTGTGTTCTTACTGTCTATAGCAGGCCTTAGTCAGCTACAAACAAAACAACCTGATTCGTTTCCGTAACGCCTCTGCTCTTTTCCTATGACCCATCCATTGATGAGGCCATAGAGGTGGCAGACTGGGAAGTCAGGACCAACTATCAAATCGCCCCTGAAAGTTTCCGGCTATTAAGCTGGGAGTGAATTATATTTGTTCACGAAACAAATTCTTCCGAGAACACAACAATTATCATTTGCATGTAAAGATTATATTTTAGGTCGTAGGGATAGTTTTACATCCAAAAATAAAAAAAAAATCTGTTTTTCACAGTCGATTTTAAACTGTAGGTCACTCAAGCATCAGACCGTAATCCTGACTAAGGATTCACTTGGAATTTCTATTATTATTTACAGTGTATTTACAATAATGTTATCCAATATGGTTTCTTCATTACTAGATTTTAATCATTTCTTTGCATGTTAAAAAAAATTTGTCCAGTTGTCTTTTAGCTTCCATATATAATTCTTCTTCTTATGCTTGACTGTTTGTTATTTATCAGTTATATTGTGGGGCATAAAAACAACTCCATTCTTCATTAAGAAACACTAATGCCAAGAAGAAAAAAAGATAAAATTTATATCCTCATTGCTATCTTAATTTATGGCTCGTCTAGCGTATGAGTCTTCATTACTTTAACCCAGTTTTTTATGTACATTTTTGGTCTTTGGTTTTTTTTTTTTGATTTTTTTTCCTTTTAAGCCAATCATTTCATTTTACGTTCATTTTTATTTATTTTGTGGGAGAATTTACTTATTTTAAGGCTTTTAGGTATCTTAAATGGGATTAAATACGTGTTTCATTTGTATATTTGTAAGGAATACTTTAATAAAACCTTTCAGGATTAATTTCGTAGACTCTTTATTTCATTTGTTGAATGAAAACAGGAAACCTTAAGGAAATTATGCTTCACTTCATGTACATATTTGGGGCAAAATGTGTTTGACTTCTAATTGAAGTGCCACAATTTGGTTGCATGTTGTAAGTTATAATGAACTAAACTACCATTACAGATCATGAATATTAATGTACGTTAAAATACCGAATGAAAATACTGTAACTATCAGTATAATAACTATCAGCCAGGATTTTCCAAAAAAAAATATCAAATGCAAACGCAGAAAGAAATTAAACGAAATAATTCAAACATTAAAAGATTTTAACGAGGCAAAAATCATGATTTCAATGAAATAGAATTTAGGTTAATTCGTATTTTAGCCGCAAATTACTTTACATAGTTTTTTGTGGTTGCCTTACCCAAACTAACATAAAACTTTGACCAGACTTTCTTTAATATACGGAATAGTTTGTTAGTTTGTTTCGGAGTCGAAGTTAAATTGTAGATTCCCTTCAAATGTATAAAATTAACAATAAAAAAATGTTGCTAGTGTAAGTAATAATAATGATTAAAGGTTTGTAATGGCCAATAATACTTGAAAGTACACAGTAAAATGAGTGATGTGAGAAACTTGGACAATAATCCTGACTGAAGGGTTATAATGACCAATTATGTATGTATATATACAGTAAAATGATAAAGGATAAAAGTCAATACTCTAAAGTAAATCGAAATATTCTCAATAATTTGTTTAAATTATTTTTTTCTTATGAACTGCAGTACTATTGCTAAGTAGTCATCGCATTCCTGTGATCCCGAATTTTTAACTGATATTCTCCCTGTGATTTTGAATAGCTCAAGAACTTAAAGCTTGATAACATAAATAGACAGCAAATTACCAAAACGTGGAATTCGGCAACGCTAAAATGCAACCCCAGAATTAAGTTTATAGCTTGTCCGGCACTGCAACTATCTTCCTCTGTATAGTTGGAACCGCTTGATCTGTAGTTCCACTTCGTCCAGTTAATGTAGAAGAAAATCATTAAGTATATATTCCTAGCGTTTGTCGTTAACAGTAATTATTTGGTTGGTGCTAGAGCAAAAGTCAGTCCATGCTATAATTTTAAGCGCTTCATATGTTATATGCAAATTTTTGGGTTCCAAACTACAATTTTACTTTTCATAGAGCTGGAAAGTAATTTCGTCTTTAAATAAAAGTTTTCCTCCTCGCCGTCGCTATGCAGGATGGTTTTTATGTAAGAGGTTAGTAGATGCATTATCTGCATTTTGTGAGGATATACAGAGAGCGTCAAAAGAAAGTGTACAGTATGCATAAAATTCTAACAATCACCAAACTCACCGCTTTTACCACTTAAAAAGAAAAATTTTAATAATATTTTGAAATTTTTTGTAATATTTTTTGATTCAATTTTAAAAACAGTCATTGTAAAAATTTTAAAATACAAATAACGATAATTTAATAATGTATAGCTTTTTTATGTACACTTTTTTTGACGCTCACTGTATATGCAAGCATTTCAACAAAACTTCTTATAACAACTGTTGCATGTTTCGTAGTCTAATCGATATTTTGGTCGATGTATTTCTAGGTGAAACATATTTTACTGCTGCGAAGCATATTTTACTATTTCCTTCTATCTGCAAATGTGATATTTAGTTACGCGAAATGTTGTTTGTAATGCTTCTGTAATTTTGACGCCAAAGTGTGTACCATACTTCGCTTTATTGGTTGTGGAAAGTTACCAAAAAGTGGTAAAAATTGTCAATACTCAGTATCTTGTCAAGAAACTTAATATTGCCCAAAAATCTCCTGAAACTGGCTGTTTTGGTCCAACTAAAGAAAATGTAAAACATCTCATTTCTTTTGAAAATCGATGTTAAATCGCATCAAAAATAACCTTTTTTTTAAAGATATGGTGGCTGATAATGAAAAGTTCATCACTTACGGCAAAGCCAAAATCGAACTGTCTACACCGAATTTAACTTAATCGATGCAACCTCTTCGCTTCGTTTGTGCCGTTGCGCCATAACAACGTGGTTCCTTATGGCTATGTTTCATTCTTGTTCTTCTCCAAACTGAAGATATTAATTAAGAGATAAAGATTAATAGGTTCGAGGATTACAAAAAGTGTTCTTGATGACGTATTATATTTAAAAGGCGTTAATATTATAAAGTGAGCTGCTAGAACTGTAACAATCTACAGCGCCAGTTAAAGTAAAGTAAGTTATTCTCATATACCCACGTATGGCTATCTATTATGAAACACAAAACAAAGTTTAACTTTAAATTGATATTAAAATCCTTTTAAATTTCTTTAATTTTTTGTTCATTTGCATAGATTTGAAAAATAGAAATTTTGCAAGGTTTTCTATTGAAGACGACAAGTAAAATATTCATTTCAGTCAGTTAAAAAAAAAAAATAGAAAAACTTTCCATTTCAACAGAAAATATAAGGGACAAAAAGAAAATAGAAATGTCTCAGGATGTTTAAAGAATGTCGCCAGTGATTTCTTCACCTGCTTACATATAAAAAATGTTTAAGGCTTTTTCAGTTTTATTTTGTTCCTTTCTCTTCCAATTCCACTTAAGGATTTTGCCTTATTTTCCATTTGTTTTTTTCTCGTTGTGGTAGTCAGTCAATCAAATGAATTTTTTATTGTTTTTCTTACATTTTTTTGCTTTCGACCACATTTTCCGAGATTTACTACCATTTAAGTTGCCATACGCTTGGTGGATTTTGCAGGTTTGCGTGTTGCACGTGTCAGCATAGGACTGCTGGTGTTTGTATTTAAATTTCTCCACTTTTAATTATTGATTTTTGCTCGTTTCTTTTTTATTTTTCACTTTTTACGGTTGTTGTTCTTGCGAAGATATTCAACGTTTTTCAACGGATTTACGGACATTTTAAGTTTGATTTTCGAAAATTAATTTTTTGAGGTCATGTTAGAACATGCATATTAAGTTGTTGTTAAGCTGTTGTTATTGGTGTATATTGTTAATTTTGAGGTCAAACTATTTGGAATCAGAGCACAAACGAATTAAAAATGGAAATTTATTTTCGTGTTTCTTGTTTTTTTTTTTTTGTAATATTTTATAAACATGTCAGGATTGCATTAGAGTTGTTAGCAATTTGACTAAAACTATGTTTCACTTAATAGGGTTTTATTTATTTTTTTTAGTTTCGTAAAATTGAGTTATTTTGTAAGCTGGCCATAACCTTTTACTAATTTTATGCTTTTATTCTAGACTAGGTTAAAGAAGTTTTATTTAAAGACTATTATTTAAGAAATGAATATATTTAGCTGACTACTGCTTAATTTTTGAAGAAAATTAATTCAAATTTATGAATTAAATCACGAATTTCTTACTTATTACGGGACTTAGCAGCACGTGACTATAAGGAAACAGTTCATTGACTAACTTATAGTTTTACGCCATTCCCCACCATCTCTTTAAGTTTGAAGTTTTTACAGTTAAACGTCTTAATTGGAAGGCAAAGTTGATATAAAGGTCCTTATTTAAATACGTTATTACCATTCATTGCCAACATACATGACAATCCGAATATAACAAAACAATATAGGAAGCCACCACCAATAAAGCGGGCAATTTTAATTAATATTTAAACGATTAACACTAACTTTTACATATGACCATATGTTCCCATCTTAAAAGGACTCGCATATATTTATTATACAAGGATGAGACCTTTAAAACTTTTTTATATTTGGGCACCCGTGACTATTTTGAATTTAAATAGTAGCAATGTTTCTTTGGCATTACATGATATGTAGGCATTATGTAGTAGAAAAATTTTACAAGTCAGATGTAAAATACAGATAGTAATACAAACAATTTAAATATTGTTCAACTTAAGTTGTTTAATTTTCATTATCCATTTACACCAATTTTCAGATGTACAACATGTGTTCAAGAAGTAAGATGATTACAGTCAATTTTTATTTTTTTTTTTTTGTCAAATATAGAGTGTCCGTCAAAAGAAAGTGTACATTAAAAAAAAAGATATACATTAATAAATTATCGTTATTAAAAATTACAAAAAATTTCGAAATACATATTGCCAATTTTTTTCAGGCACTCTCCTTAAGTGTTAAAATTTTATTTTGATGATTATTAGAATTTTATTCATGGTGTACACTTTCTTTTGACGCTCACTGTAAGTGTAGTTGATGTTTCCAACTCCGACAGTTAAAAGAGTTTGATGTGTTCCAAAAGTAATGGATCAACGAAAGTGTTCCGCTACATATGACATTACTTCTAAGATGGTAGCTGCTTTAATAAAATTGGAGATAGAATATTTCTGGAAACCGGATCATCTGATCGTTACTGTAATTTCATACTTTGCAATAGCGTCTTTCGACAATAATGTTTCACATGTATGCCCAAGCATATGATAAGCCTAAAGCCTAAGACGTTTACAGGACCCTTTTCGGATTTTAGTTTAATAAATTAGTACAATAAATACTGATTTCAGATAGTAGAATTGAATGAAAGTAAGCCCTTTCGAATTTTTCACTCTAAAGCTCCACAATATGTTCAATTGTCCACGACAATATTATCTAATGAAATAAGGAAATTTTGAGATCATCTCTTGAAGTAGCCGTGGTCTAGCAGGTAGTGTGTTGGCTTTATTAGACAAAAGGCCCGGGTTCGAATACCAGATCAGACATCGAAACGAAAATATGAAAATATTTCTTCGGCGACTTCCTCTCAGCTAGATTTCTGGCAAAAACTCTGAGCATAAAAATTGCCATGAAAAGCTTTTAAAAAACTGACTTTAAACTGTAGGTCCCGCTACTCATATATAAAAAATTAACCCACACAACGTAAGTGGTGTGACAAGCTAGGTTCGTAATCCTGACTGAAGGGTTGTAATGACCAATTATATTATGTATGTACATATGTGATCATCTCGGTGTAAGCATTCTGGATTAAAAAAGTTAAACGAAGTTATGTATTATTAGCACTAGTATTTAAATAATTCGGGAATTATTTGAAATTCTGAATATTCTATTATAGATTTGGGTTTTGTACGTACCATGTAAATTTTCAAACTAAAAGAGGAATAGATTTTTCGATCAGCAAAAACCATGTTTCATTGAATCTATTAAAAGTAACTCAATTATTTTCCTTTACAGGATTTATATTGTCGTCGAAAATCCAGAAGTACGAATCATCAAAAAAATCAAAATGTAGTTTTCATTGATTATGATTCGTAACCTCTACAAATTTCTAGGTTTCTGCGACCAAAAATAACGTTTTCATACCAATCATTAAAAATGACGTATCATATGAACAATTTTTTTATTTTATAACGATTTTTTTTCTTCTCCTGCAATATTAGAGATAGTAGTGTTACGTACTTTTGGATTATCGACGACGATATATTCATTAAAATTGTTTTTAATGAACTTTTGTACAAAGAAAGTTTTCGTAATCTTTGCTTATTAAAGAGAAACGTTTAAACAATTTCCAATTTGATTATTTTTCCCCTCTACAAAAGAACTCCTTACAGTGCATGCTATAAAAAAAACCGCATGCCATAATTTTGATGATTACTTTCATGTCAATGTCCACTTAATTTTTAAGCTCATTCAGTTTACATTCTATTTCAAATGCATTTTGCTTTCTTACGATTTACATAAGATCCAATTTAGATGTAAAATATTAAGAAAAAATGTAATCTTTTATACAATATTTCTTTGTTTCTTTGTTCTTTCTTCTTCATAATTTTAAAGTAAAATTTTATTTCTATTTCTTTATGTTTTTATTTCTTTGTTTGACTTACCATACCACCAACGCCACAGTATACCGATAAGCCCACTAGTAAGCCAATATGATTTAATGCTGCACGGAGTTTTAAGGATTTCCAAAAACTTTTCTTACAAATACCCTTATTCGTCTCGACAGTCTCCACTCGCACATCCAAGTGTTTCAATTTGTTGAGTAGCTCAGCATTGGCATCATCCGTTGCATCGAATTCAACCATTTTACTTAGGAAAGTGCTTTAATTATTTTTTATTTAGTTTTTATTTGTTTTTCTACAATATCTTGCCTTATTCTGTTGCTGTTGTTCTTTTGATAGTTTATTTATTTAGGTTATGAATATTATTGTTGTCCACTTTATTTTACTCTTAATGGAATTCCTTTTTTCTTTTCTTTTCATTTAATTTATGCTTTTTAATAACATTTCACAGAGATTCTTTCTCTTTTTTGTCTCTCGGGGTATCACTTCAGGGTGTCATTTGAATGATTTAAAAAGTTTTGCTGTGTCAGGAATATTTTTTGCGTTTTGTTTTGTTTTCATTCAATTATTTTTTATTACACGTTTTTCTATCTATTGAGAGTGTTTGGGAAATCAATACAAAAATCTTTTATTTCGATTTACGTAAATTGGAAATGGTATGAACAAAAAGGTATTTTTTCACTAATTGAAGCATATTTTATAAAACTTTAGAAACAGAATAGAATCTATTTTATATTTTTTTGAAATTTTAAATTTCACTTCGAAACCACTTTTAAGATTCTAAAAGACGTAATGTTTCGGTTATAGGCTGAGTAACACGTTATGAGATTATTTCGCTGACAAGGACCTGGAACAGATACCAGCCAGGCTACTGCCTACTGTTACGATCAGTAGGAAACTATCTTACTCTTCCTCTGCACAGTCCCTAGTAGGTTGAGGACAATCTTCAGGGGCTTCTTCAAAGATCTGGACTCTGTCATGAGCCAGCATTAGGGATCTCTATAATTTTAAATATAAATGTTTAAATTTTTCTCCTTCTCCTATTTCAAGGAAATACACTATTCTCTTCTCTCTTTGTCTCTCTCTCTCTCTTACAATGAATGAATTTACAATGGGTACTGGGTATTGTAAATGTCTTTAAATCTAACCTAACCTATACGGTGAGTAAATATATTTTATTGCAGCCTTTAGCTGCTTAAAAGACTAAATAAAGTGGCGTAAAACTTACCTTTGGCTCTTTCTCAACTGCTAATTTTCAGTAGTAAAGTGTTAAGGACTTGAATTGTTTAAATCATAATTAGCAAAGCAAACGTTTAACAGGAAGTTATTCCATAACTTAGCAGCGAAGTTACAGATCGTATTTTTTCACAATTCACTCTGTAAGAATAAAAAATTTTCGGAGTTCCATCAGAACTCTTGCTATGGACAGGGTATAACAAGTGAATTTACATTCGTGTTCAAAGAAATCCGATGCTCTACGACTGCTTCTAGACATCATCGTAGTATTTTATACGTTGATAAGCAAAAATTCTTAATTGGTAGGGCAAATATAAAAACGAAGACACCTGCTGCTCAGCAGTGCTTTGACTATGAGTCAACATTTTTTTATCTTCTAGTTAAAATAGATTGCTACATACATACATAATTGGTCATTACAATCCTTCAGTCAGGAGTTTATTTCTCACAGCACTTATGTTGTGTGCGTTAATTTTATTCATAAGTGGCGGGATCTACAGTTTAAAGTCGACTCCGAACGTCAGATTTTAGAGAAACTTTTCATGGCAATTTTATTTACTCTCAGAGTTTTTGCCAGAAATCTACTAAAAAGAAATCGCCGAAATAATACTTTTTATATTTTATTTTGATGTCTGGCCTGGGACTACAGGCCCGTGCTACATATGATCTTTATATCATAATAAAACAAAAATGAAATTCATTACGAAAAAAATATTTCGTAGAGTACAAGACACTTGAGGCTAGAAAACAAGCTTTGTAGAAACAAGACTGGATTATTAAAGAACTTTTCAGACCTAATAACTTGCGTAGAGTAATTTTTTATTTTATTACTGAATTAAAGTCGGTAAAATAACTCTTTATCTCGGTAAACTTGTTGGTTTCTTAACAGGCCTCTATTTTCTCAACATAACGATATCTCAAAAATCTGTCATTCGGAGTCGACTTTAAACTGTAGGTTCCGCCACTTCTGTATAAAATTAACACACACAACATAAGTGGTGTGAAAAACTGCGAGCTTCTTGGGGACGATTGCTGTAGACTGTGTAATGGTGAAGGTATATCACTGGCCATTTCATAGTCACCAGCAGCAATTCGTTTCCTTACCGTTCGCATCTTCCCTCTTTCCAACTTTCCTAAACCTGCACAATGCACTGCATGAGTATGAGGATCATGAGTGCAGGTTTAATAAAAAAAAATCTAAGCAAATAGAATATTAACGTTCATCAGCCTTCAAGAAAATGGCTGAAGTAATTTTCCAGCTAAGCTTAACAATAAAAACTTAGCCTTTAAAGGGTATCGTTCTAAAGTTATCTAGCCCAGGAGCCTAATAGGTTTTAAGGTCTGCAAGTTGCTTTTCCTACAGATGAGTTCGAAAATTATTTTTTAGTTGGTCAGTTGACTGTTGAATTTAAAAAATGTGAAGAAAATTGAGGTGAGGTTTGATTGTAAATAAATTTAAAATATTTTTAGTATTTTCAATCACTAATTATGCAACTGTAGATTCATTGCAGATTACAATCGTTTTTTGTTTACTAAAACAAAATACAGCCTAGAGGACCATATCGCGGTGGAAGCTTATCAGCAGTACTTCAGTAATTAGAAAAATCATTTGCAAAAGCATATTGCAAATGAGGGGGTTTACTCTTTATATCATTCATCATTTTATTTTCTTTTAAGCCAAAGTACCAAGTACAGTATTTCTCATATATCTGACCAAAATTCCCCTGATTATTATTTAAATATAAAATTTAAAAAAAAATTAAAATATAGTTTTAATTTTTCCATTTTAAAACAATAACTGTTTACCAAAAATTGTTTTTTTAAATATTTTCACACACTCTAATTGTATTCACACAAAAACAAATTTTTTTTAATAGTTTTTCCAAAACATTGTTTAGGTTATTATTTTGAGTTTATTTATATTGAACACAATAAAACATTACTTTATTATTATTTTACACATGCCGTGACTTGTACAAGTAATATTTCAAATTTATTTTTTCTTCGAAAAAAAATATTTTTTTATTCCTCGTCTTGCAGACACCATAACGTATGAGTGTCACAAATAGAAATTTAATGCAAGCAAATCTTAGTTTTTCGAACATTTATGATCGTGTATAATATTTATTATTATTAGTTTTCTTTTTTTTAATTGCAATTGTAATATATTTTGTTGGTAACAACAACAAAAAAAAACTATTTTTAAACACTTTCCACCCAAAAGCAAAAAAATAAAGAGGAAAAATTAATTTGCATGGCTGGCCTCTGGTACGTATGAGCAATCAAATGCAGGAAAATTTATTACTTTTGAAAAATATCTAATTGCACTTTTTCGCATAAATTGAAATAAATTGCTGAATAATTATTTATAATGACAAATTTTACAAATTTTCGATGAATTACTAAATATTTTTATAGTTTTTAAGTAGCGCCAGTTTCAAAATATTCAAGAGAAAAATAATTTTTAAATATTTTAAGATGAACTAGAACCTCAAATGTACGAAGTGTGCTGATAGTAATTTCGCATAAAGTCTTTAGGATTCTAAACATATTGGTTGTATATATTTTTCTTTTTAATTTAATATTTTTATTTCACTTGAACTCTGTAGTAAATGGTGCATTTTTTGCCAATAATTTGTAAAGAAAAATTTAGTGGAAGTCGTGCAAAGGTGAAATTGACACATTTTGTGATAAACATTCAAGATCCATCAAAAATTCTGAAAATTTTTGAACTAAAAGTTCAATTGATGAGATGACATATAGAAAAAAATATCACTCGACTATTAAACTCTTTAAATAATAACTACGATAGTTTTTGTTCGATTTGATCAAATGATGGCTCAATCTCTTCACAAGAGCACAGACTTTAAGAATATTATCACTTATTCCATATTTTTGTTTTTATTAAAGTCGGATACTATACCTCTTCAAATCTCATAGCACATTACGTCCAATAATGTGTCCATCTCTCCCTTTTCCAACAATATTTAAATTTTGGAAATCGGGTCAGAAATGTTTGAATAATCCAAAAGCTTTTTCGCGTAAAGTCAGAAAAATTAGTTTTTTTCAAATAAAATATGTTTGGAGGGTTCGAGAAATATAAAAAAGACATTTTTGAGTTCTACCAACGTAGAGTATGTAGTTACTCGGCTGCCTTTTCACTGTCGCACCGTGTAGTTAATGAATAGAATGTGAAAGTACTAGCAGAAATTTTCTATGAGTTTTGTGTTCAACAGAAATGAAGAAATTAAAGTATTAATACAGCAAAGTTACTTTATATTAAACCCTAATTAACTAAACGTAACAAAGAAATCAATCTACCGCAAAGCGTTATTGTACCGCTTTCCAATCCAATAAAATGTATTTCGAAAACTAGGACATTCCATAAGCTAGGAATATTATCTGGAAAAAGTTGGACCCATTTCAGATTCAGACTTTAAATAAAACATATGCTTCTTAAAGACCTAGTTATTTCGATATGCTGATAAATCCGTATAGCTTTCTAAAGACGTTAAGGCAGCTAACGTCGTCCAATAACAGACAACACTAAAAAATAATAGAGTTGGTGGATAAAGTCGCCGTAGTCTAGTAAGTAGTGTGTTTTTCAAAAATCTGTTGTGCTGAGTCGACTTGAAACTGTAGGTCCGCCACTTATGAATAAAAATTAACGCACACAACATAAGTGGTGTGAGAAACTAGGTTAATAATACTGACTGAAGGGTTGTAATGACCAATTATGTAAATGGCTGATAGTCTTATCTTCTTCCACAAAATTGCAGCTACTGTAGAAGTTATAATGCAAGTTCTATAAGGGATACTCGTTCTCTACTAAGATTTTAATATTGTCAGTTCTATACAAATAAGAAAACTGCACTCTTCCATACGCCTGCAGTTAATTTTCTAGTCCATTGTTCTAGCATCGAAACTTCCACTGGCTTCTAATATCAATTTTGATCCTTCTATGAAAGCCATCCTTAGCATATGGATAGTAATTATTATAGATTAGCACAAAAAATTCACTAGGACAGAGACAAAGAGAAAAGAGGTTAATATTGGGAATGTTTTATGGGTGCTTTCACTCTTTCTTCTTTCACACCACATAAATGTTTTAAATAACTATTTTTTTTTTTTTTGATAGAATATGAAGTTATGAATTATTAATTACTCTGATTATAAGTTGATGTGTCAACAGCAATACCACAAAAACGTTCAAAGATAGTCTTTTATCAAGCCAGTAAGGAAGTTTTTTAATTGTTATTATAGATTATACTTCAAGTAGTGTCCAATCGGTGTATTTTTGTTACAACATATCAAAAATGATAAGGTATTCAGCGTTTGACACAGCGCTTACTGCCATAAAATGGAGGGCTTTAGATGTAATTTTTACTAAAACGAATAAATATTTTGAAAATTGGTAGAAATGCAAATTAACTGTTAAACACATGCTCTTGAAAAGAATTTCATAAAATTAACCCACTAAATAAAGCAATCTTATCGCCTGCGTAGCGACAAAAACCTTTCTAATGAAAATGCACATGTTTTGCCCCAGTCCTTAATTCCTTAAATGTTTCCGTTCATTTAAAACACATTATAAATAGCTTTCCCATTAAAATATTTCTGAAGCCATTGGAGCGTATGGGAAATGGAAAATCAACAATTTATTACTCTTAATTTTGAATTTTTGAATTTCAACACAATTTTTTATTATCACTTTTATAATTTCATTTTATTTAACAATATTTTTATTTCTATATTTTCCTTACATTCTTTTAAATAAAATTTAAAATATTTTTTTTTTATTTCATAATTCATATTTCTTTCTATTTACATTATTCTTTAATTAATACATCTTCTTATTTCACTTTTTAAATACTTTTCTTCACAAATAAAATTTTTTTGTTTCAACTTTACGTTAATTTTCTTTAAAAAAAAAAGAAAAAGAAAATTCGCACTACAAAAACCAATTGAGATTCTTCCGCTATTTAAATTTTTAAGTTCCTTGCGCTACGCTATCTAAGCGTTTACTACTGTAACTACTGATGCTGGAGGAAAATATTTTTTTTTATTTCTCGACCAGACTCAGTAGTCAGCATGTCGGAAAACTCATCGTACTTCATTATTATTTCGTGTTTTATGGCTGGTGTTTTTGTTTTTGCTTTTGTTTTTGCTAATATTCACAAGCAAGAAGATAAAAAAAATTGCTTTTTGCCAACATCATCTTTGCGAGTTCACGTCTCGGAAAATTCGTTCGCAGCCAACACCGTCATCATCGTGGTAATCATCGACATGTTCGTCGTCATCATCATTACCAATCGCCAACGTAATCATCACCCACAGCTCCATAGTAGACGGTTCTTTATTCAAATTTCTTTCCTTTCTTTTCATTTCTTTTTACTTTATCTCAGCATCAGTCTGTCTACAAGTATAAATTGTGTGAATTATTTTATTTTTTTTTTTAGTTTTTAATCTCGTAAAAAATCTAAAAAAAATTTGAAGATTTTTGGATTTTTATAAAATTATTCATAACTAGTCGTGGTCCCAGATGACCAAATGCAACTTTTTGCAAACGGTCAAGCTCGTGACTAATCACAAATCAGAATATTTCTGTCTTTGTCTAGAATTTATAGGTTTTTAGAAGGCTTCGATTCTATTAAAAGCACATAATATGACTTGCACTAGAAATTATGGGCTTCTCAGTAAAAAGTGCAAAGCCTACTCGGAAGTTCTCAGCACTAACCAGTATTGGTAACATATGGCTTGTTCCCTTTTTGTTTATAGTCACACTGAATTGGATCTAGAAATTAGTCGCTGCAACGGATAGCGTAGAGAATCAACCAACACCATAACGGCCTTGGCTGATTCAAGCAAAAATCGGGGATTTATTTACTACGGCAGGTCCAGATGGCGTAGAATTTGATGTTTCAAGAGCTCAATCGAACACCCTTTTAATCATCTCTGATACAATCTTTTAAAGTGAAACATTGACGATTTCTGATACTTGATGTTCAATACTGTACTTCTACAATAAAGTTCAAGCTTTTCGACGTTCGAGCAGGAGCAAAATCTCTCTAAAAGTTAGAGGCAAGAAAACTCTGCTACTGCTATGCCGTGCATAGCGATGAATACTTTCGTGTCAATATATATTCCTCAACGAGCATTTAGTCTGATGGATCTTGTTCATCAATGGATCTACGCCGCTGCACTTATGCCGTAATAAAGGAAGGAATCTTCTTTAAGCATCTTCTAGTAATATTTATAACACAAACTTCATGATTACATCATTCGATTTATGCCACAAATCTTTAGATCTATCACATTTCGTTTCATTCTTTCACATGGATTCTTGTGATTTTTCTCAGCTGCTTTAATCATCCAGAATCCATAAAGGCTTTTTACAGACTTAATTGTGCCTGGTATTTTACTTTCCAGAATTGTTTATCTTTTTCGACGTTTAGCTAACTCTTCAGATTTTAATAGCTATGTGTCAAGTTTGTTCTCAGTTTTGCTTGCAGTTTTCTATCAAAGACTGCTAAATAGATAAGAATTTGAGGTTCTATATACATATTGAAGTCGCCGTAGCCTAGTACGGAGTGTGTTGGCTTATTAGACTGAAGGCCCGAGTTTAAACCCCAGATCAGACATCAAAACGAAAATATGAAAATATTTATTTGGCGACTTCCTCTCAGTAGATTTCTGGCAAAAACTATGAGGGTATAAATTAACGCCCGCAACATAAATGGTATGAGACGCTCGGTCGTAATCCTGACTGAAGAATTGTAAAGACCAATTATGCCTGTATGACGTATGGATATACATACATAAGAGGCGTTTTCAAAAATTATATTGACATTATGAATGCCGACAACTGATCAAAATTGGCTGTAAATATCGAAGAAAAGAGTTTTCGTAGAAATACTACAGAAGTCTTGGTTATATCGAGTTGCCGGCATCACCAAAAAAAAAATTATCTAAATTTGTAGAAATTTTATATCACAGCCGATTTGTTTCATGCGGGCTCTACATAATACATTTCAAACCAACTCCAACTCGTTTGTTGTGAATCAGAAATCGTTTTTTATTTTCCAACATAAACACAACATGTTTGATTTCCATTTTCCTTTTTCTTATATCCTTTAAAATGACAACAACAACAACAACAAAATAAGAATATAATTTGTAAATGTAGAACGTCCTTGAAAATAATATTCAGAGTCAATTATTTCTATTGTTACTGAAATTGTGTTTTTGTTGTCAAGTTGAAGAGTCTGCTGGCTAATATGTCGAGAATGTTGGTCAATATATGTATGTACATATGTAGGCATGGAACATTCATAAATTATCAAAAGTTGTAAATTTTTATTTTTGGCACATAGTGGAAAATCGGAAATAAATTTATTGTCATAAGACAGCAGCGTAGCAAGCTTAGGAAATTAAAAATTTAAATAAATGCAGCTCTTGGGAATGATTAATTCTTGTATTTTTTTCTTTCATTTTAATGGCCACCTAAGAAGTATTTTTAAAATGTATAGTTTTCCCACAAGAAACATGTGAAATAAATAAAAAAAAATAAGCGATACAATATTTAGGAAAACATACTTTATCTACATACATATGGATAACCTACTCATACAATTAATCAATAAATTGTTTAAAAAAATTTCATTTTCCAATTGATTTCAACTACACAATTGTTACTCATAAGCACGAAATCATTCCAAAGCAATTAAATGTGTGTTTGAAAATTCTTATTTTAAATTCTTTCCATTTTTTGTTTTTTCTTTTTTGCTTTTTTAATTTTTTTTATATTTTAAGTACCAAAAAAAAAACGTAATATTTGTGTGGTTATTTCTTTTGTTTATTAATTTGCAAACGTAAAATATATTTATTTGAAAATAAAAACAACCACAATAATGCAAAAAAAAATAGAAAAAAATAAATAAAAAGAGGAAGAAAACCTGGAACAAAAACAATATGTAGGAATTAATATTCACAGTTCGATAAAAATTTGTTGAATGGCCATAACAAATGGTCTAAACAAGAGAACGAAAAATTAAAAACAAAACCAATATGACTGACCAACAATAAAAACAATAACAGCAGCAATATTAAACGAACATCAATTAATAGCAGCAGTAACAAGAGGTGTCACAGGAGCACTCAACTGGAAACGAATTTTAATTTCTTGCGAATTTTTAATCTTCTTGCTATCGCCTCTTTTAAATATTGCAATACATCTTCAGATTTAAGACTGAAGTAGAAATATTGTACTCTACACTTGCATCTTTAAGCTCCCAAACCACATTCTCAATTAATACAACTAAAAACAAAATAATACAACACCTTTAAGGGCCCCTGTGTGTTACATTAACCTGAAATACTTCTTTAATTTAATTTTAAGACAAATTTTTCGGCCATCAGCCAGTAACACATAACAAAAAAAAACTTTGTAACGAAAATGAAAATAATCATTTGAAAAATATTTTCTCTTTGGTTTTTCATTTGTATGAATTTATTTCTGGAGAAATTAAGTACAAATAAATAAAAATAAGAGAAAGTATGATACTTTCAAACAATTCCTACAATTGAAAATTCGGCACAAATATTCAATGTACAGTTGAGGGCAAATAGATCACGAAATCATATTGAAAAGAAAACTGTAATCATGTATTTACATACTTAAATGTATAGCAGTATAATTCTTAGGTCCTTTGTGGTCATCTGTATCGTCCATTCGTGTCTAATAGATGATTGGATGAGTATTATATGACCATTAATTTGTATAAAAATGATTCAGTAATCATCCTGAGTATGTTCTACATACATAATTGGCCATTACAACCCTTTAATCGGGATTACGAAGTAGTTTTTCATGTCACTTACATATACAGTGTGTGTTCTTTTTATACCTGAGTGGCACAACCTACGGCTTAAAGTCAACTCAGAACGATATATTATTTTTGAGTAACTTTTCATAGTAGTTTGTTATTTCCTCTCAGAGTTTATGCCACAAATAGTCTTAAGTATTTTGTTTTGTTCGAGAAATCTGACCTATGATATGAGCCTCGCATACAATCTACTTACTAGGTTACGGCGACTTGTTCCAATTCAGGTTATTGAGAGAATTTTTTGAGGTCAATATCATCGCATATCATTTTATGCTTCAAATGCAGCTGAACTTGTCATTATGTATGTAGCAGGCATTGTTCAGAGTCATTTTATTTTTAACTCATTAGTTAAGTAGGCTATCTTGGCCTATCATATTTCATTGTGTAATGCTATTGAACAACATATTGATTGATTAATGAATTATTTGTTATAAATTTCAATAATACCCAGGTTTCATAAAGCCATGACATATTCTTTCCATTTGCTGTTGATTAAATCCAGTCCTTAGTAAGTTTTGTGTCCTGTGATTTACATTTTACAACCAGTTTCACTGTGTAACTTTGGCTTTTCTCAATCCTTCTCCATTTCATAAAGCCATGGCATATTCTTTCCATTTGCTGCTGACCAAATCAAGTCCTTAGTAAGGCTGTTTCCGGTTTACATTTTACAACCAGTTTGCCTGTGTAATAGAGATCAGCAACGAGTATTCAAAACGATGAGTAGATTCGAGTCATACTTATAATTTCTTATACTAATAGACATTTATACTTATTTTAATATGATACTCATACTTAAAGTTGGAAGTACTCATCGTATTCATACTTAACAATCTGCATGATGTTATTAACTTCGACTCGTCTTTACTTAACATTTACACGAAGCACAAAATAAGTATGATTCGCGTACGAACACTCCAATACTCACAAGAAGATCGTATGTATGCTTTGATTGTTGGTTGTCTTTGTCTTTCCTTTTTTCTTTGTTTGTATATGCAACAACAACAAATGCTGTAAATTTTGATAATGATGATGTACTTATAAGTATTGTAAGTATTTTTCTAAATTTATGAATTAGAATGAGTAGGCGTATGAATCAAACATATTTCGAATGTTGTGAATTTGATGTCAACGTTGTACTCATACTTATTGTAACCTATACTTATAAATCAATGTTGTAGCGAGTACGAATGAATCAGAGTAGTTGAATTTCAATTCTGTTAATTAACTCATACTCAAAATTGCATGAGTGCTTATGAGTAGCGGAAAAGCGATTCATTGCTGATCTCTACTGTGTAACTTCAGCTTTTGTCAATCCTTTTCTATTTCCTTAACAGAAAGCAAAAGTACATAACATCCTTAAAATGTGAACAAATTTTAAGATTTGCCGTTTAAAACATTTGCCGACTTAACTTATCTTTATCTGGAACTAATTGTTGGAAACACTGATTAAATGTTTTTGTTTTTAATTGTACGCCATTACCTAATGGTAATGCCAAAAAAAATTTTAAATTATTGAAAATAAAATTTGATGTTGTTGTTGTTAATAAGTTTTGTAACAAATTGTTATAAAAATATCGACAAATTGAAAATGTCGTCATTAACTCATTCTAAAATAAAGTCCGTAAACAAAAAGTTCATTTTAATGACTTTTTCCAACACCTACGTAACCATGATAGAAGGAATTTAAACGTCACCGTAAAAAAAAAGAAAAATAGTAGCACGAGTACATCATAGTGACTTATTTGGTTTAGTCTGCTGCTTGGCGGGCATTCGAAAAGTAGCAATAAGTTCACATTAGCTTTCACCGTTTAATTTAGAAATCAAAGTCTAAAATTATTTGTTGAAAAATATGATTATTTATATCGAAAGTTTATTTGTTCAAACTATTTTAACAAAACATATTCATCGGTCGATCGATCTCTCCTCACCATGATTTGATAGAAACTAAAAATAATTCCTGTTTTTATATCCAGTGGTTTTACTTCCATTATGGATCGTAAAAATTTTTGTTTATTTTTTGCCACAAACGAAAATAAATACATTCTCTCTGGCAAAAATCTATTGAAACAATGGAAGAAAAGAAAACGAAAGCGTATCAATAGGAAAAGAAAAAGAAAATTCAATGATTCAATCCGTTTCTGGTATATAAATATTTGACTGACCGATTGACAAGTCATGTTGGCGTAAAACACGCACACTTTATGTTCACGTCAAAGAATTGACATTTTTCTTGTGAGGAAAACTGTTACTGTAACTTATTGCTAGACGTCTGATGTTGGCACGTTTTTCGAATATTTAAAGAAACGTGTGTTATAATTGAGTTTTGGAAATGTTTTCTTAAAAAGTATTACACTTAAAAGGCATAAGTGTATGCCTCATATCAATTCACAGCTTGGAACACTTTTCAATATTCTGAGAATCGTTCAAACAAAAAAAATTTTGTCAAACGAAATCAATACAGGCATATGGGAGCTACGTTGGCCCATATTACCAGACACCCATGTAATGCATTGACATCTCTGCGTTTATTAACAAAAATCGAATGCAACACATACGTTTGGCTTTAGGTCTCTGTTCACATTCGAGTAATGATGTTTCCTATGTAAACTCCTAAAGCAAGTACTTTAGCAAAGGAATAACCAATAAAGGAATAAAGCAATAACCCTCCTTTCGCCCTTCTACTTTATACCGCATAGGTTTCGAGTGCATGATATCTGCGCCTCGGATAGAAATTGCAGACAAAACATCCTGTTTAAACCATAATAAAGGTCCAAAATATTTCAAACATACACTATGTCGTGTAGTGGCAAATGTTAGAAGATCTACGCAAAGTAAAAAACTGTTTCTATCCGGTATAACCAGATCATTGTTATTGTATGTACCTCCAGTTTGAAAAGGCATACTGAAAACTGATGCAAAGAAGAATGTGTTTGGCAATGCTTAGAAATAGCTGTGTTATACCTTTGTAAGGGAAAATGGTAGCAGGAATTATCCCATAAGAACTCTTAAATTGTCACCTTACATTCGAGTTATATCACCTAATGACAGGAGGTGCAATGCTTGGGTATATATCCGCGTGAAGAAGAGGTGGTTTTCTCTTTACTTGCTTTTACCTAATTCTCAACACTAATTGGTAATTACAATAATGACTTATGGAACATTTTCATTGAATCAATTGAAATTCTTTATAACGGACTTTGTAAAATTATCTTAAAATTCAAAAGGAAGGTCCCCAATTCGAACACATAGCAGAGCAAGGTTTCGATCCTCGGACCTCTGGGTTATGGGCCCAGCACGCTTCCACTGCGCCACTCTGCTTACACTTAACTGTAAATAAATTTATAATATAATGTTATGTAGACAAAGGATTCATTTCGAATTCCTAACATAATCTTCGGTGGTGGCAACGCTGTAGCCATTTTTACCTTACGGGGAATCTAGCAAGGATTAAAGGACAGATTATTACTGCAACTGTAATTTTTATTTAATAGGGTGAACTGTTAAGAAGAAATCAAAATTATAAAAAAAAAACTTGCGATTTAATCCCTCAGTTTCCCTGGAGATAAAGTAGACGTGGACATATAGAGATAAGATGCAGTACCTTGGTGGCCAGTTATAACGGAGGGTTTGAGTTGGAAGAGTAACTTTGGAGAAGTACCTTTAAATTTTAGTGTTATGCTGAGTTTTTTAAGTAAAAATCGCCATTTTAATGCAGTATTGATTTTAATGTTTTTCATTAAAATAGATGCTTTTTCTAACTGTTATTACATAGCAGAGCAAGGTTTCGATCCTCGGACCTCTGGGTTATGGGCCCAGCACGCTTCCACTGCGCCACTCTGCTTACACTTAACTGTAAATAAATTTATAATATAATGTTATGTAGACAAAGGATTCATTTCGAATTCCTAACATAATCTTCGGTGGTGGCAACGCTGTAGCCATTTTTGTCTTAAGGGGAATCTAACAAGGATTAAAGGACAGCAACTATAATTTTTATTTAATAGGGTGGACTGTTAAGAAGAAATTGAAATTATAAAAAAAACTTATGATTTAATCTTTTAGTTTTCCTGGAGATAAAGTATACCTAAAGGTATAGAGATGAGATGTAGTACCTAGGAGGCCAGTTATAACAGAGGGTTTGAGTTGGAAGAGTAAGTTTAGAGAAGTACTTTTAAATTTTACAATTATGCAAAGTTTTTTTAAGTAAAATTCGCCATTTTAATGCAGTATTGATTTTAATGTTTTTCATTAAAATAAATGCTTTTTCCAACCGTTATTACATAGCAGAGCAAGGTTTCGATCCTCGGACCTCTGGGTTATGGGCCCAGCACGCTTCCACTGCGCCACTCTGCTTATTAATAACGGTAATCAAATTTCCAATATAATGTTATGTAATCAAAATGTTCGCTTTTTAAACCGAAATTCGTGTTTAATTTTCGAGATATAATGACAGCTTCAATCATTTCCTTCATTAATTCTATTAACAAATGATAATATCGATAAACCGTAATATGATAAATCATAGCGAATGCTATTTAAAGATATCTTTTGTATGAAAGATTAAAATAATTGTTATAAAAAGACTACAGCCAGAGTGTGTGCTACAAGTATTGCCACCCCCATACAAAATGAGCTGTGGTGATTCGAATAAATACATCCTTTAATCCAATTTTTTTCAATCAAAAAAGTTGTTAACCCACTTATATAGCAGAGCAAGGTTTCGATCCTCGGACCTCTGGGTTATGGGCCCAGCACGCTTCCACTGCGCCACTCTGCTTGTCCACATCGTCGCATGAATTTAAAATCTTATATGTATTAAGGGTTCCCTATGGCTGCGGGTCAAAACTAGGATGGGTTTCATAAGGAGATATGGTGATTATATAGCTCAAGCTGCCTTAAAAGTTGGACACTATGTTTGGGAAAATGTGACCACAGATGTTATAACAACAGAAATAAAGCTAAATTGAGTGTATATTATAGTTCGATCTTCCCTAAGACATTTGTTGGAGTTGATCCCTCAGATGTTATCTGCAGGACAGAAGAAATTGCAAAATTTTTAGGATTTTATGATCTAGATGGGGAGGAAATTCGGGATATTGCTAGATTTTTTGATGGGACTTTGTGCAATGAGGAGAAGGGTCAGTAAGTGTGACGTTAAACCCTTCGTTTTGCTGGATTTGTACCATGCACGGCGGCCGAAATCTGACGAGAACATTCTACAGAGCCGTTAAGAGGCGTAGAGTCAAGATTCTTAACTTTGCTTTAAGACAATGAAGCAATGACAACGAGTATGGTTTGTTCAACTTTTATGAGACCAGAATGGGCCGCTTCTAGTCTCACAGTGGGGACATCAAAAACAAAAAATTAACACACCACATTTATAGCAGAGCAAGGTTTCGATCCTCGGACCTCTGGGTTATGGGCCCAGCACGCTTCCACTGCGCCACTCTGCTGATATTTCGCAGAAAACAAATTTTTAATCTTAGGCTTAGCTTTCCTTATTAAAAATCAGTTTTCGAGTTATAAGCACAAAATTAGCTATTGTAATGAAATTAAATTTAAAAAATCCTGTTTAATATGCAATAAAAAATAATGCATTTATTGTGTGGCACATTTATTAAAATGAATTTTTGTTATAATGACGGTAGGCATTCGTCCATTTATATTTTAAATATCTTACAAAAATTCAAATACATAGTTTTGTGTGCCTCTAATACTCAGAACCGGTCCACTTTCTGCGGCAAAGAATCGTACTTCTTTCGATTACTTTTAATTTTAAAATAAATATCTGACACTATCCCCTCTAGCATATCTTGATAATGCTCTACAGTGTTAGACTATTATTTTACTACCTAATTTGAAAATATTTTATTAAAACAATCGTACAATTTTTCCATATACATATTACCCTTAAATACATTTTTAATTATTAAAAATTTTAAATTGTAAAGTATTTTGAAAGAAAAAAAATATTAAAAAAGAAAACCAACCGTTTTCTCCCCATAGCAGAGCAAGGTTTCGATCCTCGGACCTCTGGGTTATGGGCCCAGCACGCTTCCACTGCGCCACTCTGCTTATATATAACGGTAATCGAATTCATTATCTTATATGTCCAAGGATTAGCTCAACCTATTTAAAGTAAAGTTTTCGAGTTATAAACACAAAAATCATTATTATAACAGATTTAAATCCAAATATTAGGTTCAATACGCATAAATTAAATTACTCCCCGAAAACTAAAATTCGTATTTATAACGCCTGCATGAAATCTCTTCTATTTTACGGATTCGAAAAGCAAAATGGCCTCGGGAAGCAAAAAGAATTAAAATCCAAATATGCTTTCCTAAAACTAAAATCCACAATTATAAGGCGTGCTTTAAATTTTTTCTTCTCGAATCCGAACTCAGAGTGGCTTCAGAAAGCATTAAGGACAAGATTCAAATATTCACCAATAGATGCATACGCAATATAATAAAAATTTGAGGGCCTCATATAGTCACCAAGACATTATATCTTCAAATCCCTGGACAAGATAATACACAGATGTGGCAAAGATAATGTAATTGTCTTAGCAATGTCCTAAGAAGACTTAGCATACAAATAAAAAACCAAATTCTCTAAATATTTATTTATTTAAAAATTAAAAAGTATAAAAAATATAAAAAATTTACACCAAACACCGTATATAGCAGAGCAAGGTTTCGATCCTCGGACCTCTGGGTTATGGGCCCAGCACGCTTCCACTGCGCCACTCTGCTTGTTATTTACGTTCTGTCAAAATGTATATACAAAACTAAGCAACAACAACAACCTCAAAAACTGTTTACATTGCACGAAAGTGGTTTGTTGGGTTATTTAATTTAAATGCAAAATAAAAAAAAAAAATTATTTAAATCTCGTATAAATTTCATTTAACTTTTAATAACAAACAAAATAATAAGACAGTACATATGTATGTGTATGTACGTATGTATGCATACACATTACATATACAACTTGTAAAATTTGTTATACAAAAATTCACTATTTTCTGTATTTAATGGTTTTAAAACTAACTTCCTTTTAATTTTAATTCTTGCTTCTGTACCATCTACATACCTACATCCATAACGAACGTTTTCATGTACTAGTTATTTACATACAATATTAGAACTTTAACTGTTTTACCTTTAACGTATTGAATTTACTACCTTTTTATTTGCATTCTTTGGTTCTTTTTTCCAGTGTCACCTTTTTTGTTTAAAATAATTGATGTTTGTTTGTCTATTATTATGAAAACAAGTCACGTCCTCTTCCAATTCTTGCAGAGCAGAAGAAACAGAAAAGTTACACAGCCACACATGTTGGAAAATGTTATCTTTTTTTATATCTTATAAGCAGGACAGGATGTAAGATGGTAAGTGTATGAATGAATATTCCGTAAAATTGCATACAAATTGTAACAACACAATAATTACGTTTATAAAGGAAAAGAAAAACGTAAAATATTTATGGTTTTACATTGTTCACTATTTAATGGAGTTAAATAAACCATAGTCGTCGTTTTAGTTTGTTGCCACAGAGGACGTATTTTTTATGCATATCTTCTTACCTTCATACTTAAGTAGGTAAATGTGTTGTCTATGGAGGTTTTTTTCCATTTTTCTATTATTTCTGTTATTATCATGTATTTTGTGTTGTATTTTAACAGGTTTCTTAAAAATTATGAACATAAATAGTCATGAATTAAAATTATTTCGCTTAGTTTGAACATTCCCTGAAAAGTGATAATTTAACATTGAACTAAGTCTTCTATAAAAGCCTTTAAAACTAGGTTTTATAGAATTATAAGAATAAATATCTTTGAAGTAAAGAGTTCTCTATAAGATAAATTGCTTAAGGCAAATTAGAAAAACTAGAGTGAGAATCATGGTAGGTAGTTACCTTAACAAAAAGCTTGCAATAATCAAATAATAAAAAAAGTATGCATGTGAGACTTAATTTTTCTATTTGATTACTGTGTCAAATCGATTGTGTCGTATACCCACCATAGTATAGATTCCATGCCCATCGCTTTTGTTCATATCTTCTCCAATTTGTTACGCCAACAGCCCATGGGTTATCCTCTATCTAATGAAATTTTGAACAACCTGTCCTACGAATTCCCCCATAATCATATTCAGAAACCTTTCTTGCGGATGTATTTTCGCTCTCCTTTAGCTAACGTGAACACTGCTGCTTAAAGCGTTTTACTATATCTGTACCGGTGTAAAACAAAGACCATATGGTTTATACAATGTCAATACTTATCGCAGATATCAGATTAGGGAATACCAAGACTTCGGACTTAAAACATTAATGCCTTCAAGTCATCAAATAGCCTCAGAAATGAACTCTACTCGTCTCTTTCAAGCTGCACAACACTTAAACGGCTTGAAAAGCTACACTAATAGGTCGGAGAAGAACACATTCTCAGAAAACCACATGTACAATTAAACACACCATCTTCATTATGCTCATCTCACAATAGTCAAGTTCTCTGTACAGGCATTAAAGGGTCAATTTATACAAAATTATTAATTTAAAAAGGGCCCATTTATAGCGAGCCTTTCTCGGACGTCTCATATTAATAAAATCTTTTAATGCAATAATTTGGAGAGTTACCTCACTTATATCGCTGATTTAACCAGAAAAGCTTGTGGTCGACCTTTGCTATCTAGAAAAAATAGGCTGAATACCGCATATCAACATTTTGCGCCAGAGAAATTACCAACACTGATTACTTCATCATTTTAAAACCATTGAAAATATTTTGTTTAGTTTTATTTCCTTATTTAGAAAAGCTAAATATTAAAAACCATTTAAATTAATAAGTTTCGAAAGAAAAATACCATGTGTTTCACAATGCGATGTTCTTATTGTTGTTGCATAGCAAGATTACAAAGTAAAAAAAATGAAAAGGATCATCATGGCAGCATCTTAAGCTATAAAAGTTTATTTCTTTTGTTTCTTCTTTTCAGCTTCCTCTTCCTTTTCTTTTTCAATTACCGCCACATATTGTTCAATAGTTTGGACGTCCAACATCTTCAATGGTTTATTCTTTTCCATGACAGCAATTTCTAAATTCTTTTGTCCCGATTGGGCAACTTCCAATAAGGCTTTGATAGCCAATTTAACAGCACCATTTTCTGTTGCGACCTCTTCATCTTTGTAGTGTTTCTCAAGGAATTCACGTACTGTTTTAGCGGAACGACCAGTGGCGTTGGCTTTCCACTCGTAATAGATGCCCGAAGGTTCAGTTTGATATAAATGTGGAGTACCGTCATAGTCGAAACCACCTATAAGGCAGGATATACCGAATGGGCGACGACCGTTGCTTTGTGTGTATTTTTGTTTCAATTGGGCAATATATCTGATGGTCATAGTAAAAAGTAGTTATTAACTATAATGGAAGCTTATATTAACTCTTACTATCTTACCTTGTAATATATTCTAAAGTAACAGGGTCCTCTACATTCAATTTGTGGCTTTGACACTCAACCTGAGCTCTGTTTATCAAAATACGGGCATCAGCGGTAAGACCAGCAAATGCCATGACAACATGATTGTCCAACAAGCAAATCTTTCTCACTGTACGTTCCTCTTGTAATTTGGCCACCGACTTCTTTTCTACACCCAATACTACACAATTAGCTCCACGGACACCAACCTTTAAGAAAGAATAGGTTTTTTTTTGTATTTTTGTATCAAAATAAAACGAGGTTAAGTTTTCCTTCCTCCATTCGACCTACCGCTGTTGATCCTTTCCTGACGGCTTCTTGGGCATATTCTACTTGCAATAAATGACCATCGGGAGAGAAGATAGTAACAGCTCTATCGTAACGTGACATTATTTTTTATTTAATACACTAAAAAATTAAATATTTCCACAAAACTTTTCTTGTAATTTGCTGCCGCTAAACAAAACACCGATGATTACTCGCAAAAACTCAAAAAACTGTTTGTCAGCTACCCTGTTGCATAAAAGCGTAGTAATGTTTACTACTTTTTTGCAGTTGCCATATGGGGAAGTATTCTCAGAGTAATATTAAACTTCATAATAAAAGATTTTCTTTATAACAATTGACAATTGATTGTCTCTATATATGAAATTTTCACTTGTAGATTTTACTATAATAAATAAAAATAATTATAATGAACGGAATTGTGATACTTCACAGGTATCTTGAGAGTTTTATAAAAGCATGCAATTTATCAAAAGATTCTTCTCAGGGTCCCAAGCATCGGACAATGACAAGACGATGTCCTATTTTGTCCCCTTCCTAGTCATAGTTGCAATCAGTGGTTAAACCTATCTAAGAGCATGTTGACCCAAAGACCAGTATCCATTAAGAACTGCTAAGACGCTTCTAAATGGAATCTGGTCTTTTTTAACCTCTAAATTTTGTTCTAAGATTTTGATATCTTGCTCTTAAAGACTTTAAACGACTTGACGGTTCACCCGGAAAAATGTGTTCTGTTATAGTAAATCTCTTGGATCCAAATTTTATTATTTGTTATTATTTATTCTTATTTGTTTATTTGCTTTAATATAGGTAGTAGATAATTGAAATGAATTTCGTAAATTAATAAATTTACAAAAATACACCTCCTATAAGGTTTCACTCCTATTTACTTTGTCGAATCATCTGGCATCATTAAGAAAAATAAACTTAAAAGTGCAATATGTTGCTCCCTTTTTTTCTCATGAACTGAATGCCTTAACGTCTCTTACATATTATATTTGCTTTCTCTGTCGAACTCGCTATGTTTTCGGACACTAGAAAAATGACAGTAAAATTCGAAATTTCTTTTTGTTGTTGTGTTTAGTTTTCTTTTGTGCGTCTACTTTATCGTTTCATTTTATTTTTCCTTCTACTATTTCTCTGTCATCGATGTAATTTTGACATCTTATTTTGTGTGAGAGTGTTGAAATAAAATAAAAGCCAAGAAAAAGTCAAACGGGAGAAAGGATTTTTTTTTGTTTTTATTTATCAAGTAATTATTAAAAGAAATTTTCGTTAAAATTTGTAGTTTTCCTAGTGCAAAAAAGGAAGTAAAAAAATTGTTTAAAATTTTTGCGGTGCAAATGTGTCTGAAATAAAGTAACAAAAAAAGTAAATCGTCTGTTGGTTTGGCCGTAATTTATTTTTTTTTTGTTGTTTGACGGTGTCTTCACGTATTCATCATTACCAACAACATTATCAAATCGTTTTAGTCGACGACGTTCAATTTGAAAATAGAAAAAGTGTTTTTTTTTTCTTCTGTTGCCACACAGGCCCCAACATAAAAGTGGTAATAATAAGAAGAAATTAAATAAAAATCAAATTGTATCGGATCGTATTGAAAAACAAGAAATAAAATCAAATTTGAGGTGTAAAAATAACAAAAAGAAAAAGCACACACATACCTACAATAGAAATAGTGTGCAATACAAAAATAATACAACAACAATAACAACAATAGTGAAGTGTAACGAATATCCCCAATCAATTGCTGTTCCACTACTCCGTCCGCTTCGACAGCAATTGCTGGTAGAAATTCTTGAGCTAATTTGGTTCGGTTACAATATAAAATAAAAATCTTAAAGTGGCATTACAATTACAAAATAGTCAAAAAAAGAAAAGAAACGGAAATTCTTAAAAAAGAAACAAGCAAAAGCAATTTTACAAAATCGTATTTTAATTGTATGGAAAGAAATTAAAATAAAAGTAAAAAAAAAACATAAAGAAAAAAATCTCAATTCCAAATCGAAATCAAAACAAGCAAACACAGGCACAGGAGAAAAAAAAAGCAAAAGCAAAAGAATAGAGCGTAATCTCAAGTGGTTAAATAAAGTGAGTAATTGAATAAGTGAGAAAGAGAGTATTGAGTGAATGACTAAGTGGCCTAAAAGATCAGTTTGTGTTATAAAAGTAAAAGAAAAATAATAGCAAAAAATCTACAGAAAAACAACAACACAAAATTATATGTAATATTGTTGTAATTGTTATTATAAAAGAGTTTTGGAGAGTAGTAGGAAGACATCATCCATCACTTCGTTGTTTATACATTGATCCGCTCAGTGTTTTCCAACAAAATTCAACGAACCCCAAAACAACAAAAGCAATAAACAAGATAACACACACAAAACAACTACAAAAACTAAAATTTAGCGCAGCAGCAAAAAAAAAAAATTAAAATAAAAGTGGCTAAAATAAAGTGATGGCATTAGCGCGTAAATTAACCGAAAGAATATGTAAGTGATTTTTTGTTTCGTTTGTTTTTCGATTTTAGTTTTTGTATCTTTGGTTTGTTTTAAAAGCATTTTTTTTTTCATATTGTAGGTGCATCCATCAATGTGCTGTAAAAGATTTATTGCCATTTTTGTGCTGCAACAGCAACAACAACAACAATAACAACGAAGTAGTGGCTATAAATAATGCTCGCAAAATATGCTAAACAATTGCAAGGTTATGCAAATCATTTGATTTTTTATAGTTTTGCCTTTTTACTTATTCGTTCCTTTTTTTTTCATTACTTGTTAGTTGTCGGTTTTTTGTCCATTTCTTCTATCTTTATTTGAAATTATACATTCGTCTCCTGTGTATTGGCTTTTTTGTTTTGTTTTTTTAATGGTGTCACCCTGCCGGGTTGACGTTCTCTTTTACACATAACGGCAAACGGCAAAGTTTTGGGGGATAATTTCGTTTTCCTACTATTTGTTTTGGTATTTCATTTTCCAGTATTTGTTGTTTTTCCTTCATTAATTTTGTGTAGGGTTACCGGTATTCTGTTTGAGGATAGTTTTTTTGTATTCCTTTGTTTCAATTGTATTGTTTTATATCCTGGCGCACGCATTAAATATAATAATTTCTAAATGAAAATTTTCACTTGGATAGCTTCTTCCTTAAAAATTGAAATATATTTAAAATATTTTTAATAGCAAAAAATGGTGGGTAGTATTTATTAAGATTCCGTCATAAAAAATTTCTTAATTTTGACAGTTTTTTGAGCGGGAAGAAATTCATAACAATAAATAAAAAGCGCAAACCAGGTAGCCAAAAATACGAAATATAGTGTTCTGTCCGGAAACTTTTACAAATAATCATCCTTAATCGATTTTTTCTCGTAATTTTGATGATAAATATGAATTATTCTCTGGAAGCATATTTATTTGAAATGCTCTAACTTTCGTAATTAATATTTTGATGCCAAACGAGTTAATATAAAAAACTTGAAGGATCTAATTTCCGAATTGCATATAACATGGACCCACACTAAAAGAGAAAAACGTTGATGTACGAATATTGACAAAATTGTCAGTAATATTGGAGTAATATGGAGGTATTATTAACATATTGTGTAAGACAACATTTCACATTGAAATATGAGCGGATATGAGAATTTAATAATAGCAGAAGTAAAATAAAAACATTTGACTTCCTTTTTAGTGTACCTCTATCGACTTTTTTGTTTAACACATGCTATAGTAAGGCACTACGGGCCGCCTGTAGTGTTTTTGTACACGGTTGCCAAAAACGTGTTGATATGGTCTGTTGCAATTCCTTTTTTACAAGGAATAAAATTTATCTTTAAGTCTACTGCTTCTTACTCTAATTGCAATACAAAGAAATCATGCTAGCCAGCCCATACTAGTACTCCTCCTGCGCTCAAATGCAATTCGTTAGACAACGTGCTAGTACGTTCCCCGAAAATGATATGTTTGAATATCCCTAGTGGCTAAACTATAGTATACATACCATGCTGTGTTACCTGCAATTGAAAAATGTCATATAAATTGTATTCTCTAATTCACACCCTCGATAATGAGACTCCTAGTGCTCTAAGAACGAGATAGGTAGGTAGTTAGGTTAGATATTATAAAAATCTACTTTCTTCCTTCCCAGAACAGAACATATTCTATTAGAGTGGCATAATTTATTGAACACAGCTACTCTATATATAGCTCCTCATTCACAAAGAGCCAATTTTACATCAAATTAAAGAACGGAATGGAAAACATAATCAAAATGGTCTAAGATAAAAGCGTAGTCACGTTTAAACCATTTTAAGGCTGTGATAAAACCCTTGTAGCCTCTCAGAGTTTAATAAATCCTACAGTACTCCATTTGATAAATATATACGAATTTTTTCTTGTACTTCTCAGTCAGTACTAGACAATGACAGAGACTGTGTGTGAGTCTCATTATCTTCATTACATAATAGTTCCACCTATGGGTAGTGATCTTTTTTAAGCATAAGATCTATTAAGATCACAGTATTTCCAAATCTACCGTGGTATTATGGCTCGTGAAGAAAATAATTCTATTTCAATACTTTCAAACACAGTAATTCAATAAATTATAATAAAATTTATGGAAAAATTATGTAAAATATGGAAAATAACATTAGAAAATTAAAAAAAAATATTTGAATTTACTGATAAAAATTGTTAAAAAAAACTACTTCCTTTTTAAAATATAATCACATATTCTAAAAGGGTTTACAAAGTAATTTATTGTGGAAGTAGGTACATCTGATGTAAAGCTTACAACTTATGCTTACAATTCATTCATGAATTATGAATTTTTCATTAACAATTCCTATAGAGTAGAAAAATAATCTTTTGTTTCAAAGTGATTGCCTAAATTCTCAATATGTAATGACTTCCTGTGTAGCTATGATAACGAGAAAATCAATAAAAGATTCTTATTTAATATAAGATTACTTCTATGCCCAAATATACATTTAAATTAATTTTTTTGTTTTTTGATTTTTTATGACTTTTTTTTTTTATGAGGAAATGCTTTTTTTTTTTAATTTTGTCAATTAACCATAATAATAAAACATTTTAATACGTTTCTGAAAATTGAAAATAAATTTTTTTTTTTAAAGTGTAGAATTATTTTATGTACTCCATAGTAATAATATTGAAATTATTTGTATTTTCATTTTATTTCAGATGAGATAAAAGCGCATAATGGCAATGTTACTTGTCTTGATGTCGGTGAAACTGGTCGTGTTTTAGTTACGGGTGGTCAAGATCGCAATGTTAATTTATGGGCCATAGGACAAACAGAATGTTTTATGGTAAATTTAATAAAAATTAACTTAAAATGCCATTTCATATATCATTTACATTTATTTCGTTTTTAATATTCCAGTCACTAACGGGTCACAATCGACCAATAGATTGTGTACGTTTTGCATACAATGATGATTTTGTATATTCAGCCGATGACATTGGTATTATAAGGCGATGGGATTTAAATGCCCAAACAATATGTTCCACACTAAATGGCCATATGAAAAGTGTGCGAACATTAGATTTTAATCCATCTGGCGAATATGTAGTATCGGGTAGTAATGATACAACAGTGAGGTAAGTTTTCTTTTCGCTACTTTTGATGATATTAATGTACACGAAGTATTTTTTGAATTCGTTATTATTATTTATTAGTTATTTTCGATATTTATGTGATCTTACGTATATAGGAAATATATAAAACTATTTCGCAATCACTTAAATTCAAAACCAAACACTTGTTATTGTGTGGTTTTGCCTTAAACGTGTGGGTAGGTTTAAAAATATAATAATTTTCTTATTTAGGAAAATTTCCAATATTTGTATATTTGATCTTCTAAAATTACTTTCAATTTCTGTAGACAAGAAATTGATTTAAAAAACTTCATGCATACAATCTCACGAAACCTCAAGCCGATGATACATAATTATTGTGTAAAACTTAAAACTAATGAACTATTCGTTAAGATTTTTTTTTATATTGTTAATAATTCTCTCACAAGCAAATAGAAAATTTAAAAAAATAAACAAAATGTAGACGTTTTTCTATGCGATATAAATGCATACGAATTGAATTGAATACTAAATTCATATCTATTTAAATATTCAAAATAAATAAATAAATGAATGAAAATGTATGCTGTTTTAATTAATAATGATGATTTTAATCACCAACAATGTTTTTCAAATTGGTTACGATTCATATTTTTTCTTTCTGGAAAAAAAAAAATGAAAAAAATTATAATCTTAATTCAATTGAAATTTTATCTCAATATCAATTTATGAGAGGTCAAATCCATGAACCAAGCACTCATCTATATGTACATATCTACGTATACATATATTGAATTGTTCGTTTAAACACTCCACTATCGAAAGAAAACGCTGGAGGCAAGCAAATGCTTTCATTTAAATCAAATATTTTTTCTTTTGTTAGTTACTGTGGCAAATCTTACTTGAACCAACAATTTTGTATACATTTTTCTTAAATTTATGCATTATTGGTTATTAAACAAATTTGTACTTGCAAAAATATAATTTTTTTGTTCCATATAATGCCACTTATAGTTGAACAAAAACGTTTTAATATTTGTGTTTTTGTAGGAAATATTTCTTGTTACTCTCTGCAAACATATGTCTTCCTACAAAGCATTGTTGATTAATTCACGTAATAATTTAACAAAAGTACGATTTGTTTTTATTATTTCTTTATATTTAATTGTGCAAAAAAATTAAATCTTAAAACTTTATTATAATTACACCGCGCTTCCTTAAAAAGAAAACGAATTTCCTATTTGGTTTTCTACCTTTTGGCATACTTTTCATAATTATTTCTTTAACATTATTAAAGTACTCGTAGGTACAATAGGAAAACATTGCTAATATGCAAAATAGTAGACAAAGAAAACTAGTATTTAATTAAAATATTACAAAAACAAAAAAAGAAAACGCCCCTTAGCGTTCAATCAAATCAAATTCTTCTTACCCATAACGATGCATTTATTTAAAAAAATTTTTTGCTTTGTAATATTACCTTTACATTCGGTACTTTATGTCTCCCTTATTGTGGCAATTTGTCGAAAGAAAAAAATGTCTTGTTTTAGGTTTCATATTTAATTTTGGGCTTGTTTGCATGATATTTTTTTGTGTTTGTTAACAATTTTTTTTTGTTTCTTTTTTCATTCATGAACTGATTACCATGCGTAGGTGCTTTTTTGAAAAGTAGTTTAAATTTCAGCTTTAAGATCTACTCACATTACATGCATAAAAATAAAATTGCACATGCGTATAAAACTACACCACAGTTGCTTTAGGCAGATACTCAGATACATATTTTAAAACTCGGTATAATTTTAATACTTTTAAAAGATTGTGTTTAAAAGCAGATCATAAATTTAAGTTAACTGAAATGGACCTTTTATTGGTATATACTGCTACTGTTGCTACTGAGTCTTTCAAGTTCGAGTTGAATTTTGTTTTCGGTTAACTTTAGGAATTACATTTGGGATGGTGGATTACATATCAACGATATCCATATCATTTGACAATTTCTGACAGTTTGTCAAGATATCATAATTCTTTGGCTTTCATTTCCATGTGTCCATCAAATCAAACTCTAATACAAAAGGAAAGGAAAAGTGTCTTTACATGTAGTGTTGAATTTTACAATGACGAATACTTTAATGTATTGTTTTATGTACTTTTAAATACGGAAATGGATTTCGGTTGCGAAAATGTGGTTTCCTTTTTAGTAAAAGTATTCGATGGTCTTTTGATTTCAATTCTTGCAGAAACTAAATTTTGTACGACTTAACAGACAAACCACGAAGTAATAGGCCTCAACGTTGCTTTTTTCTAGTTTCTAGAATAGTGGAACTTTTATTAAAGGACAGGCCTAAGCAGTCCAATTTCTTGATGTCCAATTATACCATAGAGAGTTTCCATTATTGTTGTTTTGGTTCATGCTTGCGAAAGCCTATCTAGCCAGTTATAGTAAACTCTTAGGATTTCTGTGGACATCTAAGTGAGCCCCTTCGATACCATACACCAACTCATATAGAGATGGTATCCAACAAAGCATAGCTTGTTACAATGAATGCTTACTTAATAACTCTATATATCGTTAGAAAGATCGTAAGACTTTGAATTTAAGATAATTTTGTTGTAGCCGGGAAACATATCTAAGGTTTTCATGCATAAAAACTATTTTACTATAAGTAAAGTAGCCAACCGCTTTGTTGTGTTAGCTCTCTACCACAATTCTGATGATTGCTAAGAAAGGCACCAAATTATTAACGACAACAACTATTGTTCTACGATTCTCGAGTGAAAGTAAATTCATTTTCGTTAACTATACTCTAATTTTAACTCTAATCTTCCAAAAAAACAAACAAAAGCTGTACAAAAATCAATTCGAACTTGAAATACTACGTGTTGATAATGAAATAAGACTAGAATAACAAGCATTTTGTAGGTAAAAATTGTTTTTGCTTTTTGTTAATGGGTTAGTCATAAAGGTTAAATGATCTTTTTAATGATTCTATTAAATGAACTTTAGTTTTTATTGTTTTGTTTTCAAATGATTTCTTTACAACAAAGGTGTTTTGCCGCTAGGCCAGCAGAGAACAATAAAAAGGGGTTCTAAAGAAAAATCGTGTTGTCTACTAGGCTTATTAAGCCAATAATGTATTTTTGATAATATAAAAACCAATACACGTACATATTTGGTTCAATTAAGTTCTTATTGTATTAAAATAAAAATAGCTTTGAATTAGATTTGAATTTGCTGGTTAAAATACTTCTATAGTTTGATTTAAATCCCGATTTACTTGCTTTATTTCACTTAATCTATGCAAATATCAAAGTTTATACAACAGAATGACAACATATGTTCAAATATTTAAAAATAAATGCATGAATAGAATCAATGAATAGAATAATTATTTCGAATATTAGTTAGAAAATACTTCTAACTTTTTTCCATTGTATCAGGAGAGAAGAAATGATAACGTTAAATTGGAAAAAAAAATCAAACAAATAAAAAAAAAAAACTTGAAAAACAAATTGTTATCGTTCAAACAAGTAAAATAGCCTTGTAAAATTTAAAACTTGACTTAAATGAAACCGTAGTATTTATTATGTATATGCAAAGTTTAAATAATAATATCGTATTGAATTATATACAAAAACAATATGGGGAAAAAACAATAAAAAACGATAATGATTGTTTAAAACAAAAATAAAAACAAACAAACAAAAAATAAAATCAAAAAATCAAAAAATACGTAGAAATACATACGATTAAATGAATCATTATTTATTTATTTCTTTTTTATATATAACTGAACTTAAACAAAATAACAGATAAAAGACGTATAAAATTTAAACAAAATTTAAAGTTGACGCAGATATTTTTAAATGAAACGCTAATAACGTTGTCTTTGCAATAAAAATTAAACGTAATCAACAACGGCTTTGGGGGCATTAGAAAAGAAAGAAACACTTAAGAATACGTATGTAGTAGTTGCTTTAAGCGTCTGCCTCGAAATGAATTTGCGACCAGCTGTTCGGAAATTGAAATAATAATGACGAGAGGTAGAAAATTTTAAACTATGATTCTGCTAAAAAGAAACAAAGACAAGCTGTGAAAAAATAATTTATTTTGCCTGGTTTTGCTTGATTTTTTTTTTTGTTCACAATTATACTACTATATACAGTACTGGCATTTTGTTTCACTACACTTAGTTTGTTTTACGAGGACAATTAAGAGATGTTTTGTTACATTTATTTGTAAAAGAAATCATTTTATTTTGAAATTCTTTAGAGAAACTCTATTAAATAAATATACCTTTCCCTAAGTAAAGAAAGGATAATTAAGCGTTAATTTAACAGTTTTTAAAGCGTTCTTGAGAATCTAAATTTTCAACAAATAAGTATTAAATCCATTCTGTTCATCCCAAAAAAGATTAAGATGGATAGATTGAAAATAAACAACAAAGACAATAGCTCCAACTCTTCCTCATCTCCACAAATTTTCTAGAAATCCAATTGAGATCTATCCCAATCCCTCCGCCAACCTGACTACTTCTGCTGTCGTAAATTGGTGGTTAAAGATTTTTGATCTATCTCCCCTCTTCTTTAACAGAAACTATTTCCTGATGAGTTCTAAGGGGTGGTAGATTGTAGAATTAGGAGTGGAATAAGAACCAAGAGTAACAGTCTTCTCGTTCTCAAGAATGTTATTGTAACCTGTAGTACAGCAGATTGTGATTTGATCAACTTCAAAAACCTTTGAGGCTAGGCGGACCGCTTGTGGCTAACGTTAAACTGATTCCATTGCCTTAAGAAAGTGCATTAGATACAACGAGGCCGATTGTTGCCTAAAGTGCTTTCCATATAAAACCTTATAAACGCTGTAGTCCTCACCCGGTTTATAACAAAGCTCCAACTCGGGATGCTTACAAAAGATCCATATTGTCATAAGTGAATTGACCTGCTCTAGCAAGTTCACTACTGTACAATTACCCGGGGTGTCCATGTGACTTGTAAGCGATATAACGAGGAAATAAAATTGCTGCGAAAATAGATCAAGGGAAACGCAGCAGGTATCGACGAGTTTAAAGTAGAAATTTGTGCTTGAAATTGATATAATTTCCGTTTCGTTGCCAGAGAAGATAGGGAAACCAGCGACACGAGTCTTTTATACTGGAACAAATTCTCTGTACGATTAACAGAGGGACAGTGAGAGGCAAAGAGATACCTTGAGATCATGCTTCTTAAATCAAATCCCATAGGCTAATTTGTTTGAACCATGTATGTACATATAGCTAGGGCCATCCATTCCAGCCATTATAGTGAAAAAATCGCCGTAGACTAGAAGGTAGTGTGTTGGCTAATTAGACGTAATGCAACAGGTCAGACATCTCGATCAAAAACGATATAGGAAGAAAAAATTCCTCGGGTGATTTCCCCTATGTAGATATTTGGCAAAAACTCTGAGAATAAATAAAATTGCCTTGATAACTTTCTCAAAAATCTGTCGTTCGGAGTTGACTTTGAACTGTAGGTTCCGTCACTTATGTTTAAAATGAACACACACGACATAAGTGTTGTGAGAAGCTAGATCTTAATCCTTATTGAAGGGTTGTAATGACCAAATTTTTTTTTATAAAATGTAATCTGGTGCGCATTAACTACTGTTTATTACTATGCTTACAAGTAGTTTTTTGAAATTATATTTCTTTTCTTTATCGTATTTTTCTTGCCAAATGATGCGTAGGCTGGATTACAGTTTAAGTATTTGTATTTGTGCCATAAAAATATTTGTATGTGTTTATACTTTCTGTATAGGTTTATCACAAAGTACGAATTATAAAAATAATAATTTTATGCTAAACCACTACGCAAAGCAAGAATAACATTATCAGTGTTTTAAAAGATTTGCATCATCTTCTGTTTTTAAAAGGTATTGATAAAATGCTATTGTTTTGAAATGAAATTTAATTTGGTTTATTTAATTGCAAATCATTATTATTAAAATAAGTTCCTAACAATTGGGGAGTGGGGATAATGAATGGAAATAAAATTTAAAATCGAATATATTTAAAGGTCTGCAAATGATCAACATTTGTTAAATTATTTTCCACTTAAAATATTTAGAATTGGAGGTGTTATAGCATGTATTTATTTATATTTATAAAACTTTAAATATGGGGTATACAATATCTTTTTTTGCTTTCATTTGTTTCAAATATTTTGGAGATCAATGCGTTGGAGATTATTCTCTCGCTACTTGTATGGTTTTGTTGAAATTTATAGTTTTTTTTTTTCAACAACACTTTGAAATCTTATTCAATTTTAAGTTTCTTTGCATGACGAATATTTTTTATTGTACGTACGTATGTTTTCAAACAAATTGCCGATCTCCATAACCAGTGGCCATTTATTTCTACAAATATAAGATGACTTCTATCAATACTTGTATTACCATTGACTTAACTTTAAGATATAATTTCCATAATAAAGTTATACTGGTATCGTATCCAAATTACCATATATGCAGAGACTAGATTTAAGATTACGTTTAAGGCGTTTAATAAATATTTAGTGTAAATATTTGTAAACAAAACGAAAACGTAATTCTATAATAAAATCTTAATCTTAAGCTAATATTGATTGCATATTGTTTGGAATTTTTAAGCTACAAAAATTTCCTCCCATTAAATAAAGGTTTTGCATTAAAAAAAAACTTTCTAAAATTAGTTTTTTTTTAACCTAAGTAAATATTTTTAATGAATAAAAAGAAACAGTCGCTTTACCCAATTTTCTAACAAACAATTTAAACATAAATTGAAAGCTATACACACATTTATTGGTATATTTAGTTGATGTCCATAAATTATGCCACTCCTCTAAGGAGCATCTGGCAACCGCATGATACTTACTTATTATTGTAAATTCTTATATAAATTATTTGTATTATAAAGTACTTATAAAATGTCTAAATCTTGTTGTTGTGTTGAGCGCTTATGTGAATCAGTTTGCTGCAAAAAGACTGCTTCTGCTTCAAATGATCGTCATCATGTAATCTAATCTTCTATTGCATTTATAGGAATCGCTTTGCAGAGTAAAACCTTTAACGAAACTCTCCCTTTCGAGAAAACTGATTATAGGTTTCTATAAGAGTTCACTGTGGGTGACCTTTAAACGTGAATACAATGGCAATGCTGACCTTGCTGTCCCTATCTGTCGAATCTTATTAGCATTTTTGTCCTTCTTATTAAGTTACCTACATTAGTTGGATTTCAGAGGACCTGTATGAAATATTATTTTTTACTTATGTTGCTACAACTTTATTTCTTTCAATTCGATTTTTTTGCATTTAGAATGCTAACTCTACCAGTAAATGATGGACGTTATGGAATCCGATCCGATCTTTGACCACATCAAAATTATGTGAAACCTCATCATATCTTAAGGGGGAACCAAATTTTATGAGATTTATTTATACTCAATCGATATTGTTCTTTTTATGCAGAGCAATCCTAACACACTGAACTTAAATAACATTCTTTTATTTATTGTTTCCTATTATAATTATTTATTATTAAAATCCATACTCTATGCTAAGAGTTTTAGGTTTCCAGTTATCTTTGTTGCTTCTCAGTAACCTTAGCTTGTTGAACGGTTTTCAGTTTTCCCAAGAACAGGTCTTCTGCGACAGTGAACATTCAGAGGTTTCATGGTGTAAATCATTGTAGGATTTTTTTAATCCTGTCCTAATCCTAATTTTTAATAAGTTCTGTCTTGTTTCAGTAGTCGCTCACAAATTAGAACCGTACTTGTCAGAATTGACAAGTACACGTCCTCTAACCTAACCTGTGTACTCTTTTCTGTTGCTCTTGATTTTACGAGTCCACTGAAATGTGTATTTCCCATTTATTCAATGTATACAACAGTAATCGTTTGCCTGTGAAGTAACGGAACTATTCTTTGTGTTGTAAGAGGATATTTTCTACTGAAACTACATTTTCAGTATTGCCATATGAATATCAGTAGTGTAAAAAAAGGTTTTTCCCCAGAAATAAAGAGTTTAAAAAATTTACTGGCAATGCTGACGTCGACGAAGATGTTCGGTTGCCGAGAGCAAAAAAAGGAATGCATATTGTGACTCTATGAAGAGTACAATATTTTTTGGTTTCACTCTTCACACAACTCTCTTTTATACTGTTGTACAATGGTTTACGAGCGCAGTTGTTTTTTTTTTTGTACTCTATCTTTGCTTCACACCTATTTATATTTGCAGCTCTAATCAATACTCGGTCTTGAGAAAAATGCAATAGCGTGCAATTTTATATGTCATGTGTACACCTTTAGTATTCACTAAAAGTTTTTTGATATAGAAAAATTTAAGAAATCACAATTCGATAGCCTGAACTAATATTGAAAGTAAATGTTTTCAGTCTAAAGGACGAATGATTTCAATATCACCAGAGTTATGTGATTTAGCCTGCGAAAAAATTCCAAGCGCTCCAGTTTGATCACCTTTCTGTGCAAGTACTTTGTTTAATTTTATAAATTGTTCTACTTATTTGTATTATCGTTTAAAATTGTTTAATACTATGTTCTGACATGTACTTATATTGAGAAAATCGCAATAAACGGCATTATTGATCTGAATATTTCATATAAAATTTCAATTAATTATTGGTCAATAAATTCGTAAATTGTTAAATTATTGATTAAAACTTTAAACACATCACTGTCATAAGTACGTTCAGTGAGCATATTACATTTTTCCGAACACTTCCTATTGATATTTGACAACTCAAATGTAAAAAACGGCAGTACCATAAGCAAGAGCTTTCTTTTCTGCTAGCTATCCTATATTATCAAATTTTTATTTCTCATCCTTCTGAGGAAATCGACTTTGGAGTCGCAAGTAGTCCCTATTAACCGCAACAGCTCGGTGTTTCGGTTAATCATTAGGAAATTCCTTTTCCAATGTTAAATTGTTTTCCATTTTTTCTAAAAAAAAACTTTTTGGGACTAATTTTCGCAATTAAATTAAAAGCAATGTTGTTGAAGCAATCAGCTGTTTTGTTTAACAGCTGTCAAATAAATTTTCGTATATTATATGTCTGAACACTAAAAAATATTGTTCTCAATAAACCGAATATTGATTTAATAAAAGTGCATGTCTGAACATAGTATAATACTCTTCTTTATTCGATAAATACAATACATTTAAATATTGTCGTTCTTTATTTATATCCGAGTTCTGAATGTTCTACTCTTTTTATTTTTCTTTCTTGTCACTTTAATTCTTTTATTGCTGTGTGCTTTCTTAATAGAATTATTTCATTCATTAAGTAGGAATGTTCAATTTTATTTCACTTTTTTTTACTAACACTTTTTTTTATTTATTTCTTTTATTTTATTTTAATTTAATTTAATTTTTTTTTGTATATATAAATAAACTTAACAGAAAATTTGCATAAATTCAATATATTTTTGTATGTATGCATACCATAGACATACATATGTATCTACATAGTATGTACGAATAGTTTGTGTTTAACAGTGAAGTAGGTTAATTTATGCCGCCGTGTGTTATATTATGTGTACATATTGTATTATTGTACAACTTGCCTGACTGATTGTATGTTATTTTTGTTATTTTTGTATTTTTTTTTACAAAAATTACAAATATACCGTATAACATACCATAAGATAATTAACACTCAAACATATACGAAATTAAATTCGTAACAAACATTGTACAATACATACGAGTATAATACAAACGAAAGAAATAAAAATATAACACGTTTTATTATGTTCTAATTATTGTTATCTTTGTTGTAGTTGAAGTTGTCTAACCAAAAATATTCATATTTTATAATATCGCACTACCATTGTACCGTTTATGGTCAAATTATTTGCAACAACATATTTCCGGTTAAGTAAAATACACACTTTTAATATAAAAAAGAAAAAAAAAATAAAATCATTTAAGATATAAGATTAGAAAACAACTTTCGTAAATATTTTCAATTCCTAGTTTAGTAACAGTTTTCTATGGCATTTAAACCATGACCGTTAATGAAATTGCTTTTAAGACGTTTATTATTAATTTGAAGATCATGCAGAGTGTTTTAACGCAATGGTAAATTGTCATTTGATTTCTCTAAACGTGTGATATTCCTTTTGTAAAACCTTTGATGGTGGTGAGAATTCTTTTTTAAAACATGTTCTATTAATGAAGAAATATTTCGATGTTCTTTTCCTTTTATTCCATACATAATTGGTTATTACAACCTTTTTTTTATCGTTTATTTATTATATTACATTTTTCATAAACATTAAACTAAATAAACACTAGTTAACAATATAAATATGGTCATTACAACCCTTCAGTAAGGATTATTGACCTAGTTTCTCACACTACTTATGTTGTGTGTGTTAATATTATACAAAAGTGGCGGGGACCTACAGTTTAAAGCCGCCTAATAAGCCAGCACACTACCCGCTAGACCACGACGACCTTTTCCTTTTATTCCATACTTTTAAATATATGTACATATATTAACTTGGTGATGATAGTTTTGAACTGTTACCTAGCGATCTGATGACTAAAAAGGTGACTAAGACTGCTGTCTATGTAGTTTTTATTCCAACAATTTAAACTCTTGCTTTCTACTACATTCTTTCGATAATAATTTTTAACTGTAGATAAATGATTATATAACCACGACATCAGAAATGAGGTAGTGATTCTTACGTATGCACTACTTTAAACTATATTTAGTAGTTATCATCCCCTCTAACTGTGGATTTATTCTTTAATTTATTTTACTTAAATGCTTCAATCGCCGTTGATTTTTTCTCAAGGGCAATAAAAATTATGATTCGTAAAAGGCACGATTACTTTGTCCGTAGATGAAACTGACATTTCTGTGAAGATATCTGATCCAAAGTTAAGAATCAATGGATCTGAAATATTTCTAAACTCTGTATGGTAAGACTTTTACGACGTAGTTTTTTTTTACTGTAAGGAAATGCGGAATATATCTCGTTTTCATTCATACCTTCATCCAATGATCATTCAATAGTATTGCATAGATTCTGTTTAGGACTTCTCAATTAATCAACTACTATGGTATTGTTCTTGATAGCACGCTCTTCTAATATTAAAGTTGAAGATTACTAACCATAGTAGGTAACTTAATAACAAGGACAAAAAATGCTAATAAGATTCGGCAGACAGGGACAGCAAGGTCAACATTACCATTACAGTCACATTTAAAGGTTACCCACAGTGAACTCGTATAGAAACCTATAATCAGTGTTCTCGAAAGGGAGATTTTTTAATATCTTTTGAGTTCTTGCTCTGCAAGGAAACGAGGAATATACCCAGCTCATATACCTTCATTCGATGAGCATCCAATACTATTGCGTAGAGTTTATTAATTGCTTCTGCTTTTGGACTCCCCAATTAATCAACTACTATGGTATAGTTCTGGACAGCACGCTCTCCTAATATTAAAGTTGTAGAAGAAGGAAAAGATTCCAGCAGAGTAAAATCTAATACTATGTTCAGACATGCACTTTTATTAAATCAATATTCAGTTTATTGAGAACAATATATTTAGCGTTCAGACATATAATATAGGAAAATTTATTTGACAGTTGGTAAACAAAACAGCTGATTGCTTCAAGAAAATCGCGAAAATAAGTACAAAAGATTTTCTTTTGAAAAAAACGGAAAACAATTTAACTTTGGAAAAGGTATTTGCTAATGATTAATCAAAACGCCGAGCTGTTGCGATTAATAGGGATTACTTTTGACTCTAAAGTGGCTTTCCTCAATAAGTTGAGAAATAAAAATTTCATAATATTGTATGGCTAGCAGAAAAGAAATGGCACTATCGTTGTTTTCACTTGAGTTGTCAAATATCAATAGAAAGTGTTTGGAAAAAATGTAATATGCTCACTGATCGTACTTATGACAGTGTTCCATTTAATATTTTAATCAATATTATAACAATTTATGAATTTATTGACCAATAATTAATTGAAATTTTATATGAGATATTGAGATCAATAATGCCGTTTATTGCGATTTTCTTAGTATAAGTGCATGTCTGAATATAGTATAACTCAGTTCAATATTAACTCAATGCGGCTATTCAAATCACGTATCCTTCTTTTTCATAGTTACAAATTCTCTAAAATCGTTTAAAATCGAATAGCTTCGAAAAATATGTACTTAACCCACTAATACGGTAGTGGATAACTTGTGTATTTAAAAAAAATTATTGTATTTACAATTTTGATCCAGAATGTATACAATTACGAGTGACATTAGTTACGTAACACGTCTGCCTATTGTATTGTATACATTCATAAAGTTAATGTATTTATACTATTGAAATATGTTAATTCATATTAATATTTAGCAGATAAACTAATTTAAATAAATAACTGTATATTCTATTGTCATCTTTGCTATTTTCATAAAAGAGTTTACATCATAGAATTTACAATAGATACGATACGTACATAATTTTTAAAATTAAGTTTTCACTCTCTTTCGAACAATATGTGAAATTAATCAAATTTTTTTTTTTGTTAATAGCATACAAAAACAAACTTTTTTGTTCCTCTTTTATTTTTCAAAATATAATCATTGTTTTTACTTTCTTCTTTAAAAAAAAAACAGAAACACAAAAAAACGTTTAAAATCGTGTGTTGGCTATTACAACTAAAACGACTGCTTAACTTTTTAACTGATATACACAAACCAATTACGATAAATAGTTAACCGTTAATAGTAAAAAATAAACGACAACAACAATTGTAAATAAAAATCTACTTAATAGTATTATTGTTGTTGGAGTACAATGCGACGATATTTTCGTGGCCGTATATGTTGACTTTTCGAAGCGATAAAAATATAAAAATAATTTGTGTATGTTTTTTTCACTTTTTTTTTAACAAAAACCTTATGACACGATCAATAAGTACTGTCTGGTGTTATTTTTATTTTAAAGTTTTTAGTCAAGCAATTAGAAAAGTTGTTAATGATTTTCGGTGGCATTCGAAAAGTTGATGATGCACACCACTCACTTATACACTGTTGCCGTTTGCTCAATGTAAACTAGGCAAAAATAACTTTGACAAAAACCTCATAATAACAGATTTCTTGGTGAGATGATTTCAACATAGGAGTCAAATTCTTTCCGTCATACTATTCCTTTGGCTTTATAAGAAATAGTTATTCAGTGTTTTGTCCGGTGCATATGGTGTGAATGAGGGAGCTATTCATTATCTGGTTTATGGATTTTTCAACACTCTTTTCTATTGTTCTATAAATCAGTTGGAATTATGCTATCAAAGACTCTCAAACACAAACTAAATCCATAGTTTGTTAAAATTTTTTGCAACAGTTATTACACAGGATGTCTGATGATAGAAGCTCTGTTGTTCTTTCAGTTAAAAATCGGGAAATTAAAAAAGTATTGGACTTATTGACCTACCCTGGTGAAAATAATACACTGCCAACATCTTTCCCAATCCTCGAAGTGCTTCTGGTAATTTACTTTTTAGCATAGTCGTAAACCAAATGTTAACCGTTTGCATCTTCCCTCTTTCCATCTTTCCTAAAACCTGCACAATGCATTGTGTGAGTCCTGGTTTTATATAAAAAAAGAAACAAATGTTGGTTATTGGGTGTATGATGATCTTGTGTTAAGAAATTTTAATAAAGCCTAGAGATTTTTTAAGTTTTGGTGGCTCTCCAGAGCTGTAGATTGGTTAGACTTGAATTTACATCCATAGTTTACCATCAATTCTGATAGTTTAGGTTAGGTTAGAGCACGTGTACATCTCAACTGTGACAAGGACAGTACGCGGAGGTGGAATTGACCCATTTTGTACATCAGTTCTGATTCTTTTCAGTAAATTGAAATACGTATGTGATGTTAAGTATTATAAAATTACATGCCATGAGTTGACTGAGATAATAATGATGACTTGTATTGGTTCAGTGACGGATCCGATTACGATCTTTCACGTCCTTTTTAAAATTTTTTTTATCTCTTTTGTGGTTTCTGGTAAAAGTATCGAACTTAGCATTTTCTAAATATACTAAAGAAGATTGAATGATATTGTACCTTGGCTAACTTAACAAGTGTCTTGGAATATTCATTCCACCAAACTTTACGAAAATTTAAATATTTACCAACGAAAATATCCAAGAACATCAAAATTTCTTAGCATTAATGCCTGTAAGAAATAAGAAAATTAAAATGGTAGAATATTTTGCTTGAAACTATAATTTTATTTCTCTTTCACTTCTGTGTAACATTCAGATGGGCAGGTAATTTTAAAAAGCATTTTCATTATATTGATTCTTACATTCAACAAAAATTTGAATTGCCTTAATAAACACAATTAAAAATGTATAAAAATGCAGTTTATAACTCAAGAACATAATACATAAAGGAAAAGGTGAAGTACCTATTAAACTTCAAAAAATTTCTATCTACATATCCCTATAACATTTGATTTAAAGAAAAACTTTCTGCAATAATTTCGGCAAATGGTGTATTTTGAATTCTGTGCTATACACTATGAACTGCTTTCTATTTTTCGTCTTTATTATTATATTTCTTTACTTTTTCTGTAGGTTTTTTCTTAACACAGTTAACGCACATTAAAATTGTTTTATTTGGTGTTTAGTGGCAGCTTGAATTAATGCATCCAGTATAGTAAATGAAAATGTTTGTTTTTTTCTAAAACGTTTATCTAGTTGACACCACAAGCTGTTGTACTGCCATAAAAATAAAAAAAAATAAATTTTACTTTTTAAAGTTAAACGGGTTATTAAAACTGTAGCAGTTTTTAGTTTATTACCGTGTAGATTTATTTTAATGGCCAAACCCCGTTTCATTATGAGTAAGGAGAAAAGGTTTAAAAGTAAAAGCAGTATTTCTTTGTAGACAGTAGAGTCACTTTCTTTGGCCCTTGCTAAGCATTAGGAATGCTTGTTTTATAATATATAATTGAGGTTTTTTTTTTGTATTGGGAGCAAAGTCAAGTACATAGTACATGCATACATACCACGTACATATATGTTCTTTACAAATTGTTCTTGACTTACTTGCATTCTACATACTTTTAGGCACAATGTTAGCTTTTAATAAAATAAAAATTCTTACATGCTACATTCATCGCATACTTATTTATTAAATATTTAAAGGATTTATTTCTTCTATATTAATAGCACATTGCAGACAATTATTATTAGGCCTTGAACTTATGGGAGAATATTTGTTTTATTTAAATTATTCTGCATTAAAACAAACGAAAAATCGCATTTGTATCTAAAGGCACGATAACATATTTGTATAGTAAAGTTTGTATACTCTTATCTGCTTTGTAATCTCACGCTAGCATATAGCATCATTAAAAAAAGATTATTAATAAAAAAAAAGTACATACAATTATATTTACGTTTATTTAAATGATTTAATTTTTATTTATAATAATTACTTGCAAAATGTAAAAGAATGTATTATATTTATACACGTTTAAAACCAGTCTAAAACCATAATATCTTAACAAAACTACATCTCCAATCGAAAACACATATGATGAGGAGTCACAAAATATTTACAATTTAGCTGAAGCTTCTTTAAGATCAACATAAGCTCCGGTTATAACATCTTTGCCGGTTTCAACAACGCTGGTCTTAAAGTGGATACGCTTGCCTTCTTTCCACATATCAACTTTCAAAGTTTGACCGGGTAGAACTGGAGCGGCAAAACGTACCTTTACTGCCTTAAAGAGAGCCGAATTATTGTTGGCATATTTAGCTAGAACAGCACGAACTGAGAAACCCAAAGAACAGAGACCATGCAGTATGGGTGTCTTGAAACCTGCAATAGCAGCGAAATTAGGATCAATATGTAGAGGATTTAAATCGCCAGATAAGCGATAAAGGGCAGCTTGATCCTCATTAGTTTTAGTATTGAATAGAGGCATCAGGAGCTCGTGTTGGATTGGGTACGGTGGGAACCACACCCTCTTTGGCATTCTTTTTGCCGCCAAATTTACCAGCCCCCACAACGAATATGCAACTTTGATTCTTAACCAATAAACGGCCATTCTCATCATAAGAATCACAGTTGGTAACAACAACTGCGCCAGAGCCTTTGTCCATAACATCGAAAACTTTGCCATTGGTATTCAATTTGCCACTGGTAGGAATGTCATCACATATTTCCAAATATTGTTCGCCATGCAAAATATTAGTTAAATCAGCCTTGCCATCAGGTAAAGCACTGGCTACCAAATTGGATGTCATGCTAAGCAACAGACCAGGCATAACAAAATAAGATGGTATAGCACTGAAGTCTGGATCATTTTCGTATAAGAATTTCAAATCATTGGCATTCGTAACTGTAGCACCAATACCCAAAGCATATAAAATCAAATCCTTAGAGCCAAATTTAAAGGAATCCTCAATGCCACCAATTTTGCCTTCTTTTAGATTTTCTAAAACTTCCAATAAATTTCCAGAGGCTTCAGCCATACTAGCTACATACTTAGCATCGCTCATATCTGTAACCTTGCCCCACACATTCTTGACATATTCTGGAGTAATAGTGTCTTGTTCAATAGAGGTGCGAAGTACACAACCTTTACCACGTACTATATGGGCTTTGGTGGCCCAACCGGCAGCACTTTCAATATAAGATCCTGCAAAAGTTTATTAAATTCCGTTTTATTCTAAAAAGATTTTCAATTGTCTTACTTACCATTATCTTCACATGATTCATGACACAAATAAACAACCACGGGAGCTATCAATTGGGGTTTCAATTCATTGAACAACATATCGGGTAAAATTCCTTGAGTCATACGACTAGCAGCTGTTGGTATAATAACATTGCAGTGTATATTGTTTTTGGCACCTTCAATGGCTACAGTATTGGCCAAACCAACTAAACCCATTTTGGCAGCTGAGTAATTTGCTTGACCAAAATTGCCAATCATACCCGAATTGGATGATGTCATAATAATACGGCCATAATTTTGTTTCTTCATATAAGGCCAGGCAGCTTGGGTAACTTTAAAGCTGCCCTTTAAATGGACATCATTTATCAAATTCCAATCTTGTTCAGATATTTTTAAAATACTACGATCACGTAAAATACCGGCATTATTGATAACAATATCCACACGTCCATAGGCTTTAATAGCGGTCTCTACAACCTTATCGCCATCCACAACAGAATTGTAATTGGCTACGGCTTCACCACCTTTAGCTTTAATTTCATTGACAACTATATCAGCGGCACGAGTAGAAGCACCCTGGCCATCATGGGCGCCACCCAAATCATTTACAACTACTTTGGCACCACGGGAGGCCAAAAGTAAAGCGTATTCACGACCGAGACCTGCACCGGCACCAGTCACAATGGCAACACGTCCATCATAGCGTAATTGTTGTAGGGACATTCTCTTTTCTTTTCGGAATTCTTTGCTTATCAACGATTAAAATCGAACTGAAAAAGTAAACCACATAAAATATAATTAATTATTCCTGTTATTGTACATATTTTCGAAAATTATTCAATTGTCAAAGTTCAATTTCATTTTACAAATACTAAATATAATCTACAAATTAGCGATAATGTTATGTTAATGTATTTGTTGTTAGTCGTACAGTAATTTTTTTTGTTTTGGTCTTGTTTTGATAAGCTTTATCTAATTTCAGTGCTTTCTTAGCCTACATATTAACAAAATATTGGCTTTGTCAACGGTTTGATAAGAATTGTATATGAAGAGAATTTATCTTATTTTTGAATTACTGAAATTGCTTGTCATTGTTGCTTTAAAGTTTCATTTTGTTCGATAAAGGAGTTTTTTTTTATATACGTCGACCCGTTTAAGCTAGGTTTTTAACATTAGACACGTCTCGGGAATTTGATTTATAATCTACTGAATTAAAACCTGCATTAATTTATTTATTTAACTCAGCGAATAGCTTAAGCCTACGGAACCCACTAGTTCAGGCAGTAGAAAGACTGAATGTGCATTGTTAAATCCATTGTTACTGATTGTAAAAGTGTAAATGTAAGTTATCAGTAGGTTAGGTTAGGTTAGGATATTACTAGGGTTTAAATTAAATTTTAACCAATAATAGGTCTATGTAAACCATTTTTCTAAAACCTTACGAAAAATTATTTGTAAATTCAATTAGAGAAAAGTTGCAAGGAAGGTGATAAGTTATGATGGATAAGCTTATCCTATGCTAGTTAGGTAGGTTATGGACGATGGATAGTAAGCTAAAGAAAATTTAAATTCCAATACAACTCCATTTGTGTCCAAACACAAGAAAAATTAAAAGTCTGAAGAGCAAAATTCCAATATTGGTCAAATTCAAGGCAGTGCTGTATATTAAAAGTGATTTCCATAGAATAATTGAAAAGGCGTTTAAAAATTTTATTCAAATGCCATTTACAAATTTAAAAAGTATGTGAGTGAAATCGATTGAGAAAAATTTCATTTAAATCACAATTAATTTCTGGGGTGATAAAATCTAAACTCATTTACTAAACACATAAAATTTCGACTCGTTCACTGTTATACTTAATTTTTTGCTCCACAGTACAATGTCCAATGTGCAATGGGCCCTGTCATTTTGTTGGGGTATTGGCTGGTTTGATGGCAACTAAAATTATCTCAATGTTACAATCAAACATGTTGGAACATATATTAAATTGCTGGAGTTGTTTTGTTTTACTTCTTGCCATTGAACAAAACTTTTGCAAGACATGAACTTTGCTCCTCAATGTGGATTTGGTGGCTTGTTGTATTTAGTTTTTGCACAATAGTTTGGTAGCAACTAAAATTTTTATGTTTCAAATTTATTTATATTTATCCGTAGTTCATCATGCCGGTAATTTATTTTTTAACAAATATTTTGCCATTATTGTAATTACACTGCTTTTTTAGAAGGGAGTGAGTGTTGGTTGGTTGTGTGTGAGTTAATCTTCGCTAAACGTTTTAATACTTACCCCAGATGCTTTATTAGAGATTCGTATGGAAAATATTTAAAATATTTTTTATTTTATTAAACTATATACACCAGTAATATGTATTTATTAATTTAATCTCTACGGATTAATATTATTATTGACAAACCGATAAGAAATTGAAAGAAAAAAAAAACATGAAATACGAAGTCCAACTACTATCGACTGCAACTGGATTGAATATGACGAATGAAAATAAACAAGAAAATCATTATATAGCCATATTAGCCGCTTATTTGACATTTCGTTTTATGCATTTGTTTCTTTCAATTTACATTAATACCATACTGGCAACATTATTTGGGTTTGTGTCACAACTAAGTTAACAAACTTGTAAACATTTCTGATTTCACAACCTATAAGTCGGTGGTTCACTTATTCGACGTATGTGTGTGGTGTGTGGATGGATTGTTTGGTTTGTTGATTGATATGATTGATGGTGTTTGTTTGCTCTCTACTGCTGGTTCGGAGAAAGAACGCAAAGGACGGAAAGGAAAAAAATTTAATTTTTTAAAATAAATTTAAAAAAAAATTAAATTTAAAAAAATGTTTTGTATTTTGTAGTTGCAGTAAGTTTCTAGTGTGTTGAGTTAATACAAAATGTGGTGATTTTATCCGGTTTGGCGAATAAAATTGAAGTGTGATGAGTTTTTACAAAATGTGGTGAATTTTACAACCTACTATTCGGATGGGTCACGTACTTAGTATTTTTTTTTAAATAATTTGATCATAATAATAGAGAAATATTTCAAATTTTACGAATACAGTAAGACCCCGCTAAACGAAACAGCCTTAAACGAGGCATCAGAAAAGATGCGATTGTATTGTGATTGCGACTTCGGAAAATACTGTTAGAATATTTATTTGGGACATAGTATACACCGTCGCTATATAGTAGTGCATCGCTTTTGTTTGGTCCATGGCCGTTTCATTTGCAAACATATACAGCAAGTATCAATACAGTGTGCGAATTAGGGGAATCCCAATACTACCCAGTAATTCGGAAACAGCGTTATGTGGAGCAGCGTTAAGCGAGGTCTTGCTTTATTTGGCAAGTCACCAAATAACTACTCACTAAAATACGATATCCATACATATACATGCATAATTGGTCATTAGAACCCATCAGTCAGGATTATTGACCTAGTTTCTCACACCACCTATGTTGTGTGTGTTAATTTTATACATGAGTAGCGGGACCTACAGTTTAAAGTCGACTCCGAACGACAGATTTAATGAGGAACTTTTCATGACAATTTTATTTACTCTCAGAGTTTTTGCCAGAAATCTGCTGAGAAGAGATCGCCGAAAAAATACTTTTTGTATTTTTTATTTTGATGTCTGTCCTGGGAGTCGAATCCTGGCTTTTATGTCTAATAAGCCAACACACTACCTACTAGACCACGGCGACTTCAAAATACGATATCCACAAAAGTTAATTCAGCGACTAGTAAGGCTGAGTTGTCTATGATTGGGGTCCCATTATGTGATAGTTGACCGCCCTAATTCTCCAATACGTCTATGTATTTATTGGGGTATATGCTATAGAGAAGTAGGATATAGGAAAGCTAGAACGACGATGGTATAACTGGCAGGGTCCTAAGGCTTAGTACTTTTGACACATCTCACGAAGTACTGCAAGATTAGGCCCCATGCAAGGATATGGTATAGATCTCAGACAAACTATATTGTACGGCATAGGGAGATGAGGAGGAGTTAAAGATTATAAAGCACTTCCCTTGTAACTGTTCAGCTTTTTGTAAGCGAATTATGGATACATTCGGGAGGCGATTCTTAGAGAGTTTAAATCTTTTCCCCGGATCCTTTACCCTCTCACGTAACTCATTCGTACTCTGTTTGTATAATTTTAGTCGACAATCATTTAATTGTAATTTAATTTATTTTTCAGGCTCTGGGATGTTCGCAATCAAAATAGCTGCATGAAAATTTATCGTGGTCATATCTCACATGTTAACTCAGTCAAATTTTCACCTGACGGCCTTTGGATTGCGTCTGCTGGCACTGAAGGTTCAGTTATCATATGGGATATACGCAAAAGTAAACAGATTATGGAATTTTGTGATCAACCAGCCGGTGCTGCCATTACATGTATACAGTTTCATCCTTTCGAATTCCTATTGGCTGTGGGACGTGTTGACGGTACCGTTAGCATTTATGATTTAGAAACAAAAGCTCGAATAACGCAAACAGATTCAAAGAGTTTATTTTATCGACATCCTATCAAGTGTATTACCTTTAGGTATGTATGACGATAATACATACTTTATTTAGACTTTAAATTGTTATGCTTTCTTCTGTCATATGATTTCAGTGAAAATGGTGAATGTTTATTTGTGGGAACAGCGGCAGCTATTTCGATAATAGGCTGGGAACCGGATCGTGAATTTGATCACATCAAATCGGCTTGGACAGCTTTAGGTGATATGAAAATTGTTAACAGGAGATTGGTAAGGTGGTAATATGGATTAAATTATTATTTGCTTTTATCGTTTTCCTATTGGTTAATTTCAATATACAACAGGCTCTAGATTATATTTTTAAATATCCAATACCTTTTTATTCATTTTAGATATGTGGCTCCTTTGAACAGGAGTACGTTAGCATTGATGCGCTTAGTGTGAATCGTGTATTTCCTTTTTATAATCCATCAAATAACACTCCCGCCTTTAATCACAATTCGACCACACGAAAGAGTTTTTCACGTGGCAATCAAAAGTTACGACTTTCAATTGGTGGCACGAAACCGTCCAGATTAGTAGAAGAAAATGAAGATAATCGTAGTCCTAGTTTAGATGGCCATTCATCACCCAATCTCAGTTTAGAATTGGTCGATGAATCGGCAATGGATCCAAGCATGCAGCAACCACCAGCCCTACCGTCCGTCTCTACGCATCCACTTAATGGCCATAGTGGTAACTCAATAAATATAACTTTAACAGATTTCGATGCAACTTATACGGCGATGAGTGGTGGTGGCGGCAATATTGGTAGTGGAGGTATTAATATTCCCCTTAAAAAGTTACCATCATCACCGTATCATTTTCCCACTATAGCTGCGAATACAGCGTATTCATCGTATGGCGGCAGTAGTTTGGGAGTTTTAAATTTTGATGGTCCCAGTTCATTGAAAATGCCCGGTGAACGTGGTGACATATATCAATATGAACGCTACTTGGATCCCTTTAATCAGGAATCTGAAATTAACTTCAATGAAAGTTTCCCGCCTGTTATAACAAATTACGACAACACCGAAATGGTTGAAGATTTTCCAGTCAATACAAATCTTCACCAACCGCCCGGCAGTTCGGCGGGCACCGCTACAAATGGGGCCAGCAGCAATTCGGTGAGTTCAACGACGAGTACGGCCAACTTTGCTCATCCGCCTGCGAAAACAGCTAAACCAAAAACAACATCGCACATTACAAAACGCACTACCCAGGTAACGAGTGGCGGTGTTAAGACAAGTGTTTCCTCCACCTTCCAACAACGCAATAAATTATCACAAGTATCATCTGTTAGCACAACTGAATTGCACAAGATGGATGATAATATGTTAATTAAGAAGTCCGCTTCTTCACATATTGTTGTAAATAAAAATAAGGCACATGTGAATAAAGAGAATGCACGTAATAAAAATATAACCGTGCAAATAATAACAAAACCTCCCACACGTTCACGTACTTCGTTGGAATTGAGATCACCGCAAAAGCAAGCACAGCACTCGGCGGCACAAAGGCAAACACAAGTAAGTAGAGACAGACACATTGAGGATTTGTAGTAGGTTGCCTGTTTGCCATAGATTGAAATGAAAAAGGAAGTTAAATTATGAAATCTTGTTTAAATAACATATTATAATGCGGTTAATATTCTATTAACTATTATTTCTAAGTACAAATATTTTTATTAAATTGGCTTAAGGAAAATCTATACTTCCTTCCTTTTTTGTTTTATCTGGAAAAAAAAAAAATAAATCCTCTGCTTATATATTTCCATTTTGGGCTCATGGTGTTTATGTTTATTGTTTATGGAAAGGTGTTGTTGTTATTGTTGTTGTATATACTATTCGTATTATATTGTACGCTATAAAATTATTTTATTTTTTTTTTTGCTTTTTCTTTTCTCTTTAATATTATAGCGCATTTCTAGTTACAACATGGATACTAGTAATGGCTCAGCAAATGTGTGTATATTATTTATATAATTCATTAATATTTATTTTCATTTATATAAACAATATGTATGTATGTATTGTCTTGTCTTGTAATTTGTGTAATTGTTTTGATTGTTTTAAAAGCTAATTTTTATTTTATTGTAGTATTTTTCAATTTGTTTTTATTTTTCCCCTTTACTTAATATTGTATATAAAAAATCTTATGATATTCTTGTTCTTTAGATTCCTATTAGTTATCGTCCAGATCCGTCTTTATTAACCCAATCGGGTGTAAATCAAAAAAGCTTTAATAGTCGTCATGGTATTGAGGATAACATACCAGAAATTGAAATGTTATCGGCAACACATGAACAAGTTTATCAGGAATTAAGCAATCGTAATGCAACATTACAAATTATACGCAATTCAACGAGGTAAGTGGTTAATTTTTTATTGTTATTATTATTAACAATTTTCAATAGTACAACAATTGTTTTCGAATTGTATAAATAAACTCGAATTTTGTTTCAATAATCGTAATAACGAAGGTACATAACGTCGGTCTCTTGTAGAAAGGCCCTAACTCACACTTTTTTCGAAGTTGAGTTTTTTTTGTGATTCCAATACATTTAATATAAATACATACGCCTGCTGACATAAATTTAATAAAAAAAATATGGTAGTTAGGGGCTTTCAACATGAAACCAACGACATACCTGTTAGTTCTTTGCTACATATCGTTTGAAGAATAAATTTCTATCTAATGGTCTTAGAAGGCGGTTTAAAGTTCCTCAAAAGCGAACTTTATTATTTCTGGAATTAAAATTTTATTCGTACTTTATTCTGTCCGGTTTCAATCTTGTTATGTTATTATAACCCTTCAGTTAGGATTATTGACCTAGTTTCTCACACTACCTATGTTGTGTGTGTTAATTTTGTACATAAGCGGCGCGACCTACAGTTTAAAGTCGAATCCGAACGACAGATTTTTGAGAAACTTTTCATGGCAATTTTATTTACTCTCAGAGTTTTTGCCAGAAATCTGCTGTGAGGAAATCGCCGAAAAAATACACACTACCTACTAGACTACGGCGACTTCAATGTATAAGGTTTGGAATGTATAGGATTTCTTTAATGTCTCCCTTCCCATGTTGCCATTACACATCTCAAAATGCTGTTCGGCGTCAGTAGAGATAACACCTTGCCTAGCGCTTGATAAGCGTCCACATGTATTCTTCTTAGATACATACGCATAGGTTCCAAATATACAGTTATCGTAGATTCGATTCCTATACTAAAGATCTTAATAAAGTATTTATCTACTTGTCTTGTGGGCATATTACTTTTTATATTTTGTTTTGATGTCTGGCCTGGAACTCGAACCCTGGCTTTACGTCTAATAAGCCAGCACACTACCGACTAGACCACGGCGACTTCTGACTATTATTATTATTAATATTGAATTTGTGTATCTTAGTAACGTACCCAAATGATCTATTCTATTTCCCTCAAACTTTATAACCCCACAATATCTACTCCAAGTCTTATGTCGTGACAGACATGCTAAAAATATCAATTTTCTGCCTATGAATTGATATAAAGCCAGGCGTTTTTTCTGGGAAGCGTTAATGTCATACAAGTTCATTCATTCGTATCAACACAGAATATATATGCTATGCTTGAGGCAATCTCCATTTTTAAAACATATCCCCTGAATCTACAGTGCCCTTTTAAAAGCGCTGTTACCAATCTCAGAGAAGTTTTTTTTATCTTATTTTATTTTCCAGCAAAAGTTTTGATTTTCTCAAATCCACTTGGTTTGAGAATATTCTTTATCTCCACTTTTGTCCGCTGCACTTCACAGAAAGGTTGCGGTTCAGTGGTGTAGAAGCTCGCCTTTTCGCAAGCTCGTATGTGTTTTCATTGACATCAAGCCCATCAATGGTTAACTTTATTTTGATTATGTTCTTGTAATAGATGCATTTAAAAACATCTTTTGACAGAAAACTAGGCTTTACTACTACTTTCGATAATAATTTATAGTCATCATACTTTTACATTGAGTGGTGCGTATTGTGAAACCATTTAAATTGATTTCCAAGCATTTATGAGTAGTCGGCAGTAAGAATTTCTTCGTTCTTGTTTTTCTGATTGATAATGTGATAACTACATTTTGACGTTTCTAAAGATAAGTATCGAAAAATGTCTAAATATATAATTGGAACCTAGATTAGACTCATCTAGGAATTTCTTTTCACATTTTATAAGATGTTCAATACTTAATTCGAACTGGCAAAGATTTTTATTGTAGTTTCATATTTCGTCCAGTGTTAGATTTTTATATAAAAAAGCTACTGAAAACGTAGCGTAGTGGTTAAATTTTTTTTCGGGGTTTTTTTTTTTAATTTCTTATACCATCGAATATATTAATAATTTCTTTCTGTTTACTTTTAGATCTCATGATGTTTTAGCAGCCCTTAGGCAAGCCATTAAAATGGGCCGTACAATTTTTGTAGACCTTTTAGGAGCAATATTAGAAAAAACGTAAGTTTCTAAAAATACAAAAACAAAAAATACAAATAAAATAAAAAACGTATTAAAAAATGTATCTTTTCATCTTTTTAGTTCTTCATGGAACTTAGATTTATGCTGTTTAATATTACCAGAAATCTATGAGCTGCTACAAAGCCAACATAAATTGTAAGTAAATTTCTTTTTCTTATTTCTATAATTCAATCTAAACGAAAAAAAAAAATAATTTAAATCATTTGCCTTCTAGTCACTATACACGTGCATGTGATACATTGCGTGTAATACTTTCAAATTTCTTGCCAATTATTCAGGATAACCTTGATCCTTGGGTCAATGGTTTGGGTGTTGACGTTACCCGTGAGGAACGTCATCGCAAATGTTTAGAGTGTCAACGATGGCTTCTGCAAATTAGAAATTTACCCGAAAGCAATCATTTTGGCACAACGCTAACCTCAACTGCAAAATATGATTGTTAATATTTAAGAGAAAACTAGAAGTACATTTGCATAGATCTTAATATACAAAGAAATTTATTTTTAATAGTTTATTTTCTTTTTTCTTTTCATTTTTTATGCAATATTTATTTGTTAATTCTATTTTTTTTTCTGTTTTCTTGTTGCTCTAACTTTAATTTTTTTTCTGTTTTGTTTATTTTCTTATATTATTTTTAATATGTGTTGTTTTACTTTTTTCTTTGTTAATTTATTAAAAACAAATCTTCATTTGTCATTACAACACAAAAAAAGTCATTATGTATAAAGAAACTAAAGTTATTAAAACATAAAATCTATAAAATGCATTGCTTTCTTTTCATTCATTTTTCTCATCGCTACCTTCCTTTATTTTAAATTGGTTTTAGCAGCTGCAGGCAGCAGTTTTAATTTTAAAACATTTTTTTTTTTTTGCTTTACGTTAATTAATGTTTGTTAATTTTATGTAGTTGCTGAAATTATTAAATAATTTTTAAAATTGTTTTCGTGCATTATGATTTGAACTTTTCTGAATATTGCAATGACCAAAGTTCGATAAGTTTTATTTGTCTTGATTTGAGTTTCATAATAAATAACTCATACTGAAGGTGTAATTTAAACTTTTTGATGCCATCGTAGGCCCGAGTTTAAATCCCAGGTCAGACATCAAAACGAAAATATGAAAATATTTTTTCGGCGACTTCCTCTCTGCAAATTTATGGCAAAAACTTTTAGGGTAAATAAAATTGTCATGAAAAGTTTCTCAAAAATACGTCGTTCGTAGTCGACTTTAGGTCCCGCCACTCATGTGTAAAATTAACACACAGCATAAATGGCGTGCGAAGCCAGTTCGTAATCCTGACTGAAGGGTTGTGATGGCCAATTAAGTTATGTATTCCTTTTTTGAAACTGAAATCAAGTCATATTTAACTTACAAGGTGCTTCAGTAACACCATTGACCCTTCAAGGGTATATTCTTTGGTTTTTATTAATATCCAAAAAAATTTTCTTGGTTTTTTTATAATGTGACGGTTTGCTTTTGTAAAGTTTTGAATTAATTTTTATATTTTTATTACAATGTCTTAATGGAGTAAATAATAAATTAAATGTTTGTATAACAATGCTTGACGTTTATTCATACAAATAGATGTCCGTTTGAAATTGTTCGTCTTGTAGAAACAGGCCGTAGTAAATTTAAATAGTTTAATAACATTAAATATTATAATAGCGCACTAAAATTGTACTAAAATCCGAATAATTTCATACATTTAGTAAAAAAAAAAATTCTTTTTTTTGTATTAAGAATTTGAGACATAAGATGTATGAATTATAAACACATACGAAAGATTTTTTTTTTTAATTTAAAATAGATTTTTATTTTATATGAAAAAAATCTGTGTATACTTAAAGATGAATCCACCTAAAATTCGAATATTTTTAAATGAAAGTAAAATGCATATATTTGATGCCATATACTTCGTTCATCATCGTGAGATTCAAGAAAAATTCATACAATTTTGAAAATCGTGTTAAATCAAAACGAAAATATTTTTTCTTTTTAACTCGCACAAAAGATTTAGGTGCATATATATCAAAATTATCAGGTCACTTAGTTAGGATTCCGACCTTGCTTCTAATACATAAGAACTAAAGAGTTCACGATAATCAATGAAATACGAATTCAAAATATTCCGAATTTTTTATACGTTTTTTATACGAGTTTTTGTTTTTTAGCAGTGGATCGCCTTTAATTTATAAAACATTTGACGAGTTTGCTAACAAAAAACTAAATGAACTGATTTCACAAATTTTTTTAATTTTAATAGTTTATTTTTTTAACTTATTTAATAAACACTTATAATGCTGAAATACAATATTTATTTCAAGCTTTAAATACATTTTTTTTATTAATTGTTTATAAAATATTAAAATATTTTTTAATAATTATTAATAACTAGCAGACTGTAGCCGACGTTGCGCGGGTTATAAAAATAACAGTAAATAAAATTCGGGTTTCGAGACCGCCTTCTTAACCGTTTGACTGCTACGCGGCGCAAAAGCGCTGCGATCATTTGTTACGAAAATCGCATTTGCGCTGCGAATTTCAGTGTAAAAATTAGTCAAAAAGATGAAATAAAATCAAAAGACGAGATTTATAGGGTCTATCTTTATACATAGATTATTAGAATTTTGTAGATTTTTTTATTATAATAATTAATTAAAATTTTCGAGTAATTTTCACACGTTCTCACCAGAATCGCTTAGCAGTCAAACGGTTAAAATAATGCAATTTTTCAAATTATTCGGAACTTGGTTTATCAAACAACCCAGTTTTTTGAATACTCTAAGTCCTAAATATAAATGCATGCAATTTGCCTGTTTTTCGCCCGTTTCCCCCTTTTTGGACCCCTTTTGGTCCAACTTTATAAACGGAACACCTCCAATAGCTATTTGGGAAACTTAACCAAGCTAAATCGTAAAAAACTTACCTATTGTCATATTTTCCCCATTTGTCCTATTTTTTCTTCCCTTTTGGTCAAAATTTTGAGAAGATTTATAGCCTATAACGTTCACCGACAAAAGCCCGATCTATATCCCAAATTTCAAGGAAATCGGTCTAGGCGTAATTGGCTAACAAACAAACCAACAAGCAAACAAACAAAAAACAGACTTACAGAAAGATTTATAATATATATTAGGATTCCTTAAAAATTATTATTTAAAACAGAGTTTTACAATTGCGTGAAACTGTAAAAAACTCATACATAAAATCGGTAAAAAAAAATTAACAACTCCATTAAGCATTTGTTGGTCCTTTACAAAGCTATATATTTTTACAACCAAGTCGTAATTCAATTTTTATTAACAAAATAAACTACAAAATAATTTCTTACGAACTTTGTTAAATGGCTGTTCAGTTTTGTTCATTAATATTTAAATTCTATACATTGTTTTCAATTCAATAACTGCCAAAATTATTATTAGATTTTTTTTTGCTAAAAAAAACACGAAATCATTAAGCCAATCATCATTAAACTGATCTTCCATTACTAACAATTACTAATAATAATAATAATACAAACACTTTATACTTATAAAATACAATACACTTTTTACAAAATGTGTTTTTACTTACCTTATCCTAAGCTCCATTTCCTAAATAATTAAGCAATAGCAGTAGCATTTCCTCTTTTTTTGATTTATTAAAAATAAATGTTGAGCAAAAAGTGCCTTTTTAATATGCAAAACTGTTAAAACAATACAAAAAAATTTTTAATTTAATTCCTATAGGTTGCCTTTTAATTTATCTCACTGCTCTGGTAAAGATTTTTATTTGTTAATTTTTATTTTCTTCATTTGGTATTAAGGACAACAAACCCTAGAGACTGTATACAAGAAAAAAAATTAATAAAGTTTTTAAATAAGAAGAAATAAAATAAAAATAATACAAAATACAATATTTATGACAATGAAATATGAAAGTAAAATTGGTTGTAAGCTGTACTTAAAAAAAAAAAAAATACAAACAGACAAACAAAAACAAATTTGCATAAAGAAAAGCAAAAGGAAATTTTAAACCGTCTTGAAATAATAATGTAAATAATATTGACCATTAAACAAATAAAATTTTATAGAATATGAATGTGAATAAAGGAAATATTTTTGCACTTATAACCAGAATGGAAAGGAGTATAAATTGTTAAAGGAATTTAAAAAGAAACTCAATTTTATTGTTTTATTTTATTGATATTTAAAATGAATAAGAAAGTAAACCTAATTACAACCACCATAAAAACCAAAATGTTTTTTAAAAATAAAACCTTTTTTTTTAAATAAAACCTTTAAATTAAAATAAAACACATATCATTATATGAATGTTTTAATTTTATATAAACATTCTATAATACATTTTGAAATTAATTTAGAAATTATTTTTCCTCTATCCCCTCACTAAAATAAAAAAAAAAACACCTGGATATAGTTTTTATAAAGCAATAGCTATAGATTAGTTAACTGAAGATTTTTTTTAACAATAAAACAGAACACATTTTAAAAGCAATAACATTACTAATGATTTTATAAACTAACATACAATAATCACCACAAAATGCTATCATGAATAGTTATTATAAAACATAAACATAAGTCGTCTTTTGTTGTTTTGTTTTTAAATTTATAAAAAAAGTAAAAAAAAAACAATAATAATAAAAAAGAAAATCAATACCAATAATAATTTATACTTAAGAAGCTTATATTTATTATGCATTTGAAATTTTCTAATCGTATATACGTACATAAATATATACATACATACATACATACATTAAATAATAATTAATTAAAAGTAATGAATGACATTACATTATATTAATTCACCACCTACATTTCTCATCACTTTCCCTATTCTTTAACATTTAAAACAAAAATATATAAAAAAATTGTACTTAATCATAAAAAAAAAAAATTAAAAAATTTAGTTTTAAATAATTATAAAAATAATTTAAGTTTTTTTTTTTTTTAATTAGTTTATTCAATAATACTATTAATTTTTAAACATATTTTAAGTTTAAAATTAAATTTAGTTTAAAAACTTTAAAAAAGTAAACATTTTTAAAATTTTATTTTAATTTAGTTGTTTAAATGCTAATGATAACTTGTATGTAATAATGTTTTAATTTATATAAAAAAAAATTTATTATATTATCTTAACGTATAATGATTAATAATATTTAATAAATATAAAAAAAAAAAATAATTTAAAACATTTTTAAAAGAAATATATTGTGTGCCATTTTTTTTTCAAATCTGATTTATAAAAAATTAAAAAAATCGTTTAGTTAGTGTGTCTAAATTTTATAAAGAGCCTGAACAGTTCTGCTCTAGTCTAGTTTAATAAAATATAAAGTTTTTCTAAGCACCTATGTAAGTGTGGAGAGATATCATTAACCTATGTAAGTGTGGAGAGATATCATTGACCATTAGCTCCAAAGATCTGTAAATGCCTTAATCTGGGAAGTATAACAGCGTTTAAATGTTCACCAGAGCTTCTTTGGATGAAGTCCACCCGAAATTTGTAATTCTCCATGATTTAGGAGCATTAAATAAACTGAATTTAAGGTTATGTTGGCATTGTTGACCGCTGACATATTTACATACCCTGGCGATTTAAGAAATTCCTACAAGAAAAAGTGTAAAGACGACAAATCGCACAATTTGGTCGCTCAGTTCACAGCACTTGCACGGGAGGCAATCATGCCTTAAGGCATTTACACCAGAAATGAATAGCTTTTTCGCTACTTCATGTATAACGTCAGATTTCAACTTACTAACCTTCATTCGCCCGTTTATGCTAGTACGTTTAAACCTACTAAGGAGTTGATACTTTCTAACAAGGGAGTCGTTTGGTTTCTGTCATTTGTCTAAATGGCAGAGACCAAACGACTTTTTTTTTGCTTTTTTTCCACGACCAACACTCAAAGGATAGCCCCTACCTGTGCAATGTATTGTTTTGGAGCTATGGGATTGATCATTCAATGAACAGCACAATACTTTTTACGCCAGATCCGATCGCAAAATATTAATCTTATACATCCTGGTATATAAACAAATGGGACGCAACATGGGCTATATAGGTTAGGTTAGGTTAGAGGACGTGCACCTGTCGGTCAAAACAAGCACAGTACCCGGAGGTCGAAATTGACCCATTGTACATTGTCCTTAGGGGAGGAAGGAAATGGAGGATATAGGAAAATAGGGAAGGGGAGGGAGAATGGGAAACGGAGGAATGAAAAACAACAGACACAAAACAACAGAGGTTGAGAGTGCGACTACACTTATGAAGCTCTAGTACCTCTCAACCAGTCCAAGCTGCTAATGAATCTGTGGAGAGACTTGTGGAGAGCCTTGTCGGCTCTCGACACAGAACTCAAGTTCTCAAAGAAGGCCCTGCCAAGGGTCCTCAACCTCAACCTACCAAGGGCTGGGCAGTTGCAGAGGAGATGTTCGACAGTCTCCAACTCCTCCTCATCGCAACATACCCTGCAATAGTCCGGCTGGGATCTGTTCCAGATCCCCGTCAGCGACCTAATCTCGCAGTGCCCCGTGATAAAACCGACAACCAACCTTAAGCTGGCCTTAACCAAGCCCAGCAGCCACTCTGTCCTCTTGCTGTCCACAGCAGGCTATAGACGCCTAGAAACAGAACAACCCGATCCGTTCCCCCAACGTCTCTGCTCTTCCCTCCTGACCCATCCATCGATGAGGCCATAGAGGTGGCAGACTGGGGGGTCAGGACCAACCGTCAAATCGCCACCTGAAAGCGAACCTAACCTAGCGAAGGCATCCGCCGTCTCATTGCCCAGTATTCCGCTGTGACCCGGAACCCAGCATAGACGGATACGGTCCGGTCCAAAACTCCGCAAAGACTCTTTGCACTCGCGAACGAGCCGTGATTTGCACCAGACCGATGCAATGGCCCTAAGGGCAGCCTGACTGTCAACGAAGATCGTGTAAGATTCCGAATCCGAAGATGGGCCACCAGCTATGGCCTCAATAGCCTTCAGTATTGCAAAAATCTCCGCCTGAAAAACGCTGCAGTCATCATTCAACCTGAAGTGGAGTTCAAAACCGAGTTCCTTACAGAAAACCCCAGCACCTGTACATCCATCTAACTTAGACCCATCTGTGAAGATGGGTATACAACTCTGCCCCGGGAGGTACCCCACCACTCCATTGTGGCCTATCCGGTATGAGTATACTCAAACCAGGTAGGAACATAGCCTCAGGCACAATACAATCAGTGACTTTTTCCGAAAGTCCGTACCTTCCGCCAGGAAAGACGGTATTCAGAACTCTGGAGTGACCTATCGAGCGCTGTTTCCAACAGACCGATTCCCTCAGGCGTATGGCACTACGCGCTGTACACCGTTTGACATATAAGTCAAGCGGGGTCAGATAGAGCATAGTATCAAGAGCAGCCTGAGGGCAACTTTTCTTCACTCCAGTGATACTCAAAGAGGCAATCCGCTGAACCTTATCCAAGATTTTCCGTTGAAAACTCTTATCTAAGGCACACCACCAGACAACACAGCCATAAGTAATAACCGGTCTAATAATCGCCAGATATATCCAGCGAATGGCTCTCGGCGGAAGACCCCAGTTCTTACCTATGGAGTTCCTACACTGGTAGAAAGCATTTAGTCCCTTCTTCATTCTTTCCTCGGTGTTTCGTTTCTAGTTCAGCTTACTAATGGGCTATATAGCTTGGAACCAATCCATTCTGATCTATTCGTTAGTTTTTTCTTTGTTCTAAACAATATACTTAAAATTCTAAAGTTTTATTGTGGTTTTCTTCTGTTTAGGGGGTGGTTTTCTTACAAATGATTTTCGTTGCGTACCAAGGTTTCGAATAGGACCCTGGCTTTTAGGTGATATTAATGCCACGCCTTCTTTAGACTTTGGAAGCAATTTTAAAGAACTGGTTGATGTCTTAATTGAAGAGCACTTGTTTATTTATGTATGTAAACAACCGCATGGATGTGTAAGGTTAATCAGTTTTTACTACAAGCATTCCTCGACTTACGATCGACATAAGTTTCTAGTCATCGGTCGTAAGTCGATTAAAAAAAAAGTAAGTCGAAAATTACATACTGTAGTAATACTCCATATTTGTCTTCTTTAAGTATTTTCTATGAAAAAAATTTAAGAAAAAAGAGGTCGCAAGTGCGAATAGTTGTAAGTCGAGCGGTCGTAAGTCGGCAACTACCTGTATTAATGCAACTCTACTTGAAGTAGTTTAAATTACAGTCGTTTTTAAAGTTCTTTTTCTTATGATTCACCCAATGTTGACTTGTAATCTTGCCTAATTCCAATAATTTTATTTGTAATTACATTAAGTTAGAATATTTTGAAAGTAATTGAATCAATTAAAATTATTAGTTTTGGTACTGATAGTCAGTTCATGTGGTTTATATTGGGGTATTTACTGCAGCAGGTAAGTAAAACAAGTTCAAGTAGTTCAGTAATTTGTCATGTAGGAATGTTTCGTATATCCTGCAATTAGGTAGACTGGCATATTCCGCCTACAAACAAAAGTAATCCAAATTCAAATCACGATAATTCATCCGACCGTAACAAAAACTGTTTTGGAGTCCTTGATCACCACTAAGGCAGAAAGTCGCACCTTTTTAAATTTTATCGAACTTTTAACGATTTATGTAGAGCATTTTGTTTTGTTTTGTTTTTTATATAAAAAAGTTAGCTTCATCGCCTATATCTCGGATCCCAAGGTTCACCCGACCATAGCGAAAACTGTTTTGAAATCCTTGAGAAAATAACTATCCAGTCCAACAGGTCAGAACCCTGCAACATTTTAAATTTAATCGAATTTTTCACAATTTATATGAAGCATTTTGTTAGCTTTTCACGCCGTCCATGATGTGTGTGTGTGTTTTAAATTGATTATAAATTTCACTTTAAGAATACGAGTACCACCACCGTAGTAAATTTTTTTTTTCATTCTTATGATATTTTTATTATAAAATCTTAAATCATAGCGATTACAATTACTATAAATTAATCCATACATGTTGTACAAGCTTTTTGGGTGAACGTAAATTGTCGTCTCTATCTCTATCTCTTTTATTTCCATATCCATTGGGCGGTCCTTCGTTTACATAAGCTGATGTTGTATTTACAATAAAAGGTCGTATCGATTGAGCTGCCATGCTATCAGGATACTTTAAATTCAACAATTGATCGCCATCATCGTCGTAAAGTTTAAAATCTCTTGCATCAAAACGATCTCTTTGAAAATGTAGTCGACCTTTAAGGGAAGTTCTTGTGTTCGATAAAATTCGGCTTTGGCGATATTTTTTAACAATTTTATTACGAGGCCTAAATACAGCATGGATTTTGGTTTTTGAACTACCACCAGCCATTTGTTGTTGATATAGTTTCTCTATAATTGAATACGGCAAGAGGACGTCCGATTCGAAAGGTGATACTCCTTGAGTATAAATACGTACAATGGAAGAGTGTGTAATGGCAATCGAGTCTAATGCCTGGTATATTAGTAATAGCAGCCATAGTATGCTCATGGTAATCCTTTTTAGCTGAGTTGGTTAATTCTGCCAAATTGTTCTTTACACTTACAGGTATGAAGATCAACTAATTGTACGCCAGCGTAACTTATATGAGAGATTGTTAGCTGAAATAAATTATAATAACTCTAGTAATGATACTCTTATTAGCTTACATGCTCTGTTGACCCAATTATTATTATTATTTTGTTTCTATTGTTAATTTTTATGTTTTCCTATACGTGATGGTGTTTTGTGGACCACACCGCCACCGTAATCATTATGTTAAAGAGTATTTAAAAATTTTAATTTTTTATGTTATTTAACATAATAGAACTCATTCATGTATGGTTGACTTAGCCAGAATAATTCACCATTTAATGGTCTTTTACTTCGCAACGCAAGTAAGTACCGGGCGCTAATGTGTCAGCCACTCCAGCAAGCTACAGTGGCATGACAGGTTAAAAAAAAAACAAATAAATTTTTATTACTTTCTAAATAATGTTAGACGGCGCCGTAGTTAGTTGGTAGTGTGTTGCCTTATTAGGGCGCTAGGCTTCGTTTCAAAACCCCAGCTCAGACATATCTAACAAAACGAATATGACAACAGATTTCTTCGGACCTCTCACTAGATTCCTGGCAAAAATTCTCAACGTAAATAAAATTGCATGAAAATTAAAAAAAAAAATCTGTCATTCACCGTCGTCTTTAAACTGTAGGTCCCACCACTTATGGCTAAAACTGACACCCACAACATATGTATGTGGTGTGAGAAACTAGATCGTAATTCGGTGACAAAAAAGTGGCTTAAAAATTTCTTTTCTGCTGATATTTTGCCTTCTGTACCACTGTATTAACGTTTGTTAACTTTATTACTTTAATGACACAAATGCTGTGACATATGAGTGCCCTATAAGCATTCAGTTTTTGTTAGTTTTCGGGAAAGACCATATACTCATTTATGTTATTTAACATAATAGAACTCATTCATGTATGGTTGACTTAGCCAGAATAATTCACCATTTAATGGTCTTTTACTTCGCAACGCAAGTAAGTACCGGGCGCTAATGTGTCAGCCACTCCAGCAAGCTACAGTGGCATGACAGGTTAAAAAAAAAAAATAAATTTTTATTTACTTTCAAAATAATGTTAGACGGCGCCGTAGTTTAGTTGGTAGTGTGTTGCCTTATTAGGGCGCTAGGCTTCGTTTCAAACCCCAGCTCAGACATGTCAAACAAAACGAAATATGACAAACAGATTTCTTCGGGACCTCTCAACAGATTCCTGGCAAAAACTCTCAACGTAAATAAATTGCCATGAAAATTAAAAAAAAAAAAATCTGTCATTCACCGTCGTCTTTAAACTGTAGGTCCCACCACTTATGGATAAAGTTGACACCCACAACATATGTAAGTGGTGTGAGAAGCTAGATCGTATTTCGGAGACAAAAAAGTGGCTTAAAAATTTCTTTTCTGCTGAGATATTTTGCCTTCTGTACCACTGTATTAACGTTTGTTAACTTTATTACTTTAATTACACAAATGCTGTGACATATGAGTGCTATAAGCATTCAGTTTTTTGTTAGTTTTCGGGAAAGACCATATACTCGTATGGATTTATGTATGTTTGTACGCATTTTGTTGTATTTATTTTATTTTCTTCATTGTCTTAATGACTGCTTCTTTTCCAAGTAATTATGTTTAAAGTTAATAATTTTAATTCTTTAATATTTTTTCTTCGTATTTTATTTTCTTCATTTGTTTCTTTCATTTCACATCTTAATCATTAAAACCATTTTAAACTCTGGCTCTAATGACCCATATTCGTTTTAACCAACAACAGTTTTGTTGACGAATTTATCTGTTTTTTATTCTTCAAAAAACACGAGATCATTGAATCTGAGTACAGTAAGACCCCCGGCCATGCATCAATCAATAGCGATGCACTATATACCGCCGGTGTATACTAGATATCTTTTTTAACGATCATTTGTTAGTCTCTCCAGAATAAAGATTCCAATTTCCGAAGTTGATATCACAGTATGAACGCATATTCTTGCGTCACAACGTTACTAAGTGTATACATGTGTACGTATTAAGTTACCTCGTTTAACGCTGTTCCGTTTAACGCTGAAACTTATTGGAACGCATCCCCCCGCGTTAAGCAGGGTCTTACTGTACCATTTACACACATAATTAAGATCTCTTAAAATGAATGTCTTACAACGTTCAAAGTTATCGAATATAGTAAGTGAGAGAAGAATAAGAATGGCATATTGCAGACCAGTGAGAAAATTATACTTGCTTATGGTTAGCTATTATAGACCGTATGTCACACAAGCTTATCAACGTATGCAAGCTTTACAGAATTTGAATCTGTGTACAGTGGTTCTCCTGCGACCTGTCCGCAAAACGGTCATCAACCTCAGATTATTCCTTGATAGTTTAATGCATGACATTAAGTTCCCAATAAAGGTTTTGTTTACCTTAAACCCACTTGGTTTGAGAAGTGTCTTTATCTTTCCTTTCCTTTCCACTCCCACTCCACAGAAGGGTTTTGACACTATGAATGTCTTGGAAGCTCCCCTACTCGCAAGCTGGTATGTTTGCTCATAGTCGAGAGTTCACATACAGTCTGAGCCCTAACAGAGTATAATTTTATTCCATCTACCTAGCTGATTCAGTTTCTTCAGACGGTCCCATATTAACTTCGATTTATCCTTATAAGAACAGAGTGTCTGGCCGTCAGACGGTATTGCTTGGTTTTGTCTTTTGTACTTCCTATTTAAGTTGCATTTGGATGGCATTGGCTTCCGTTTCTTATTATTCCAAGTTCCCTGCTTGACCCATCTGTATGCCACAACCAAAGGATTTTGATATTTTTGATAATTGGATAGGTTGGCGTCCCGAAAGAACCTACGCGTAATGGTCAAATTGACCCGAGGCGAGTGGCATACCCAAACAGAAGAGGATTTCCGAAGGAGTGCAGCAGCTCTGATGAGGTCGTCGGCCCTACAGTTTTTCGGAATATCACTGTGCCCAGGGACCCACACCAGAGAGACACTGCTGAAGCGCTCCGAGAGAAGATCGAGACATTCTCTTAATCACAAAACCCGATAGAGATCTTATAGCGCCCAGACTATCAGAAAAGATTGAGACGCGACTGAAAGGGACATCGTTCACGAGGATCTATTTATCGGCCCGTTAAATTGCCAAGATCTCCGCCTGAAACTCCAGTAGTCCGGCAGACGGAGAGAAATATTTAGTTCCAATTTCCCAGAGTAGACACCGCTTCCAACACCCATTATTGAGTTTAGAGCTGTCGGTATATATATCCAAGACTTTTGTGTGGACGATCTTATTAGGATTTCAGTCATCCCTACTCGGAATCAGAGAGTGGAAACATCTGTCAAGATAATATTCAGCAGGGAAATAGTTCGTGTTCACAGGGGCCACCGGATCAACCTCCAGAATAGTGGAGTGACCAGAAGGTATCCTGAACCAAACGAAAAAAAATGTTCATTCCTCGATTTTCTCTCAGCAGTAGACTTGGGTTCGTTAGCTCTTTTGAGTGTTCGCTCTTTTTAGTTCAGCTCCCTGTAGTGAACTAGGTAGTTCTTTTAGTTCAATAGTTCAGTAGTTTTTTCTCAATTTCAGTTATATTTAATCTAATGTAAACAATGCAAATTTATATCAGAAAAATATAAACATATTCATAAAGTGTTTTTCCATTTTAAATAAAGCGTAGTATTTAACATTTTTTCATTTTTATTAATTCATTATGTGCCTGAAGCACTTTTTAACTAAAATAACTTAACTGACTAATATTAACAAAACATAAATATTTAATTACATACACATATTTACAAGGATATTAGAAAAAATAAAAAAATTCAGCTTTTGCAAATAATCAAAAAACAAAAGTAAATTATACACATAAAATAGAAATTAATAGGAATTCAGTCTATTGCAATCGTATTTATTAATGTTGCGCAATAATTTCACGGCGTTTTCGTATGAGCTGTCACTTTTAAATCCTTTTTTAAATCTGGAATATAATATTGTGCTCTTACTTAGTTCTAGTTCACCAAAACGATTAGTAATTTCTCTCTTCATCACGGAAATTAGTTCTTTTATTTGGCTTTTAGTTAAAATCAGAAATCACACTCTCCAACAAATTACATAGAACTAAAACTTTCAAAAAGTTTAAAATTTATTTATATATATTAGAGTAACAGACCAGATTATCTTGTGTGAATCAAACTCATTATCGAAATTTGATTATAAAAAATATTTTATAATTTTTGTTTTTAGCAATAAGGTATATAATGCATAAAATGCATAAAATTTGAATTACGTTCAAGAAATGCAAAAAAAAAAAATAATTTTAATACATCATTAAAAATTACATGAGTATTTATAAAAGCATATAATTTTTTTTTTTAATATTTAACTATAACTATATTATTTTAATTTGCTCATTTTTGTATTTTTTGAAAATTTCGCGCTTTTTTAAGGAAAATGTCTCCATAAGTTCTTTTATTAGTACGTGGCAACACCGCCGATGATAGCACTACCATTTAGCAGGAATACCATGAAAACAATAAACAACAGAAAAGAACGAATAAGAACGAAATGAACGAATAAGAAACGAGAACAAGGGAGCCATGAACTACGGAGGTAAAAGAACACATTTTTCAGCTGGTTCTCTTAGTTCAGTTGTGTGAATAGTTCAATTGAACTAGTTCGTTCGTGAACTACACAACTCTAGTTCGTTCGCGAACTACACAACTCTAGTTCGTTCGTGAACTACACAACTCTAGTTCGTTCGTGAACTACACAACTCTATTGAATAGTTCATTTGAATTAGTTCGTTCGTGAACTACGCATGAGAACGATAAACAAAATAAAAGCACTAATAAGAATGTAATGAACGAATACAAGAGTCGTGAACTACGGAGCTACAAGAGCTCATTGTTATGACCGGCTCTCTTAGTTCAGTTGTATGAATAGTTCAATTGAACTAGTTCGTTCGTGAACTACACAACTCTACTCAGCAGTCTTCTATCAAAACTTCTAAGAGTAAAATGAACAGTTTTTCTTTAACAAACACGACATGAGTGGTGTGAGAAGCTAAGTTGTAATCCTTACTTTCTTAATTAAGTAAGTATGTATGTACTAGAGGTGTGCATAAAACATATAAAATTGCACGCTATTGCATTTTTCTCAAGACCGAATATTGATTGTAGCTGCAAATATAAATAAGTGTGAAGCAAAGATAGAGTACAAAAAAAAAAAAAAACAACTGCAATCGTAAATCATTATACAACAGTATAAAAGAGAGTTATGTGAAGAGTGCAACAAAAATATTGTACTCTTCATAGAGTCACAACATGCATTCCTTTTTTTGCAATACTGAAAATGTAGCTTTAGTAGCAAAATATGCTCTTACAATACTTCACAGGCAAACGAGTGCTGTTGTATGCATTGAATAAATGAGAAATACACATTTCAGTGCACTCGTAAAATCAAAACCAACATAAAAGAGTACACAACAATAGTGCATTCGGTGAAGGGTAAGCTAGCAGAATGTCTTGTGCACACGTCTATGTACTTATTGACCAAATCCCGAACAAATCGTGAAAAAAATTTGTTCAGTGTATAGGTAAGTACTCTTTTAAACTAAAAAATAAAAAAATAATCGAATATTGTGAAGTTATAGTGCCTCGGGTACATTATAAATCCAGACTTAAAGTATTTCGAATTTAACCTTAATGGGTTATAAGCCTAAACTTTTTTGAAGATAATTTTAGAACAAAATTCCATTTTAAAGTATTTAGTATTTGTTGTATGGTATGTATAAAAATATTTAAGAAATTAGCTAAGACTTTTGAAATTATGATACAAAAAATTTTAAAAATTTTTTTGAAATTTCTTTTAACAAATATTTGCAAAACATAAATAAATATTGAATATATTATAATAAATTATAATGATTTTATTGAAAGCAAAAGTATCTTTAACGCATTCATTGTTATGATAATGTGGCATATTTTTCGTAATTTAAACGTTTTTTAAATAAATTTTTTTTTTCGTTATAAAAATTTGCATTAATTAAATGGGGAATAAATCTATGCTCTTGCTATTCATTGGTATAGTTTATACCGTATATTGTTGCTAATATTTGTTGTATTTTTTTCTTCTTTTGTTTTTGTTATTAAAAAGTACAACAAATTTTGAAAAGATTTCAGATTTTGGGAATTTCAAAATCCACAATTGAAACCAATTTTGTTTTTTTTTTTTTGAAAATTGTGTAACTTATGAATGAATTCGAATGATCTCAATTCATTTCAATGATTGAAATGCCTTTTTTTTGTTTTTATTTCTTACAAGAAGATTAACATGATTTTGAATTCGATGTTTCGCTGCTGACAATGTTTATGGTTCATAATCGATCACAATCATTTGGTATAAAACCCATTGTGATTATTGGAAACAGTATCAGTTCATTATTTACATTCCCTAGAGTAGTATCACATCCACTTTTGTTGGAAATTCAATTAAACTTAAGCATAAAATTTCCAACAATGAAGGTAAATTTGAATGCCCTTTTGGATTATAATACGTTCGTTGGCTGGATTAACCAAGTTATTGTTTACATTTCAGGCATTTATTTGTGTTTTGGCCATTATGGCAACTACTTGCTCTGCTGGTTTTTTGAGCGGTAACGTAGGAGGCGGTGGTGGCGGCGGTTATAGTTACGGCCAAGGAGTTCATGGCGGTGTCAGCGATGTACAAACTCTTGTTGTACATCATGAAGATGGTGGTCATGCTCATGGCGGTTTTTCCGGTGGTTTTGATCATGGTCATGGTGGTCACCAAGAAGTTAAGACTCTAAAGGTCATCCATGAAGAAGGTCATGGAGGTCTAGGTGGTCACGGTGGTCATATTGAACATGGTGGTCATTTCCATGGTGGTCACGAAGAGGTCAAAACTGTTAAAGTTATTCATGAAGAAGGTCATGGCTTGGGTGGCCATATTGAACATGGTGGTCATATTGAACATGGTGGTCATTTCCATGGTGGTCATCAAGAAGTTAAAACCGTAAAGGTTATCCATGAAGATGGTGGTCACGCCCATGGTGCTATTGTTGGTGGTCATATTGGCCATGGTCATGCTCATGGCGGTCATCAAGAAGTTAAAACCGTTGTTGTACATCACGAAGATGTTGGCCATGGCCATTCCCATGGTGGTTTCGTTGGTGGTCATATTGACCATGGTCATGGTCATGTTGGTGGTCATCAAGAAGTTAAAACCGTTAAAGTAATCCATGAAGATGGTGGTCATGCTCATGGTGGTTTCGTTGGTGGTCATATTGGTCATGGTCATGCTCATGGCGGTCATCAAGAAGTTAAAACCGTTGTTGTACATCACGAAGATGTTGGCCATGGCCATTCCCATGGTGGTTTCGTTGGGGGTCATATTGGCCATGGTCATGGTCATGTTGGCGGTCATCAAGAAGTTAAAACCATTAAAGTTATCCATCAAGAAGGAGGACACGGCCATGGTCATGATCATGGTTTTGCTACCGGTCACATTGAACACCATGGTCATGTTGGTGGTCATCAAGAAGTTAAGACTGTTAAAGTAATTCACGAAGATGTTGGCCATTCTCATGGCGGTTTTATTGGTGGTCACGATCATGGCTATGGTCATGGCTTTGGTGGTCATCAAGAGGTTAAAACCGTTAAAGTGATCCATGAAGAAGGCGGTCACTCTCATCATCATGGCGGATTTGTTGGCGGTCTTGATCATCATGGTCATCAAGAAGTTAAAACTGTGAAAGTAATCCATCAAGATGGTGGTCATGTTCATGGTGGTCATTCACATGGTGGTTTTACTGGCGGTATCGGTGGCGGTATCGGTGGCGGATTCGGTGGTCATCACGAAGTTAAAACCGTTAAAGTTATTCACCAAGAAGCACCACATGGTAGCTACTTGCCTCCACTTCCTGTATCAGGCGGTTGGAATTAAGCACTTACGTGACAAGATTTGTTTGTCACATTGTGATTAATCTAGTCTAGTCTAGTACCTGTTCATAAACCATCATTGTTACTGTTATTTAGTGTGTAATATGAACTGTTAATTTAGTAGTAAGTTTTAAATAAATTGTTGTAAATTATAAAAAAAAAAAATTCTAATGTGTTTAAGATTAATTTATTTCACTTAGAGTTTTGGCCACAACACTGCAAGAAATATTTTTTATATTTCATTTTGTTGATGTTTAATCTGGGATTTGAACCACGGTCCTACGTTTAATATGGTTTTTCGCTCATTATACCTCTTAAACTTATTTAGGATCAATAGAATCATGTCTCGGTCTCCTCAGAGTGTCTAAGTAATTATGTTACTATGCCGCTATTCCATAGGCTGCTATGTGAGATTTAGGCCCATTTCTGTAACAGGATGTTTTTCTGTACTTCTCTAGCTTTGTTAGGCAGGCATATTACTCTTTCACTTCCACGGTATTATTTTTAGAAAAGCGAAGAGGAGTTTGATTATGTGTTCTAATATGAAGCTGCATAGTCCACTCCTATGCCTACGTGTAGAACAAGCCGCAGCCTTAGAGTCTTGCAAATTCCAGATTGTCGATATGTTGTTTTGGTCATATTAGATATGTTCTCTGTTCGACATTAGGTTAGCTTAGTTTTGAGCACAGTAAGACCCCGCTTAAGACGATTTCAATATAACGCGGTTGTAAATGAAACTTTCGCACACTAACCGAAAGCGGTGCACTATGTAGCACGGTGTATACTATGTATCTTTTTCAACAGTCTTTTGATAGTCTGTGCAGAACTGTACAACTGTATTTTCCGAAGTCGTAAGCTCAGTACTAACGCATCTTTCCTGCATCACAGTTGATTTATTAGTTCTCATCAACGTTATCAGGTGTATGCGTATGTACGTGTAAAATTGTCTCGTTTAACGCTGTTTCGTTTAGCGCTGTAACTTATTGGAACGTATACCCCGCGTTAAGCGGGGTTTTACTGTAGGTGTACTTGTTATTGGGGCAAGTAGAATACCCACTGTAATGTGTCCTAGAGGAGAGAGGATAATAAATGAGATAGGCAAATTGGAAAAGGAGAAAAGGTAGGAAAGGGATGATAAATATTTGAAGGGAAAACGAATGGACCTGTTCGATATTAAATTGAATATTGAATATATTCATTCAGGTTCGCAATTATGTGAAGCATAAGGCCTACAGGCTGTATGATCCGTATTATATCGTATCCCTTGTATTATAAGTGATTGGATCATTTCAATTGCTTAGTTGGCGTATTGTTTATCCCATCGACCATGTATGCGGTATAATCACTTTAATGTCTTTCCTATCCAGCAAAAAAAGTTAAGAATGTCCAACTAAGCCTGTTAATGAAAATTTCATATTGAAATTGCAAGGAAGAAAATATTTTTTTTAAACATTTATTCTGAAATATATTTTCATGCCTCGTGTACAATCTATTATGTATAGATCGTACATGGACATATTTCGTTCTAAATTAGATTAAATTTTTTATACTAAAAATAAACTAATGGCAAATATTATCGACAACAACTGAACAACTGCTCATATTAGGCCGAAGCTTTCATCCAATCCGCAATTCAAAGTCAGTACTGTGATCATTATCATTGTCTTCCAATGTTATAACTTTTTGGAAGTCAGATTTAAACTTAGAATCATTACAATTGAATTCTAGGAGTAGGTTGATTACCAATTTTATAATTTTTTTCTGTATTTTATTAATCTTTTTCACAATGCTACCTTACAACTATTTCGACCAACCTCCACTGCCATGACCACTACTACCATGACCACCACTACCATGACCACTACCATTTGGTTGCTGCTTCAGATGTATAATTTTTACAATTTTCACTGATTTACCACCATGTGACCCAGATCCACCACCACTGCCACCGCCTCCAACACTTCCTCCCTTACCACCATTTAAGCGAATAATTTTATAAATTTGTTCCTGCTTCTGGGATTGAGCAGCAGGTTGATTTTGTATGATCACTTTATAAACTTTAGCTTTAGGAACAGGGCGAGAAGGTTTTCTCGCTGGCGGATGTAATGGTTTCGCAAAATACGTTGTTGTGCTTTTGGGTTTCGAAGGTGAACTTTTTACCGGATATATATAACCATCGCCTATACCACCCTTAGGTGGGCTGGCAAAACTATTGGAATTCAATTCGAATATGATTACCAACAATACGAATATGGAAATCTAAATAATGAAATACAGAAAGTCAGAGTTATTTTTCTGTTTATTTTGTTAAATTTTTCACTGACCTTCATATCTTCCGTTTTATAAATCACTGAAGATGAAGACACTATCCTTGGGATGCGACAAGTGTTACTAGCAGCATTTGTTAACTTGTCATTGATTTTATAGTGGCATTCAAGTGAGTGATGAATTATTTTGTTTTATTTTATTAACGCATATTATTTAATATTTTAATGGGTGTTAATGTTGGAAGTGTTTTCGCACAACAACTGTGGTTTTATTGAATAACCGCATAACTTACGAACGAAAAATAATTAAAGTTTTTAGTTACACTACAAATTGAAGTTTTTGTTTGTGTTTTATTAAGCATGCAAGTCGGAAGTTGACAGATTTTAGCGTCAATGGATCATATAGGTAAAGAGATTTGGGATGAGTTGTTATGTGTGTAAACCTCAGAAATGTGATTTGCAAATGCGCTCATGAAAAATGTTTAGTTAAAGATAATGCCCATCATTTAGTTTATGTAGAAAATTAAATAACGTGTACATATTGTAGTTTAGTAGGTAGTGTGTTGGCCTATTAGATGTGAGGTCACGATTTATGTAAGCTACAGATCGGACATCTCGATCAAATCTAAACAGGAAAAGTATTTCCTCGGTGAATTCCTTTCAGCAGATATTTAGCAAAAACTCCGGGTGTAAATAAAAATTGTCATGAAAAGTTTCTTAAAATAATCTGTCGTTTGGAGTCGACTTTAAACTATAAGTCTCACCACTCACGCATAAAAGAAACACTCACAACATTAAAGGTGCGAGAAACAAGGTCGTAAACAGATTTATGAGAGTTTTTATCAGAGTTTTTGGCAGATATCTGCTGGAAAAGAAGTCGTCATGTTTCGTTTTGTTAGAGCTAACCGTGGCCTCATGTCTAATAAGTCAATACACTACCTATTAGAGTTCAGGATATTCTAAACGTCAAGCAATTCAGGATTTAACACCAGTCAATCTGAAAAATTTTAAACCTTATAAGGCTATTAAAAAAACGGGTAAAAATATAAATCTATAGGCATTACAGACAATTTTAAGACATTTTGTTGTTTATTAAAACCCTTGCAGTAATTATACTAACAAACGTTTTTGAGTGTAATTGAGGGCTCGTATATATTTACATGTGCCAGTAATTACTGTGTCATTATGACGCTTAAAAGTTCACCAGCGATTAGAGTTCAAAAAAGAGAGACAAAAAAGGTTTTTTTTTTTGTAAATTTTTCTAAATTTATTTTTTTTTATGTAGTTGATGTGTTTTTGTTTTGTTTTGTTTTGTTTAACATCGATTCATTTGATGTAACACTAATGGCATCTACTATGGACTTACATAACTAAGAGAGAGATAGACTACTTAAAAAACTAATAACAACAGTTTTTGGCACAATCATGCTTCCAACAATGATGACAACTGCACTAACGTATGTATATGATGAGGTGGTTAAGTACTTGAGATGAGTATCTTCAAAACATCAGTGAGTATTTTTGTGAGAAGTTATGACATGAATGAATGTAAACAACTTATTGCCATCCGCCTGAGGGGGGCAAGTATGAGCCAGAGGGTGCACCAGCACTGTAGCTGGAGGCGCTGCCAGCTGAAGCACCACCATTAACATTTAAAGCGCCAATAACCTTCAATGACTTAAGGGTCTCGAAGGCATCATCGAAACCGGCACTACCAGCTGCGCCAGCATTGGCATAACCACCAGCAGAATAACTGTCAGCAGAATAATCGCCAGCAGAATAACCACCAGCATCAGCATAGCCAGCTCCACCGGCTTGTTCGTGAATAACTTTAATAGTTTTGACTTCTTGGCCTGCACCCCCAGCAGAATAACCACCATGACTGGCACCATAACTGGACACAGGAGCAGATACTTGTTGTTGTTCATGAATAACTTTAATAGTTTTGACTTCTTGGCCAACACCCCCCGCAGAATAACCACCATGACTGGCACCATAACTGGATACAGCAGCAGAACCTTGTTGTTGTTCATGAATGACTTTAATGGTTTTGACTTCTTCCACACCACCATAACTACCACCATGACTACCACCCTGGCTACCACCATGACTACCACCATAACTAGGTCCTGGAGCAGGGCCAGCAACTTGTTGTTGCTCGTGGATAACCTTAATGGTTTTGACTTCTTCCACACCACCATGACTACCACCATGACTTCCACCCTGACTACCACCATGACTACCACCATAACTTGGTCCGGGAGCAGGGCCAGCAACTTGTTGTTGCTCGTGGATAACCTTAATGGTTTTGACTTCTTCCACACCACCATGACTACCACCAGTAACTAGATCCGGGAGCAGGAGCAAGAGCAGGAGCGGCTTGTTGTTCATGAATAACCTTGATGGTCTTTACTTCTTGAGCACCACCTTGGCTATAACCGGAGAAACCACCATGACCACCGTAACCGCCGTGACCGCCGTGACCGCCGTGACCACCGTGACCACCGTGACCACCTTGCTGTTGTTCATGGATAACTTTAATGGTTTTAACCTCCTGTTGACCACCATGACTGTGACCACCAAAGCCTCCTTGGCCAAAGTCACCGCCTTGTTGTTGTTCATGAATAACTCTAATAGTTTGTTCTTGAACGCCACCTGAAGCATAACCACCTTGACTACCGCCTGAAGCATAACCTCCATGACCACCGCCTGAAGCATAACCACCATGACCACCGCCTGACGCATAGCCACCATGACCGCCACCACCACCAATTGAACCGCCATCACCATGTATCACTTGGATAGTTTTGACAACACCACCAGCGGAGCCTTGACCTCCATGATCAGAACCGTAACCATAGCCACCACCAGAGGAATAAGAGCTACCGCCAGCTGATGAACCTCCAAAACCACCACCGCCAATAAAACCGGCCGAGCATGATGCTATCAAAACTGTTAGGACACAAACGAAAACCTAAGAATAACAGAAAATCTTTAAATGTTTTCCTTTGAAAAAAAAAATATCCGCCTTTGATTGTTTTACCTTCATTTTAGGAATTTTCTTGCTTAATAAGTGTGTTTGTGTTTAAAAAAATAAATGGAAGATAACTCCTAATGAGTTGTTGTGTCCAAGTAAAATAAGACTGATACCATTTCAAACGAGACGCTTACATTTTATAAGAAAACAAAAGCAGGCATCTTCACTATACCCACTACCAACGAAATTGATTTCGAATTTTTTTTTCCCAAAAATAAAAAAAAACCTGAACCCTGTCAAAAATTACCAACAGATATGTGAAGAGTTCATTAAGTTAAAATAAAAATAGCAACAACAAAGTGGTATGGGGGGATACCTTAGGTCACCTATAATTAACCAGTGCCATCCATACTTATCTTCTCTTTTTTCGTTTTACGTTTTATTATCTTGTTTTTCATTTCTAGTTCGTATTTCGGATTTCGATTTCTAAGTTTTTTGTTTACTTTCTTATCGAAATTATCGAATGCTGAAAACCATTCGATTTGTGTTGTAAATTTATGTGTAGAAATAAAATTTTAATTAATTAATCCCTTAATATGAGTGTGTGTGTTGTTGCATTTCTAGCATATCTAATGAATAATATTCATTAGATATCATCATAATTAAAAAACTATAAAAAAACGAAAAATAAAAAAAATAAACGTGAATTTAACGAATATTTTTTTGAAATTTTTTCTTCTTTAGTCTTATCTGCCATACTTTTTGATAGTAAAGTGCATGTTGACCCTCTTAATCACGTTTAAGTCCATAAATACATATTAATTCTTGACTATGCCACTGACTTTAAATTTTTATTTTCTATATTAAAAATAAACGAATGCATACATATTCAATGCGTACTTTCATTTCGTTTTTCGGTAGCTCTACTTAGACACCCTATACCAACAAATTGTTGTGCAACATTGGCTATGAAATTTGGACTGGCAAGATCAGATTAAGTTTCCTGAAACAGTTAGGAAGATGAAGAAGTAATGGAAACTCTCGGAAACTCAAAAACCATTAGGGATGTACCACTAATTTGATTGCATTAGGGAACCCCATCTTCTACCATTCATCCATCATTCTTTCTGATGTCCTAGCAATTATTTTCAATAGAATTGTAATAGTCTTGCGGAATCTATCTAACAGTGCAACGTTTGATGAATAACTTTCATGTTCTAGTACATAATATTTGGATAATGAAAGTACCACGATCATATGAATACACAATATATTCTGTTAAACACATAATATTGCTCTATTAATATATACAGTCAAACCCAGTTATAACGAACAACGTGGGACTAGAAAATATAGTTCGTTATAGGCAAAGTTCGTAATAAACGGGGTGAAGTCATAGAAGAAAATACGTAATACGAATAATTTTTTTTCATTTATTAAAAACAAAAAGTATGTTTTTTTTTTATTAAAAACCAAAAATATGTGTTAATTCTTTTTATCTATCAGCTGATTAAAGCTGCTGGGTTATAATTTAGTGCTGTCATATCAAATAAAAGTAAAGACTATTGCCACACTTTAAAGTTATACCTGAGGGATAAAAAATAATAATAAATAATTACTGGGACCATTTAAAGTAGTTCCTTTTAACCCAGAATTCGTTATAAACGAGTTCGACTGTATTATGGAATAATAGATATGTACATAGAATCTTATTTAAGTGTTACGATTAATCGTTTGTGTACTTAATAATATAGTTGTTCAGGCAAATAACGAGGCAAAAGTAATTCTCATTTAGTTCATTACTATATAAGAATAAGTAAATTACATTGTATTCGGAGGGTGGGTGGTGGCGACTACTTGAAACTTCTCGGAATTCAAGTGTTGTTCCTAGGTTATGCTGAAAACGAATAAATGTAAGTTCTTGCGATATTAATAACTTTTGAAATACTAGAAAACAACAAGTGAAACATTGACATTTTCTGGCAAGGATGCATTTTCAATTGATACTAGCTGATCCGGCGAACTTCGTCCCGTCCGGTGCACAGATCTAACTAGTTCAAAATTTAATCGAAGTCGGTACGTTATTTAGGTGAGGCATACAAAGAATAATAATAAGAAGTCCGAATTATGGGTAACGCTGACGAAGTTGTAGCTAACAGACATACATGCTATATAAGTACATAAGTAGTTATAAACCATCGAATTAGCTGACTTATATGTATCTCTTAAAGGGGGAGGGTTGCCACGCCCATTTTTCCTAAATTTATCGATATCGACTCTACGAACTTATCCACCAAATTGCATTCGTCTACGATCACTATGCCCCTAAATATTCCATTTTAAAGGTTTGCCACGCCTACTTTTTGCTATATTGAATTTTTTCAGCCTTCTAAACCTGATAAGCTTTCGAACAAAAACAGAATGATTAAAACCGGTTCAGTAGTTTAAGAGTTATAGGTATCTCTTGAAGGGGGAGGGTTGTCACGCCCATTTTTGGTGGGATTGTAAATATCGACTAGTTCACCAAATGTTATTCATCTACAATCAATATATCCCAAGTATTCAATTTTTACCGATTTGCCACGCCCTTTTAACATTAAGGGATATAAAAAATAGATATTGTCCGATTCTTAGAACTACCCGATATGCAAATAAAATTTCATGACACGAGAATTTTATATATTGGATTAAATTGTCACGTTTTAATTTGCTTTTATATCCATGCACTCAAGATGCGTTAATAAAAAGCCCAACGTAGTCAGCAGTATTCTATAATTGCCTTAACGCAGCTGTTAGATTTTAAAATCCTTGGGTAAACAACGGGAGCTTGCCACTCCGGGGCCTTATCATAGGAACACTTAACACCCTTGATAACACCCATGACTTCTGTATTCCATGACTATATTTTAAATTATTTTTTAAACTAATTTTGTTTCCTCATATTCTTTTTCTACCAAGTGTGTGTGTGTACATATAAATTTATTGAAAATTATTAAGGAAAAAGTAAAATTTGAAAAAATCATGCAAAAAAAAAATATCTTATAATAGCAAAGGGATTTTGGTAGTCATCATGTAAATCGAGTGTAAATCTATCAGTTTCTCTTGTTGAGTTTCGAAAATAGGCGTTCCGATGATTGCACTTTTATTACCGAGTATTGTCTGGCAAGTCTATACCGTTTCTTTTAATGTTTGACGAGAAATACATTTTTTTTTTGGAACTAAACTTTATAACAATCCAATAATCTGTTAAATTTCAATATGTAGGGTATTGTGAATAGTTTCTTATTTCCATAATAAAATTTTTTAATAAATATATAAACATTTTGCTACAATTTTAATAATATAAAAAAGTGTAGGCTTGGTTTTTTTGGACTATTTCGTAAAATAAGAAACCAAAAATTAATAATTATAACTCGTTTGTCCATCATTGAAGTGATGTTTACAGTAGGACACATAAAAGTTTAATTTATTTGTTTTAATTATTTGGTAAAATCATAACATCTTTTGGAAATGATAAAAAAAAGTCAATCGATTATTAAAGTAACTACTGATCACTACAATGCCTTTTCACTTTTTACCCACTTAACATCATAATAAATAAAAGTCTAATGATATTATGATATGAATGAAGGTTCAATGTTTTTAATTTTTTAATTGTTAAATTATTATTAATAACAACAACAACAAAAAGAAAACTGTGAAATTAATTCGTTGAAGCAACTATTTTCTAAATTTTTAATTTCTTCTCTTTCTATACTTGGCTCAACGTTATGAGTTCATGCATCTGTCAGGTCAAAATTAAAACCCGTTCTTATTTTAAATTTTGTTAAGACATCAAAATATTATTTTTTCGGTTATTAAGTTATCTACATGGCAAAGATATAATTTGCAAATACAATTCAATAAATTTAAATTACTAATGAAACTTAATAATTTATTTTCCTTTTTCTAGTTAAAAGTGCAAACGAAATTTAATACTGTGTTTATAAATAAATTTTATAAAAACGTACGAGTATGTATATTTTGGAAAAATTATAAAAAGAAATGAAAAAAAGTCTCTCAATAAATTATCTGAATTTGAAAATACTTTTTAATGGTAGAAAAAATTTATTTTATTTTAATTTTCTTACCTAATAAACGTGAATTTCTCTTTTTTTATTTTTGAAAGTATTTTTTTAGTGTCCCAATTATTCAAATCCATTTCTTTGGGTTAAAAACGTGTGAGCAATTCCAGTACCTGGAAATCTTATAAGCTGTTTGTTTTACTTTGTGTTTTTCGGCTCTAAAATCTTTATACACAATTGCTATTGTTGTTGCTGTTCATAAGAAAATTATAATCGTAAGATTTTAAAAGTCAAATTTTTATTTTAAATTCAGATTTGAGATACTCTTCGTATGAAAATGTAACATGATACACATTCATAAACGAAGGTCTATAATTTATGAATGTTAAATGATATTCTCACGCTGAATTAGGTCTTTCAAGGTTGTAATTTTTGTGGCTTGTGCAAATAAACGTTACCCATCGAAAATACCCTGGAAGTGAAATCTGGTTATTGTAACGGTCATATATTAGTCGTACAAACCTTCAGCCAGGATTACGACCTAATTTCTCACCTACGATCTAATTTCTCACCTACTTTTTCATTGCAATTTTATTTAATCCCAGAATTTTTGCTACAAATTTGAGACAGTCACCGAAGAAGTATTGTGTCATATCGACGCCTCCGTTCTATATCATTTTAAGCAGAAAAAGTGTGTTTTGGATTATGTGCTATCAAAGTTTTCATGCGACATACGACTATATGTGTATTCTAAATAGATTTTTCACTATAACTTCGGAATGGATCGATGCACCTTCACAGTATTTAAGTGGGAGAATGTAGAATTTACAAATGCAAGAACATTAAAAACGTTCTAAATACATTTGGAACTATAGAATGGAGACGTCGATATTTCGTTTTGTTGGAGATGTTTAACTTGGGAATTGAACCCTGGCCTCACGTTTAATAACCCAACAGATTACCTTCCAGACTACAGCGACTTCAACTATACACTTCACAGGATCATTTCTGTACTTAGCCTTTATTTACTTTCATTGCAAAGTGATAACAAAGTATTACAAATAGTGTTTGCAACAAATTCATAGTCCTGTGGGGATCAAATAGCATTAATTGAGATTACAATGTTGCAATCCATTGTCGGCGAGGTAAAGGAAAAAAAAGAGCATCGCCAGCACAAAGTTGGTTATTTAATAGTAACAGTAAGATAATATAAATGTTTTCTTTCATATTTAATTTATTTGAGTCGTATTATCCTGGTTGAAAATTGATGAATGCAGGAGCACTTTTTATGTCTTTGCACATCTTTCGCTCGATATGTTAATATTTTAGGTAGGGACACAACTAGTCTTAGAGGAGCGGACTAGTAGATGTACAAGATACAGACTATTTATAGAAAGTAAGACGGTATTTTTATAGTAACTTACATCTGCACACAATCGATAATGTGCTTAAAAATTGGATCGATCGTGTAGGCTACTGCATGGCCAGCCAAGGCAGCCATTTTAATTAAATTATTTTCCATTATTAACCGGAAGGATTGTACTTTCAAACAAAAAAATAAATTTGAGAATATATTCAGTAATTTTTTTAAAGCATTTTCAAAAAAAAAAAAGGTTATTTGGCGGACCTTTTATAAAGTAAAACGTAATTATTTATTATTTAATAATACGATTTGTCATTCAATTTTAGATAAGAATGTCAACTTTAACCTTAACCCTTTCAAATATTTCTTTTTCGTTATTTTCAAGAGCATTTAAGAAGAAAGTGACAACGAGCAAGGGTCAATGTCTGACCTATTCATCCTCATAGGTAAATTTTTTCGACATTCATTCACTCATTCATTTATAAACATTGAAGAAACAACAGAAAAAGAAAAGTTAATAAAATTTATAAATAAAAAATAAATAAACATCAAAATTAATGGTTAAAAATTAAAGAAATTTTTACAATAAAATTTAATTTTTGTTTTTGCTTTTGGTTTTTCCACTTAACAAAATTGAGTAATTAGCTACTGTTGAAATAGCATTTAAATTAATCATGTTAATAATAATTAATGATTTATAAAATCACTAAATCTACACACACACGCACACGCCCATTTACATTTGGTTGTAGTAAAAAATTAATGGACGTTGGCGTCAGTCATTCCACTAAAAAATTCATGGAGATTGACGTTCCAAATACATAACATTTCAGAGGAGTATTTGTGTCACATACATGCAGAGTATATGGATGGAGAGTTTTATTAAATACATTCAGCCATAATTAGTTAATGGCTGTTTCAAGTTTAATTAATTAATTTTTTTCTCAATTTTTATAAATGATTTATAGGCATTATAAAAACAAACATAAAAACAAAGATTACAAATGTATTTTCTTTAATATCACAGGCTAATCTAAATTTTATATTGCAATCAAAGGCAGTAAGAAAGAAATTGTTTCATAGTGCATACGTTTGTAAAGTTTGTCTGCAAGAAAAATTTGTAGACTATGAAAAGAGTGAGAAAAAGTTTACAAAAGGATTTCACTTAAAATGTGAAGTTATGGAGTGTTGTTTTAGCTACAAGAGGAATATCGGTATCAATTGCATTATTCTGTTAACGACAAACTCTGTTCATCAGAGTACGTAAAGAAATTAATCTGTTTTCGAAGTTCATAGACCACTTCGAACATTTTACGGTTCAAATAATTCCAGCAGTTAATGATAGTTTTCGCAATGGTTTTACTATTTTCAATTCAAAACCATTAATAAATTAAGGAATGTGGGTGTCAAAGAGAATATTGCAGTTATGACACGAAATTTGGAAGAAGATAAGGCTTACAAAATAACACCGAACATTTTTTATTAAAGAATTTTGTTTAGATAATAAAGCTTATTTCCATTTAAATTGCTATTTCAATCAAACTAAATTTTTATATTTAGAGCGACTTACCAGCACATCCATTAAAATTTCATTTTAAAGGCTGGCAGCTTCATCGGTCCTCATGTCTTTAGAAATAAAAAAGTTTTGGCCTTTACGGTGAATAATGAATTTTTGTTTTACTAATCAGCTAAACTAATACTCTACAAGATGCTCATCCTACCCGTGCTTCTTTATGGCGCAGAAGCATGGACTCTATTAGGAACTGATGCAGCAGCCTTAAGAATATTCGAGAGAGAATACGTAAGATCTCCGGTCCTGTGCGAGTTGGCGATGATTTCCGCATCCGATCCAACAGTGAGCTGTATGAGCTTCTCAGCGACATAGACGTTGTGCAGCATGCTCCGGCGAGGCCTTTATTTGATGCAAGGATCTGCTGAAGTTGGCGAAGAGGACGACCTTGTATCCATTGGAATGACCAAGTTTAAGAAGCCCTGTCATCGATTGGTGTGATCAACTGGCGTAGGCGCGCAAGAAGCAGAGGCGCCTGGAAAGATGTGTTACGGCAGGCCGAAATCCTTGGTTGCAACAAGTTAGGGAAACCAAACTGAAGATGTTTGACAGTGAAACAAAACACTAAACGTGCGTGAGCTATTTAAACCAGTGTTACCAAAAAGATAATAAAAAAAAATCACCCGTTATATAGAGCGGCTTTTACAGAAAGAAGAGTGCATTAAACGAATCATAAGGATGATAAAGTCGCCATCATCTAGTAGACATTGTGTGGGGTGAATTGGTCATTACAACAAATCAGTAAGAATTACAACTGAGCTTCTTATGGAACCTGATAAAAAATCACCCTTTATTACTGTAAAGACATAAGTATTTTATGATTGTTAGTATCTTTAAAAATTCCTTTTCTAAAATACACTTTCCAACTGAAAGCAACCTTTCTTCCTCTTAAAGTGTGATCTAAACCTGTCGTAGTTCAACATAGTAAATCAAAAAGCCTGGGCAATGAACTGACACATGACATTAGTACGACTGATAGGACTTATATAAATCACATTTGTATATGTCATAGCACTTAGACTTTCATTATCCTAGAACAAATACGCTAACAATATGTCGGCTTTTAGCATTAAGGAAGATCAGCAAATTTCTTTCATTATTATTCTCATTTCCAAAAATGTAGATTTCTTTACTAAGCAAAAGTCTCGAAACACGAAGAAACTGATATAAAAACAAAAATGATGTAGTTCTATCGGTAACCAACGAAATTATTTGTTCTAAAATAAGGACACTTGACTCGAAGTATCTCTTAATAGAAATTAGTAAACTAAGTATAAAATTTAATAAATTATGAATATTTTTTGTAGGCTTTGTTTCTTTCACAATATTCACTTGTGCAGTTAGTTAAACAGAAGTTATTCTTTTACCCAGCTAGTGAAATTTTAAAAATTTTAAGTTTTTTTTTTAGTTTTTCGGTAGTAGTTTGGCAGGTTTCCCTAACTTGTTGCTCTTAATAATTGATTTATTTTAAAATTTTTTTGGTGACAATTTCCTTTTCAAAAGTGATTACCGAGGAAGCCAGTGACTCTTGTTCGGGTGTTTAGTTTTCATGGCACTATATCATGAATTTATGCCGACAAATTAGCAAATCTTGAAATATTTAAAACCAGTATATGCCATACGACTAGAATGAAAGGAAATAAATACGAGTTAAAAGATATTATGTGGAATATAATGCTTAATATTTACTGTGGTTTCCTTGTTCTGTTGACTATTTTTGCTGCAGCCCTCGTAGAATTACTAAATACTTACTAATTCTGCCACTTGTTCTTTTATTGTAAAAATAATCGTTTATTCTTTTTGTTATTTTTACATAATTATTATTATTATTTTTTTAATTATTATGTATGCTTTTATTTGTTTTGTTTTTTTTTTGTTTGTGTCGATTACATAATTACTTATTGTTATATATATTTATATATATATATATATGTATATATTTTTGTTTTTGTTTTTTTATAATAAACTCTAAGCAATATCAATATTATTTTGTTTTTGTTTTTTTAAATATATAATTTGTTTCTCTGTTGGTTTCTTTGCTTTTCTTTTTTTTGTTTTTTATTTTATTTTTTTAATTAATACATTTTTTGTAACTAAGTTTTTATTTAATTTTATACTTTAGTTTGTGTTTTTTTTTCTGTATTATTTAATTATTTTTTTATTTTATATAATTTCCTTTTCCATTAATGAAGTATTATTTGCAGTTTTTATTTCACCTTTTTCTTTAATATGAATAATGATCATCATCTTGAATTTGCAGCAAAAATTTTTTTATTTATTTTATTTTTTTTTTAAATTTTTTGTTTTTTTTTTTTATTTAGAAAAAATTTGAAAATAATTTTTATTGTTACAATACACAATAAAATACACCTTTTTGTCTTATACGCATATACTAGTAATGGGACATTTACTGTAGAGCAGTATATAAGATATTGAAAACTGCTATTACGGGTAAGGTTGTTGGTAAGTTACTGTCTTGCCGGGTTTTCAATACTTTTTTTCGTTTTATTTTCACTTTTATTGTATGCATGACAAAATGAAAAAAATTTAGTAAACTGTTTAGCGACAATTTGAAATTCTGTTTGGTTGGTTGGATAAAAGGTTAAGTGTTTAGTAAAAAGCTATTTAGCTGACTTAATTCAACTTGACTGGACTCTACTGTATATAGTGTATGTAAGTAGTTGAATGGAATTTGTTTGTTTGTTATGTTGTTTCTTTTAACTGCTGTGCATTGTGTACAAAGCATTGAGTAAATATTTTCTTTTCATTTTTTATATATGTATGTAGGTTGTATGTATGTATGTAAGTATATATAATACATATTTAAAACAAACAGTCAAGATAAAAAAGTTAGCATTATAATATAATAAACATTATCTCAATCATCGTTACACCATTATGGCATTAGAAGAAGTGAGTTCTGGAAATGTTTAATACAGTAGTGGTGTATACGTTTGCTAAATAATTATTTTAATTTTTTGTTTTTGTTTGTATATGAATTTATAACAATTTGTTTTTTTATCTGTTTCTTTCTATTTTTTTCATTTAATTAATTTGTTTTTAAATTAAATATTGAAAAAGCTGTTAAAAAATAGTTTTTTTTTTCTTGTTGTATTCATTCATTCATTTTATATGTTTACACTTTTGTTATGTTTGTGTTTTTATTTCTTTTGTTGATAAATATGATTTTGTTTTTAATTTTCTTTTAATATAAATTTTTTAAATAACTTTTTAAATTCTTAAACAACATTGAATTGTCATAGTAAAACGAATTAATTTCATATATTTTTTCTTGTTTTGTTACTGTATTTCTTTTCATCTTTTCAATTTATGTTTTTTTTTTTTTTTGTTTTAGGTTGTAAATATATTTTCAATTGATTATATTGTTAAATGAAATTCATAAATATTAAATCTCAATTTATAAATTATTATATTTTTAATTATAACATTGAAACTAAGCATTGTAGTAGTAGTAGTAGTATTCTATTTATTGTTATTGTTTATTTAATTAGTAATAGCCAAATATGTATAATTTATATTAGATTTAGAATCAGTATTATTGTGTATTTAAGCATGTATATTATCCTTTGGAAATATTTTTGCACAGACTTCGAAAAACTAAAAAAACCTAAAATTTTTAAAATATCACTAGTTGGGTAAAAGAATACCAGCAGTTTATCTAACTGCACAGGTGAATATTGTGAAAGAAGTAAAGCCTACAAAGAATATTCATAAATAACTGAATTTTATACTTAGTTTACTAATTCCTATTAATCGATACTTCGAATCAAGTGTCCGTATTTTAGAACAAATAATTTCGTTGGTTACCGATTAAGAACTAGCTGCTACATTGCTACATCAGCTTTGAGTTTCTCCGAGTTCCGAGCCTTTTGCTTAGTAAAGAAATCTACGTTTTCGGAAATGAGAATAATAATTTGCTGATCTTCTTTAATGCTAAAAGCCAACATATAGTTAGCGTCTTTGTTCTGGGATAATGAAAGTCTAAATGCTATGACATATACAAATATGATTCAAGTCCTATCAGTTGCACTAGTGCCTAGGCTCTTTGATTTACTATGTTGAACCACGACAGGCTTAGATCACACTTCAAGAGGAAGAAAGATTGTTTTCAGTTGGAAAGTTTAATTTAGAAAAAGAATTTTTAAAGATACTAACAATCATAAAATACGAATGTCTTTACAGTAATAAAGGGTGATTTTTTAGCTATTATCCTTTTAGGCAACACTGGTTTAAATAGCTCACGCACGTTTCATGTTTTGTTTCACTGTCAAACATCTTCAGTTTGGCCTATAATTTAACCATGAATCGTTTTACAAATGAACAACGCTTGCAAATCATTGAATTTTATTATCAAAATACGTGCTCTGTTAAGAAAGTTCATCACGCGCTTCTTCCATTTTATGGTTAGTTTAATCGACTCACTGAAGCGGCTATGCGGGCTATTGTGACTAAGTTTCACATCAAATTTACATTGCTGGACATTAAGCTATCAACACGCTTACATAGTGCGAACTAAAGAAAATATCGCAGCTGTATCGGCCAGTGTTAATGATGACCATCAATTATCGATTCGTCGCCGTTCGCTGCCATTGGTCCTCTGTTACTCAACAACGTGGAAATATTTTTTTTTTGCCCAAAATGCAAGAGCTTGACTTGACAAGACAGTGCCACATACCTCATAGCACGCGTAACAAAAGACTTATTGAGAGGCAATTTCGGTGAACATTTTATTTCATGTTTGATCGTGCAATTTAACGCCTTTAGACTATTTTTTGTGGGGCTATGTTAAAGCTCATGTCTATACAACAAGCCCGTTTCAATTGACGCATTGGAAGACAACATTGAAGCATTTGTTCGTAAGATACCGGCCGAAATATTGGAAAGTGTATGCCAAAATTGGTCTAAGCGGATGGACGATTTGAGGCGCAGTCACGGTCAACATTTGAATGAAATAATCTTCAAACATTAAATTATATGGACCGTACTATCGATTCAAATAAAGATTTCATGCATTTTTCTGAATTTTATGGGTTTTTTTTTGACAATTTTTCATATAGCTCTTAAAAAATCTTAGGTGAGTCTGACAAACTGATAAAATAGATTAAATTTTATTCATTCTCTGAATCATTAAAATTAATAGGAAGAAAAGACGTAAAATAATTTGGATTGTGAATGCTATATGCGACGAGAGCAAAGGTCAACAATTTTATGACTTCTTTCACCAACAAGCTCGTTGAAAGGAATAGGAATTACAAGGGAACCTTTATCTCAGGTTGCAAATTGTTGGATTTTATTGATGAAAACTAAAGGAGAACGTCAGTACAAAATACATCATTCTTTAAAAGCAACCAAGGGTATTTGCAGCTTCTCCATACCATTTGCAATGTATTGAAAGGAAAGCTCCGATATATTCAAACGAAGCCGATGTAAGAAACTGTGTGCCTAATCTGGCTATATTCGATCGCAATCGCCAGAACAAATAACATATTGGGTCCGGAATCTAACGTTTTTCTTCAACTAGTGCTTATTTCGTGAATGGTAAAACTTCGCTCATGTCTGATTTAACGGATATCCTTCTGCTGAACGAATATGGCTGTGTATACGCGTTTTCGATTCGCTAAGTGGGCCTGCGATCGACTTACAGTAGATGTCGATTTTGGCAAAAAAAAAATCATCTTTTCAGATGACGCTCATTTTGACCTTGACGGGTATGCAAACAAGCAAAATTGGAGCATTTGGGGCACAGAAAACCGCTCCCAAAACGAGTCACACTTTGTTGCGGATTTCTGTATTTTTTTTTAGAAAATGAGCAAGGAGTGGTCGTAACTGAAGAGAAGGATATTGCCAACATTTGGTCTCAACAGGACGGCGGTACGTGCCACACAGCCGAAGCTACACTCGATGTTTTGCGCTCTGTTTTTGAAGATCGCATTATCAGCCACAGAGCTGATTTCATTTGGCCACCTCAAAGCTGCGATTTGACACCGTTGGAATATTATTTGTGGGGCGCCGTCAAAGATAAGTGTTACGTCGACAAGCCGGAGACAATTGACGCTTTAAAGGACAATATTCGTGAAGCCATTGGTGAAATACAGCTGCACACAAGCGAGAAAAAAAAATTTAACCGATCGGGTAGGCTACTACATGGCCAGCTGAGGCAGCCATTTGAATGAAATTATTTTCCATTGTTAACCGGAAGGATTGTACTTTCAAATAAAAAAGAAGAAATTTGAGAAAATATTCAGTAGTTTTTTCTTTAAAGCATTTTCAAAAAAAAAGTTATTTGGCGGACCCTTTATTAATTTATAAGTGCATCGCAGACCTTTACAAAATATTCTTAACCAACGAGAAAACCAAATGGTGGTGAAATGACCACATTATTAGAGTCAAGGATAGTATTATGGTGCTAGTGTGTTGGGAGACGTAAACACAGTAGCAGCAAAAACTGTGAAAAGGAAATATTCTTTGTTTTTTCAGAATCCTGTGCAAAATTACATCACCTTCATATACAATTTGTTAAGAGGTGTGTTTAATAAATAATTTAATTTCATTTAATATGCATATTTTTGTTAATTATTTTCGTTTAACTAATTACGAACGTTTTTGAAAATATTTGAGAAATTTCAAAATAGGTTATTGAGAATTAATTTTTGTAAATAAAATTTCAAATATAGGTGCACTTAGATAATATATGTATGTTTATACCATAGTTAAGTAATTTAATTCTTATTTCAAATATTACACTATATATTGAAAATAAGTCTTTAGTTATTAAGAACATTTTATATGTCCTTAATGAGTCAAAAGTGATCGCTTTAAACGTTCTGTAAACTTTAATACATTACAGCAATGCAAAATTCAACAAATCTCGTATATATTTTTTAAATGATTTTAGTACATATGTATGTATGTGTATAAAAAAATGCATTTATTTTTACGTAAAGAAACGTATAGAAGAGACATTTGTTAAGTTTTTTAGGCTTATAAGTATATTTTTTTTGTTTTTGTTTTTTTTTTTGTATTTTCCATTATACATTTACATTTACTTTTCTTTATATTAAAAAAGAAAGGAAACATTTTTTTTAGAAAATAACTAAGCTACACATTTATTAATAATTTTCGGTTTTTTTTTGTGTTTTTTTTTTTGTTTTTGTTGTATGCAATTTTATTTATTTTGTTTTATAAAGGACGCTAAAATTTTCCATTCAAAAAGGTCATAAATTGTTTTGTTTTGCTTTATTATTTTTTTTTTATAACGTTAATACTCTCTATTTCTTATATTGTATGTGGTTTTAATAATCATACAATATTGTAGAATATAAATTAATTTTGAAGAAAAATCAAGCGAGTGTTTGTTTATTATTTTTTTTTTTTAGTAAATATTTAGGATTTTTTCAATGGGCATTTATTTTGACATTTTTTTTAAGTGGAACTAATGTTTGTGGGTTTTGTTTTTTTTTTTGTAATACTTCTAAAGCATTTATATTTTTGAAAATTTTAGCTCTATTCGTGGACGTTTATATTTATAAAAGAGGATTTATTTTTTTTTAAATTTTTTTCTTGCATAATATTTGAGTACATTTTTTAAAGTTTCAATTAATTTCCTTAATTTAAGTTCTTTCTCTTTTAGTTAACAATGTTATATAAGTTATTGTATTGTATGTTAGAAGTTGTTTATATATAAACATATGTATTTATATTATGTATATATATATATACGTATGTATTGTATTGTATGTTAGTATGCATTAGTTAGTATATGACCAAGATTTACAATTATTAATTATTTATAAATTTAAATACGTTTTATATGTATGCATGTATGTATCATTAGTATTATTAATTAATATTATAAATTAGTTTACGAGTATATATATTTATAGTATCTAAGCAATCTATAGAATAAAGAATTCTTTTTGTCCATTCTTACCTCTTCCTTTTTTTGGTTTAGTTTAACACGTTGACTTTTTATTTGTCTAAATACGAGTTTTTATATATAAATTGGATTTTCTTGACCAGTTAATAGGCGAAACATTGATGTAGGCATTGTTTTCATTAAAATCTGTAATAAGAAGTTAATATTTTTTTTTAAAAAGGTTTATTTTTCCACATTTAGAAACGCACAAGATTTGAAATAAAATTAAAAATAAATTACAACTTTCAGTATCTGATATAATCTACACGTATCAATTGCATTAAGACGTTCCATTAAAATTTCGTGTTTTTACTATTCAGGAATTATTCGTATTGAATCATTTGCTACTGCATGCAGGACGAACGATAAAGTCCTTTATTTCATAGTTGGAATTAGGTCTTTAAATACTTCTAACATATTTATGTCTTATTATGTGCGCTTATATTTCATTATATTTTGGTTACCGGTTACAAAGTTAGCAAGAGAAACCAATTGTCTTTTGAAAATGAATTATTTTATCACACTAGGCAACGAAGGTATGACCCTCTTGGGTGTAGCAAATATTCATATGTGGAATTATCAGTAATTTTTCAACTGAAATTTATATAAGAAACTCTGTAGAATTTCTGCAATTCTCGCTTTTATCCAGAACCAACACTTCGATTTCTTAAAACTTTTTTCTTGATTCTGCCTTACATTCGGTTTTTATGTTGAACTAAATAGCAAATGATTTAGAGGGTCCAACTAAGAGTTATAAAGATCTAACAACAACAAAATAGTTTGGATACGAAATAGTTCTAGCGCAGAGTGAAATCGATCCTAAGCCTAAATTTGGAAACCATATCTGATATAACAGTCATTTAGTTGAGTCCTTACTTCAGACCAGAGATGAGCAATGAATCGTTTTTGCGCAACTCATAAACTCTCATCCAATTTTGAGTATGAGTGAATCAACAGAATTGAAATTCAACTACTCTGATTCATGTCGTACTCGCTACAACATTGATTTATAAGTACAGGTGACAATGAGTATGAGTATAACGTTGACATTAAGCTCACAACGTTCGTAATATGTTTGATTCATACGCCTACTCATTCTGATTCAGATTTTAGAAGAATACTTATAATACTTATAAGTGATTCAAGTGATTCGAATCATTCATCAAAATTTACAGCCTTTGTTTTTGTTGCATATACAAACAAAGAAGAAAGGAAACACAAAGACAACAAGCTAAGCATACACACAATCTGCTTGTGAGTATAGTAGCCTTCGTGCACGAATCATACTTATTTTGTGCTTCATGTAAATATTATGTAGAAACGAGTCGAAGTTAATAACATCATTTGTATTGTTAAGTATAAGTACGACGAGTACTTCCAACTTTGAGTGTGAGTAGTATGAGTATCATATTAAAATAAGTATGAATGCGTATAAGTATCAGAAATTATAAGAATGACTCGAGTCTACTCATCGTTTTGGATACTTGTTGCCGATCTCTGCTTCAGACCATTACCGTTAAGTCACACTGGTTCGATATTGTGAGGACTTCATAAGACCCTTTACACCAGATGGGATCTATCTTAGTTGGGTTCCGCGACATAGTACTATACCTGGAAACGAAATGGTGAGTACTCTTAATAGATTAGATTGGAATACAGGTCACGTCGTTGACGAGGAACTAGAATGATTACCAGTCATAATATTGCAGGGTATGTTGTGTTGAGTAGTTGAAGGCTATAAGAAAACCGCGTTATAACTGTTCAGCTATTGATAGGATGAGGTTGAACACTCTGGCAGGTTCTTTTTCGAGGGTTTGAACTATCTGCCGGACAGGTTTATAATGAAGATGCAGTGTCCTACAAACAGAAATGTCTGCTGCCAAAAGGCTTATCAATAATATTGGACAACGTTTTAATTTCAAACAGAGATATTTGTTACAAAACCGAGAGCAATATATCAGTGATGCTTCAATCAGTAAAGTACTTTCAAGTATCTTTAAAAGAAAAAACTGCAATTTACGTTTGCAGATGACATGAAAACAAACTTAAAACGATTGTTGCAATAAGGTTTAATCTAAAAGGCATTAGAAAAAAAAAAACACACATTATGTGGTACATTATTGTGCTTACCTCTCCAACTGAAGTTGCTAATAGATTTACAATTTTTTCATGTGGAACTGCTACTACACTTTGGTTATTTATTTCTATAATGCGATGACCCACACGTACGCCACCTCTTTCAGCTATGCCGCCTCTAAGTAAACTACAAATCTAAAAGAAGAAATTGAGGAAAATTAATAATAGACAGAAGTCTAGCAGCATCTTTTTTTTTGTGTTACTTACCACACCATTCTGAACACTGAAACCCAATTGATATTTCGTTTCGGGTCGTTTTATTTTCACCTCCACCACCGGTGGACAAGGTACGACTGTGAATTTGACCACAGTTTGATTTTTAGTATTCTTTATATAGTTCTGGCATGTTGAAAGCGGCAAGCCGACTAAACTTAAACCATTTATCGCTATTAGCTGATCACCAATATTAAGTTGACCGCAACGGGCCGCTGCACCGGTAGACATAAGATTTGCTATTACGACCGTGGGTAACATAGAACCCCAACCGGACTCAACAATTACTACGCCCAGTATTTCACCCTTGGCTTTGGGTACGACCACCTCTTTCTGCAGTTCTTTCTTGGCGAAAATTTCCAATTCATCACCGAAAATCTCTTGGCTATTGAGGACCTCTTGATAGTCCATTTCTTTGACGAAACGATGATCTTCAATGCCATTCGCCTTAAGGAATTCCATATAGGCTACCTGGAATGCTTGACCGATAGATTGGGCTATAAACTGGGCTTCATCGCTTTCAAAGACATGACATATCATTTTGGGTGTTCGATTCGGTTTCGGAGCATCGTCAATATCTTGAGGCACAAAACGACGACGGGCCATTAGCACAACTAGATCACCAATATCGGCTATATAAGAAATAGTGCGCAATGCATGATCCATCATAATTTCTTTCAAGTCGGTATTTAAAACCATAATTTTTTCCGTTGATATAAACAAGTCCACTTCGGTGCTAGGTTGTACATCGCCATCGGGGGCCTGGAAATGTTTAGAAACGTTTTTTCATTTATATTAAAACGTTAGTTTTTTAAGGAAATTTATTTATGAATATTTTTTGTTTTTATTTCAATAAGTTTTTCGAAATAACAGTGTTTCAAAAAAGAACGAAAATAATTTGAAAGCATATGGTAAGTGAATAATTAAATGATGAAATATATTCAAAATTATAATCTAATAATTATGCTGATTACATATTTGTATTGTAATTGATGAAAGTGTTCTTTTTCTTTTATTTTCTTTTATTTTGTTTGTTTGTTTGTTTGTTTTACTTACCAGCGCCTATTTTGGTGTTATTGAAAAAAAGCAGACCAAAGATTTTAGTTCCATGAATTCATTATACATTTAACATACATAAAAATACAAGATAATTATAAAGATAGATTGTTAATAATTATTTATGGTAGTTTAATGCAAAACAAATTTTCTAATTGGTAGTTAATAATGTAATAAGGAATTATTGTTTTTGTTTTCTTTTTTGTTGTTTTTTTTGTTAAAATTAATTGAAACTCTCAAGAGGAGAAAACACTACTCATGTGTGGTAATATTGGTAATATTTTTAGAAAGAGTCTAGTATCGGGTCCGCCGTTATTTTTTTTCAACTAGTGCTTATTTCGTGAATAGTAACACTTAGCTCATGTTTGATTTGACAGATAATTGGTTTTATTCTTCCGCTGAACGAATTTGGTTGTGTATACGCGTTTTCGCTTCGCTAAGTGAACCTGCGATCGGCTTCCAGAAGATGCCGATTTTGACAAAAAAAATCATCTTTTCAGATGGAGCCCATTTTGATATTGGCGGGTATGTAAACAAATAAAATTGTCGTATTTAGGGTCAGGAAACCTGCACGCATATATTGAAAAGCCGACGCACCCAAAACGAATCAGAGTTTGGTGCGGATTTTGGTCCAGAGGCATAATTGGGCCATTTTTCTTCGAAGTGACCGTTACAGTCAATGGCGATCGTTATCGGACCATGTTGAATAAACTTTTTGTTCACAAAAATTGAAGAGGCAACATTGGCAATATTTGGTTTCAACAGGGCGGCGCTACGTGCCGCGCAGCCGAAGCTACACTCGATGTTTTGCGCGCTGTTTTTGAACATCGCATTATCAGCCGCAGAGCTGATGTCGTTTGGCCATCTCGGAGCGGCGATTTGACATCGTTGGACTATAATTTGTGGGGTGCCGTCAAAGATAAGTGTTTCGCCGACAAGCTAGAGACAATTGACAATATTAAAGGACAATATTCGTGAAGCCATTGGTGAAATACAATTGCACACAATCGATAATATGCTTAAAAATTGAATCGAGCATGTAGGCTACTGCACGTCCAACCGAGACAGTCATTTAAATGAAATTATTTTCCATTATTAACCGGAAGGATTGTACTTTCAAATAAAAAAAGAAATTTGATAAAATATTCAGTAGTTTTTTTAAAGCATTTTCAAAAAAAAAAAAAAAATATTTGGCGGGTTTTGTGGGTCCGATTTTTATCCAAAAAATTTATGATAATTCTTTCTACTAAAATCAGTCTAGAAAAAATTATCCCAGCATAATCCATATGATTTTATCACTTTATAACAGGGATTAGACATGTATGATCTTGTTGAAATATGGATCATAACAAAAGCAAACGTTTGTAAAAGTAATATTCATACGATGCTAAGTTTTAAGGCAGCGTAGCAAGAGTATTCGATTGAATTCGTTCGTAGAATTGAACTTTAAAAGAATTTATAATACGATTCGTGAGTAGAAATAAAATTCGGAAGATAAATCGACTCGAAGGCATCAAAATGAGCAATTCTTTTCATTATGCATCGTTATTTAGAAACGATTTGTTCGATTTCGATTCTTTTTTGCCATTTTTAATTCCTTTAAAAGGTTTTATATGCTATTAAAGTCTTACGAAAACAAAACAAAAGCGAACTTAGCTGGTCAAACAGTAAAATCGAAAACAACAGCTATAAATAGTCGCTGAAGTCTAGTTGAAAGTGTTTTGGATTACTAGATAGAAACTTCAATTTATAAATTTAGCACAGACATCTGCCTTTGGGAAAAAGCACTGAGTGTAACTAACAGACAACATGGCTCCATTTTAATTAAATATTCCATTGGATTCTCGAAGATGCCGAGCCCTTTGTTCAAAGATCTCGAAAAAATATTTCTCCGTCAACTTCCTCTCTGCAGTATTGGCAAAAACTCTAAGTGAAAATAAAATTGCCATGAGAAGTTTCTCAAAAATCTGCTCGTACGAAATCGACTTTAAACTGTAGGTACCGCGACTCAAGAGAATTTAGGTGGTAATCTTATCTTCAGGGTTGTAATGATGACTGAATTCTACATGAAAACATTTGAAAATATTTAAAAAATTCCAACTGAAGTTTTGGTTGTTTTATGAAACATGCTTTAAATAGCATGGAAAATAATATATGAAGACATGAAAAATTGTTGATGGAATGGCGAAGGTAGAAAGAAACAACATATACAATATGACAAACATAAAAATATATAAAATAAGAATCTTGTTTAAGGTCAAATAATGATTAGCAGGTATCAGGCCAATTGATTTGACTACTAGAAAACAAAATTAAAAGAAAGAAAGAAAAAAACCAAATTGAATAGAATATGTTTAAAACTTATTTTTAATGCAAAATATAGTACGTATACAACTATAGAGAAACGAACATGAAACAAAACTGTGTTATATACGCACCTTTATTCTGGAAACCGCTTCTTCAGCTTGCATCATTCTTGTCGATTTTGTGGGTTGTCCCTCGCATACCAATTGTGTTGAGCCCAAATATTTTGCCCGGAATAGAACACCCTTCAATTAACACTGCACCACCTATATGTTGTCGATAATGATGTCCAAAATAATGAAGTTAAAATTTGTCTTTCTGATTTCATTTCATATTTATAGGTTTTATATAGAAAAACTAATAGAAAACAACTACAACTTAAAAATTATTAAACATTTTTTATCTACATATTGTACGTAATACAACAAAAATGAAAATTTGAAAACAAAACAAAAAAACAAAAAACATAAAGAAGATTAGAATAATAATAGATTTCTTTGTTTGAAAAATTAAATTATAGCTTACAAAGTATAAACGTTAATCGGTAGACATCATGATCGAGAGTTTAAGCAGTTACACAACAAATTGTTAATTATTGTATTGAATTTTTTTTTTATTTTATTTTATTTTTTTGTAAACGGAAATTGGTAACGGAAGGCATGCAAAAGTAAACATTTCATAAAAAAAATATATTAAAAATATATATTGATTATTAATGATTAGCAAATTATGTTTTATTACAATTGATTACAAAGATTACATACATATTTATTACAAATTATAAAAAGAAAACATCTAAAATGTTTCTTTAAATATTACGAAGAAGGATACAAAAATTATTCAACTAAAAATGTAAATGATTCGTGGTTTCACTGTTATTAATTAATATATTGAATTAATTTAATTTAATGCCGGCAATATCACTTAAGAAACTTCTTTCGAACTAAGCAACAAAATTTTCGAAAAATGATTTTGCTACTTCAGCCGTATTTGTAATCAGTATTGATAATACATACGCAATTGTATAAAATATTGCAAATCTTCTTGATAAGGCTGCAAGGAAGAATCAAACGTAATAACATAAAAAATCAGATTCAGTTTGGTTTGATAATACAGGCTGAAAAGATTTTTGATCTTGGAACCAAACTGTACTTTTCTAAAGATTTTGAGTGCACTGAATATGAATCCAAATTTTAGAATTTCTACATCACTCTAGGCTTTCGAGACATCCTAACCTAAATTTGCGAAAGAAATGATTTTTATCTATATTCGGAGGTACAATGGGTCAATTTCGACCACCGGATGCTGTATTTGCGTTAACTGACAAGTACACGTCCACTAACCTATCTATATTTGGGGGAATATTACATCGACTTTTTCAAAATGTTTAAGATGCGTAGTAAAGCTGTCCTCTGACTTATTAAATTCAAATAATTCAAATCTAAGCATAGATATTTTGCCCCTTTTCCATTCTTTAAGCAACATAGACCACTTCGGAATCATCTTCAATGTCATCTTGCTCTAGCTTTAGTTGATCTCTCTACAAATTTTTGAAACTGATTGAAGTGAATTCTAGATACGTATTCTATAATTTACTGGTGCAAAAGATATGATTCCCTCTGGTCAACTATTCACTGAAATGGTACGCAAAATTTTGCAACTGGTATATATAGTAAGGCTTGAAAGTAAAAGTTTAGAATCATTCATAAATATCTGGTTCAACTAGCTGACAGAAATTTTGTGTGTACCATAATCACAATGCCAGGCCATACATACGTAGTTTTAATACGTACGTTACGTTACGTTACGTTCTATTTGGTCAGTACAATTACGTCAGTCAGAATTACGACCTAGTTTCTCACAGTTCTTATGTTACATGTGTTGATTTCATACACGAGTGGCGGGAAGTACAGTTTAAAATCGACTCCGAACGACAGATTTTTGAGAAACTTTTCATGATAATTTCTATTTACCCTCAAAGTTTTTCGCTAGAAAACTGTTGTGGGAAATCGCTGAAGAATTTTTTTTTATATTTCATAGAAGATGTCTGACCTGAGGTTTGAACCGATGTCTCACGTCTAATAAGCTAATGAAATTTGACTGCACTTGGAAGAGAAGACTAGACTTCCGCATGAAACGGATATTTATTTAGTAGTCTGCAAAACAAGCTTGTAGGTAGAAGATTACCCAAGACGTTAAATATTTCTATCAGGCTGGCTCAGAGTATGTTTCATAGGATTGTGGTAATCTATAATACTGATGTTTTTACCATCAGCTCTCTGAGCATTTTCTACTATCGTCCTGTATTCGATTTACATTTTTCGTTAAATAATTTTTGTCCTTTTAGCTACAAATAAAAGTTAATCTCAGTAATAGTATACGAATATATTGTATAGTTTCACTAAAATTGGTATTACGACTGTTATTCAAACGACAACACACTACAACTGTTTTGTCACGAAGATAAACCCAATAATTTACCTTCTTTGTTCTTACTCTTTTTAACTTTTTTCTCGCCTGTTGTACTACCGGAACCCGAACCAATACTACTGCCATTGCCACCCGTATTGCCTGTTGCACTATTTACACCGTTGCCGCTGGCCGTACTGCTGTTGCCACTTGTTGTTTGGCCGATGCCATTATCGATTTCCTTTTTAAGACAACCGGAACCCTCTGAGCCACCGGGCGAACCTAAGGTAAGACCGCAATCCTGTATGTCAATGGATTTGATGGGCGATTTGTCACTGTGCTCTGATGATGATAGAGATCCACCAATATCAAGCAATTTATTGGATGAATTTTTCGGCGGTATGGGAGGTGGGATTTCGGGCGTTGATGACAGCAAGGCATTATAGCCGTTGCGTGTTTTGGTACTGGGTACTTGTTTGGGTGAGATTTTCGATAGTAAAGATCTCGCCGGCTTACGATCCCATGATTTATTTTCATCATAATAGCCCTGATCATCAAGCCGCTGATGTCCCAACAGGCGATCAGTTTCCAAATCTGTATCGACATCATCCTCATCTGCACTTAAATTCTTCGAATGATTCTCTGAAGATGATTCTAGAAGGCCTTTAGTAGTGGCATTAACATCTAGATGGCGTGACAGCCATACTGGTGAATTCATCACAGGCGATGGAGAACGTTGAACGTTACGTTCTGGCAATGGTGGTGGTTGTTGCTGTTGTGTTTGTGCTGTACGTTTAACAGTTTGAGCTTGTTTTGGCGAGGTATTCGTTTGTAATCCACTACTACTGGTATTGCTAGATGACGTCAACGTGGTTGTAGTAGTGTTCACCTTAACGGGTGAATTCGAATTATTTGTACCCGTGCGTGTAAAATCTCTATAGGGTGTCGGCTGTAATATATCAGGCTCAGCCGTTAAAACATTAGGCTTTCGGTGTGGCGCTGGAGCCGGTGGTGGTGGTGTCATTTGCACCATGTCATTGCGATGAAATACGCCTGCAGGGAAAATGAATCAAACAATTTTTTTTCACAATATTTTAATAGTTAAAGACTATGAAACTTACTTATGGAGTACAGAGAATCCAAATCAGGATCAATATTTTTAAAAACTTTATTATTGCTTAACACACTCTGAGGGCTTTGACCGATTAGTTCTCTTTCTCTGACTTCTCGTACTTCTGGCTTAGATCTTACCGAATCTCTACCTGAATCTTCGATTAAACCATTAATTGGACTTTCATTTTTACGCAGATAGGTCGTGGCGTCATGTGTTATGCTATTGCTTAACGCATTTAATTTCTCAGTACCAGCCATTTCGTCAGTTGTTATTGCAGCATTCGTCATGCTGTTGATACTGTTGTTGGTAGAAACACGTTTCATGTCCATCAACATGGATATGCCACCACCAATGGGGGCATGGTGGATGGCTGAATTTTGTTGATTTAATAAATTATTCTGATTATTATTCTCCGTGTCCGAGGTATGACCCGATGACAGGCCATCCTCCAATATAGGCATTGCCGAGGCGGCATAAAATTTAGCTGCATAATTCGAACATGATGTTGATACGCCACCATTCATTTCCCCAGAAAGACCTAGAGAAGCAGGGAGGGAAAAGAGGGGGATAATTGAAAGAACAAAAAATTTTATTTATTTCCATAGCATGAGTGAAACTTAGATCTTGGATGATGTCCTTAACTTTTTTCTTGTCTTTGACATTTAATTAAACTCGTTGTCGAGTATGTGTGAGTATTTACATGAGAATTAGGGTGGCTCATGCAAGTGTATATGAAAAAAATCTTGTTTTTAAAGTCAATTATACGTCAAATTCTATCGCGAGTGTGCGTAGGGTATCAGTGATTCTAATTAATTAGTAATTCTAAAAAGTATTTCAAATAAATTCTTGTAATACTTTGTATTCTGGTCCCTTGCCTTTTATTTATTCCCTTAAAACTACATTGTTTCTGTAGTTATCGGTTTTGTTTCATTTAATATTGGACCGCCCTAATGTATATCTATGTGCGACCTTCTACAACATAACAAACTCAGGTACGTACTTGTACTAATCAAATACATCCTTGAGAAGTCATTAAGCAGATTACGTCAAATGAAAATTTTTGAAATTTTTGGAATTTTTGAAACACATTTTCAGCAGGGAATTTAAATAGAGAAACAAAATATGGATGAGGACTTCTATACTCACTGTCTAAATCGCCACAGTTGGAATCATAATCAGTTGTTTCCGGTGAATAACGATAATTTTGCCTGGAATTAGTGTTCATTTGATTATGATTGACGCCATCGATTTGTTGATCGATTTGTTCGCAACTACTACGACTGGCCGAATCCAAAAAGAAATCAAAATCGCGCATTAACGGACTGCCCGTAAAGTGACGTCGTGCATTGTGATGACGTGCATTATGACGATTATTCATTAAAGAGAAATTATGATGATTATGCTCATCAAGGCCTATGATACTGCTACTGCCGCCACCACCATTACCTTCATGTTGTTGTTGTTGATGATGGTGTTGTGGCTTGCTATCGTCAATATGCTGTTCGTTATTATCCAAAATAATATGATGATTATTGATATCAATAATATCATCATCCTCATCAACATCACCATCACCGTTCTCATTATAGGGTCGATATGAAAATTGTGTTGGCGATTGTAAATGATTACGATAATTAACATGATGTTGACGATGATTGTTCTGTTGCTGGTGTTGCTGCTGTAGCTGTTGATGATGTTGATGATTGTTGCTGGTGTTAATTTGTAAAGGTGTATGTTGTTGTGATTGATAATGCTGTTGAAATTGTTGTTGTTGTTGCTGTTGCTGCGAATGTTGATGATGTTGTGGTGTTTCATCATTGTTATCATCATCATCATCCTCATCTTCCTCCTCCTCGTTATCGACATCCAATTGTAAGTCATCCTCATCGTCTTCACCCTCCACATCACCATCAACATCATCATCCTCAATGTCACGTCCTAGATTCGTATGAAATTCATATTGTATATCCTGATTGAAGATGCAACGAATTATGAAAGCCGGAAAAGAAAAAAAAAATTGTAATTGTTAAATTACAATGGTTTTCATTAAAATATTGAATGCAGAGTAAAATAATGAATCTTATATTTACATACAATGGATGATTGTATTAAAAATAATAATAACAACAATTATACAATCGCTCAACAAGAAAAAATATATTTAAAGGTATGTACAAGCGTACATCTCATAATTGTTCATTACAAGCCTTCAGTGGGGATTACGAGACATAGCTTTTTATACCACTTATGCTATGTATATTGATATCAAACATGAGTGCAGGGACTTAAAGTTTACTGTCAAGTCTGAACGACAGATTTTTGAAAAGATTTTCATGGCAATTTAATTCAATTTCAGAGGAAGTCGCCGAAGAAAGATTTTCTCACATTTCGTTTTGTTGAAGCAGTCTGACGGTTAGAGCTTCACGTCTAATAAGCAAACACACAACACACTAGACTACGACAACATTCAATACTTACTACCCTATAATATTTTAATGAATTTAACCTTTTAACTGTTTATGACGAGTATACTCGTCAGAACAAAAGGACTCTTTTTAACTTAATTTTGAGTATAATCGTCTTGAAGATGAACCAAAAAACTACATTCGTAATATTATTTTACGAATTTAAAGGAATATTTTTCTTAAAAAAGGTCAAATAACATACATAATTGGTCATTACAACCCTTCAGTCAGGATTGCGACCTAGCTTCTCACACCACTTATGTGATGCTGATTAGCTGAGCCTACAGTTTGAAGTCTAATTCGAACGACAGATTTTTGAGAAGCTTTTGATGACAATTTTATTTACCTTCAAAGTTTTTGCCAAAAATCTACTGAGAGGAAGTCGCCGAAGAAATATTTTCTCACATTTTGTTGTTTTGAGTTCTCTTAAAAAATTTACGTTTTAGAACATTCGTTAGTATGGCTAAAATAACAACGTCTGGTGAGGTACGTTTGGGTTTTAGTTATAATTGCCTATTTTTACAGGCTGTACCATTTTTGTCTGACTATGACGAGTATAATCGTTTTTGCTGGAAAATAATTAATTGAAGTAAAATAATCTTTAAAATTGAGAAACGATTAAAGGATTTCTGCATATCATTTCTTAATATTCTATTAAGTTTTCACAAAAAAAGTTATCTTAAGGGCAGTCCGCTCTGTATTGAGCAACTTTTGCCTATTGCTTGATGCTCTTTTATACTCGTTCTTTGTATATTGTTTTACTGTCGGATTTAACAAAAGAAAAGAATTTTACTTTTTCTCCTTCTATTTGTGAGATACAAGTGGACATTATTTTGGAGAATATAACTTACAATACTATCAACATCGCTGCTATTTTCAATGATAGGCTTGTCATCGTTTGAGGGGCACTTGAAGAACTCTTCAAGCACCTTGCGAGTTTCCGAGAATTCATAAAGATAATCAAAGGTTGATGACTTTGTTGGTATACTCAACGGGTTACTGCTGCTTATTATTGGGCCGACTGTTGTTATATGTGACGGTGTTATTGTTGTTGTAGCCGCTGCTGCTGCTGTCATTGCAGCACTGGCGGTGGCAGCCGCTACTACAGCGGCAATTGCTGCTGTTGTTGTTGGTGTTGTACAACCAGTTGTCAGCGAAGAGGAGGTTGTTGTAATCGTACCTCTATCCGCCATATCAATATCAGTCGTATCTTTTTCTATAGCAGGCGTGGAAGTAGGCTCTCCAGCAAGTGTATTAACGTTATTGCAATTGACGCCGCCTAATAAATTGTTGGCTGTTGAAATGGCTTCTGGTGTTGTCAGATCTGATATTGTACCAATTTCCGATACATCATTGCTGGTATCCTCAGCATTGTTATCGGTAGTCGGTGATTGTTGTGGCAGCGTTTGAGAGTTCAATTGCTGTTGTTGTTGTTGCTGTTGCTGTTGCAATTGCTGTTGTTTACTATTACAGTTGAGCAACATAATCGGTGGTGTACTCTCACGCTGTGGCGAAATAATGCGCTAAAAAAAGAATTACAAAAAAAAAAATTTATAAAAATGCCATGCATAAATCCATAAGGCCAGACAAACATACAATGGGTATGGAACGGAAGGAAGAGAGCAAAAATAAAAGAAGAAAAGAAAGAAACAAGAAAGAAAGAAAGGACAGCAGAAGGAAATCATGTTTATTTTTAATCTCATCTTCAAATGTCATCACAACACAAATGAAATATTGATTTCGTTTCCATTATGGCTGCCAATTTTGGTTTGTTTGTCTCCGGTTATTGTCGGTCTGATCTTACCTGTGGAAAACCTGGTCTTGCTGCATAGTGTTGCTGTTGTTTAGGAGAATTTGTTGCCACAACTGTCGATGTCGTTGCAGTTGATGCTACTGTTGCTGTTGTTGCTGCTGCTGTTGTAGCATTGACAGCATAGTTATTGGTTTTTGCCACCGTTGCAGTAGCATTTACATTTGGTGTTATTGTATGATTCTGTGATAATTTATTGCTCACCCTTGGTATGTGCTCTTCATCGTTGGTATTGCCCATTTGCCCAATACGTCGTGGTGAACCTTCGTATTCTGCAAAACAAATGAAATTTTAGTTTAAATTGTTTTCATAATAATTTGAATATTTTTAAAGGTTTTAATATTTATTATTAAAGTTTAAAGACTTTACATTTGATAGCGCTGAAAATATTTATTCGGTTTAAGGGGGCACAATCTTTTTTTTTACTTTAAATGTAATATTTATGACCGATTAGGTTAGGTTAGGTTAGAGGACGTGTACTTGTCAACTGCGACAAATACAGTACTCGGAGGTCGAATTGACCCATTATACAACGTCCTAGCTCCTCACACCACTCGTGTTGTGTGCGTTAATTTTTATACATGAGTGGCGGGACCTACAGTTTAAAGTCGACTCCGAACGACAGATTTTTTTGAGAAGCTTTTGATGGCAATTTTTACTCTCAGACTTTTTGCCAGAAATCTGCTGAGAGGAAGTCGCCGAAGAAATATTTTCATATTTTCTTTTTGATGTCTGACCTGGGATTCGAACTCGGGCCTTTCGTCTAATAAGCCAATACACTACCTACTAGACCACGGCGACTTCCGATTCTCTATGATTATTTCGTGCAAATGCTGAATTTACATTTGAGCCTAACATAAGATCAGCTACGCCAAGAAATTTTATAAAATTTTTTCCAAACACGGTTTAAATGAATAAAACTAGGTGAAGTGAAAACACTGATGAATTTGAACAGATAGCTTATAAAAGAAGAACTACACTGAAACTGATATTTGTGGTCGATATTGCCGAAGGGCTAAACCTATGAGAGAATTACTGGCTATCTCTTAGGGGGAAATAGTGGCTGCTTGTAACGATTTATGAAGAAGAATAATCAGATTTTAAACTTTTCTAAAAGCTTTGAATTCGCTAATATGATTAGAGTGGCCATGTGTTATGGTATGTAACTTTGAATGAAATAGAAATCCCAACAGATGTATACTGTACTGGGTTCCTGTATGTGGGATATTCTCCGCTAATGACTATGGTACGGGAGCTAATCGCGGCAGCAAATGGATTCTGTGAAAACTCTGAGTAAGTTTTTAAGAGGAACGCTTTATCTAAAATTAAGTAGTCGCCGTAGTTTAGTAGGTAATGTATTGACTTATTAGATGAGAGCCCCTCGTTCAATCTCTGGCCCAGACAACTCAAACAAAAGAAAGTATGAAGAAAATATTTCTTTGTCATGATCCGATCGAGAGAACGATGTGAAACTGTAGGTGCCGCCCCCTGATGGATCAAAAATAACACTCACAATATGGCTGGTATTAGGATCTAGGTTGTAATCCAACTACAGGGTTGTAATTTTCTTTTTTGAATTTCTGATTGGAAAGCGACATATATACATATATGGTAGTACATCTAGCACGATTAAAGCAGTTTTTCAGAATAATTTGACTCCTCTAACAGCATATTTACTAAGTACTGCTATCATTGCAAGGAACAGAGTAAATAGACGATGTAGAGTATGGGTATTGACTCCCAGTGAGATAAGCACGATGCCGATATATTCAAAAATTAGGTCATGAACACCACACATCAGATTGTTCAGTGGGAATAAATTCATAGCTACTGTATAAATGTCCACGTGTCATGTAAGTATTTAAGAGAAAAGTCCTACGTAAAACATTCGGTTAGTGTGAGGTGGCGGAAATTTCCGCATTCGTTTCAATAATGAGCTGAAGTCGCCGTGGTCTAGTAGGTAGTGTGCTGGCTTATTAGACGTAAAGCCAGGGTTCGAATCCGAGGCCAGACATCAAAATAAAATACAAAAAGTATTTTTTCGGCGTTTTCTTCTCAGCAGAATTCTGGCAAAATCTCTGAGAGTAAATAAAATTGCCATGAAAAGTTTCTCAAAAAATCTGTCATTCGAAGTCGACTTTAAATTGCAGGTCCCGCTACTTATCTATAAAATTAACACACACAACATATGTAGTGTGAGAAAACTAGGTCAATAATCCTGACTGAAGGGTTATAATGGCCAATTATGTATGTATGAGCTCCTCAACCACATGACTGTTGGTTGCGCTTGCTCAGCCATTTCGTTCGAATAAAAGAGGATGTTCCGATCGGCGTAGGGGACAAAATTGTCTGTGTTGGAAGGAGCAAATTGAGGGAGGTAGATCATCGATTGGTGAGAACAATTGTGGTTTCCTGTGTTAATTAAGTTAAGTTTGTTAACCACACTTATTTTAAATATACAAAATCTTAAAACACTTCTGATAATACTATTAATACGATACAATGATTTCCAATCAATTACCGTAGACATCTCGTACTTCACATTACTGAATTTGCATCAATTCTAAACTTTTTAATTTTCATAAAATGGCGATAAAAATATAAGAAACACTCACCTATAATGCCATGTCTCGTCTCTACACTAATCGTATGATTTTTATCCAAATATTTGTTATTGTGCTCCTTAAACGATGGCACGTTATCGACATCACAATTATTGCCAATTGCTACAATATGTTGTTGTTTATCATCTTTGACAACGATATCAGCAGTTGTCAGTAGATGTGATTTCTTTGATACCGAATTTATTGCAGATGATGCTGAAGACGAATCAATGTGTGATGTTTTCGTATCCGAGACAAGAGGACGCGTATTATTGATTTGTGAAGATGAATCGGTAGTAACGCGTAAATCTGTAATGGAAATGGAAAGGTATATGAAAAAAATTATAAAAAAATTTTTTTTTTCAAATAACACAAACAGAGAAAGAAAGAGAGAGAGAGAGAGAGAGAGAGAGAGAGAGAGTGTAAAAATATAATACATATCGTACAAAAACACACATTGTATACAGTAAGAATGGGAATAGAAAAAAGCAGAGAGAAATTTAAATCAATTGGAGTGTGAAAAAACAGGCCAATGTCAATTGATTATTTTGCATCATTGCTCTGTTGGCACTGGCAAACAGGTTGCTAGTAGGTATGTAACCGGGTAAACGAAGCATGACCTTACCTTTTGCCATACAATCCGAGACACCTCAACAGAACTCAAAATCAATTTAAACTGACTGATTAACATTTTGTCAATGCTTTTAAAATGATGACGATATTCTTATATTCTAAAGATATACTTATGCACACACGGTGGTTTCCACAACCATAAGTGGGAGAGTGATAGATTGCGATTAAATGTTCATGTAGCAGTGTTTATGTACGTTTGTATGTGTGTAGCAAATGTATCTATTGTGTTTATATCGTATTGTAGATACAAATCCATTTACTAATACAAACAATCATTTTGTTAAGTAACAACTGCTGTGTAATATAGGTTACGATGGGATGGATGAATAGTTGCTTAAGTGAAAGTCGGTTTTGTCATTGTGTTATTAATTGAAACTCGATGTAAATATGTATCTAGAGATGTAGTAGTTAAGGTATGATAAGATTTATTAGATGGAATTGATGGAAAAGCCAGGTGGCTTTTGGAATTTAGTGAGATAGGTATGGATGACATTGTTTTCTTTCTTTACTAAATCGGTATTCAGGGCCCGATTGTATGCTAACACCATCAACTATTAAAACTCGTTGTTTTTAGGCCCAGCTTAAACAATTCAACAAAGCTCATCCTACTTGTGTTTCTTTATGGCGTAGAGGCATGGACCCTATTAAGAACTGATGCCGCAGCCTTAAGAGTATTCAAGAGAAAAGATCTTCGGTTCTCTGCGAGTTGGTGGTGATTTCCGCATCAGTGAGCTTTATGAGCTCCTCAACGACATAGACGTTGTGCAGCGTATTATTATCCAACGGCTGCGCTGGCTCGACCATTTCGTTCGACTGGCGGAGGATGCTCCGGCGGGAGGGGTATTTGATGCGGGGATCTGTAGAAGTCGGCAAAGAGGACGACCTTATATCCGTTTTAAGGATCAAGTCGGGAAAGCCCTGTCATCGATTGGTGTGACCAACTGGCGTAGGTGCGCAAGAAGCAGAGGTGGCTGGAAGGATGTGTAGCGGCAGGCCGAAATCCGTTAATCGGATTGTTAATGGCCAATTAAGTAAGTAAGTAAATAAGAAATATGAAAAAAATTTATTTTCGATAATGTTCTCTTAGCAGTTTTCTGGCAAAACCTGTGAGAGGAAAATAAAGTTACTCAATCTCTCGTTCACAGTAGATTTTAAACTGTAGTTTCCTGCACTCATGAATAAAACTAAAACACTCAACATGGGTGGTGTAAGAAGCTTGGTTGTAGTCTTGACTAAATTTAGTAAGTAAATAATTACTTAAAAGGAATTTACGTTTTAATAGTTGCATATGTCTAGTTTGCTATAGAAAAAGGATCTTTTTACAAGTAAAACGAGTTGCTTCAAAGAGAGCTAAAAGATAGGTGTGACAGACAAGGCTTTAGATATCCTAACACCGCATAAACTGATGAAAGCTTTGAAGAATTGAAGAAAATGAAAAAGTGATAAATTGTCGATACACTGTTAGATAAATTTCAGATGATCTCATTAGTTCAGATTCAACGTGATTACGGTTGTTTTTGAACCGGTGTGAACTTGAAATCTGGGTGAACGAAGTTTGTTCCAAAATCTGAAAATTTTTTAAACTTTCCCGGATATAACACATAACTGATAATGAAGAAATGGTATATGACTAAGGCTTTGAAAATACTTAATGATGAAACAGGATAGAGTCAGGATCTAAAATCAAAAATTTCGTTAAAATATCTATTCTTTTTTGTCGGAAAAAATACATTACAACCATGAGCCGTCATTCAGTGTGTCGAGCTAGTCCGACTGAAAACTCTGTTTACTTTATTCAACTTTCGTTTACAACTTTGCATGATTAGCTACACCCAGATTGAGTTTTTTTTATGATGTGTTTGATTCTTTCATATTGTTTAGCATATTTGCGATAGTATACCTCACTAAGCTTTTACGGCCACTTCTCTTTTATTTTACTTGTCATTAGAAACAACATTCCACCTTACTTGGTAATTTTGGATTATCGTTAGTCTTATTGTGGTTATGGGTCCTTTTTCCCTTCTCCGACTGATTCTATCAGGTTAAGATATTGATACAGATGAAGCCAGCGTTTAGGTATAGAATTGCTATCGGAATTTTTACGCCTGTTTGGTATTGGCCATTAAGTGGCTCACTTGTGACCTAAGTACCTTAACTTGTTAACTTGGTTGAGCGATTATTAGTGCATATTGTCAAAAAAATATATGAAAATAATAGACTTTCCTGCTTTCAGAACTGAAGAAGCCCAAGAAAAAACCTAATAATAAATGAACATGATTTCATGTGAGCCTAGATGATTGAAAAAGAAGTCGAAGCATCCGCTCCGCCTTAATTTTTAAAATTTTACCATCGACTTTTTTTTTATGTAGAACAAATAATTAAAATATTTTTCTTAAAAACAGTGAATTTTTTTTTTACTCTTTTTATTGTATTAAAATAAACTTTAACCTTCTTCTCTGTCATTCTCTTTGGCATACCTTCCCTTAATAAAAAGTTCAATTTTAAAGGTAGGTTTATCCATACCAGCAAACAAAAGAATGGAAAGAAGAAAACAAAAAATAAAAAAACAAGAATAACGTAAACCAACCAGCACTACATATTGATTGTCCAGTGATTTTCAATTAATTTCGTTCAATTAAATTCTTCTTCCTATAGTTTGTGAACACAACATATTGTGCCTGCCATTTGCCTATTATACTTTGTTACCTTATCTCCCTTAGCACTTCCATTCTCTCTCTCTCTCTCTCTCTCTCTCTCTCATCCCATCTATCTTTCTATCACTCTGCAGTATTTTGTTTGAATTCAATCTCTTTAGATGTGATGTGATATTCATTAACAATGAATATTGATTTTGTTGTTGTTGTTGTTGTTTTTTCAATGTTTAACAATATTGATTGTCATGTTGTTTTTTCTACTATTAGTATTGTTATTATTATTATTATTGTTGTCGTTGTTGTAGTAGTTTTATGTATTGTTTTTATACCAAATATTGCTGCTGTTATACAGTAAAACTGTAATACGAATAAATATGCTGCTCTGTAATGCAAATATATTGGGCATCTGAAATTCATAACAGCTTAAATGTTAAACTGTAGTGATAAAAAATTGGTTTTAAATCTTTTGCAACAACTTTTTTGGTTTTGCTGGGATATATTTTATTATCGAGATTAAATTTTGTATCATTTCTATATACTTAGTTACGTACGTAAGTAAATCGAAATAAAATTTAAAATTAAAAAATGCCTTTAAACGATTCAAAACTCCAATGTGTGCGTTATGCAGTTTAGAACTTAAGGTGGCGATATTTATATTGTTTATTGTAATAGAAATGAAACAGACTCGTTGTAAATACAGGAACACATTAAGTAAGAGCATTCAAATGTAAGTATATTTGTAAATAGAATGTAAAAGAATTTCATCCAAGATATTCTTGGTCACTGTGGAGATGAAACACATTTCAAAGAGAGAGAGAGCTTAGGCAAGTGTCTTGTTGGTTCTTCTGTTTCAGACTCACGGTGTACGCCTGTAATTTAATGAGTCTGATTTGATGGTTTAGTAATCACCGTAGTCTAATAGGTAGCAAGGTTACGTATGTATGTGGTAGTTTGATATCTGGCTCGTGAGAGGTATATAATTTCAATATTGTAACGGGTGATTTTTTAGCTATTATCTTTTAGACAACACCGGTTTAAATAGCTCATGCACGTTTCGTATTTTGTTTCACTGTCAAACATTTTTAGTTTGATCTATAATTTAACCATGAATCGTCTTACAAAAGAACAACGCTTGCAAATCATTGAATTTTATTATCAAAATGCGTGCTCTGTTAAGAAAGCTCATTGCGCGCTTCTTCCATTTTATGATCAGTTTAGTCGACCCACTGAAGCGGCTATTCGAGATATTGTCCTAAATTTCGCACCAAATTTATCGCAGGTGTATCGGCCAGTGTTAATGGTGACCATCAATTATCGATTCGTCGCCGCTCGCAGCAATTGGTCCTCTGTTACTCAACAACGTGTAAAATTTTGCGGAAGGATTTAGGTGTGAAGCCTTTCAAAATACAGCTGCTGCAAGAATTGAAGCCGAACGACCTACCGTAACGCAGAATTTTTGGTGAATGGGCTCTTGGAAGATCCACTTCTTTATCGTTTTTATTTATCGTGTTTATTGTGATCAACAACGAAGCTCATTTTTGCCTCAAAGAGTACGTAAATAAGCAGAATTGTCGATTGTGGAGTGAAGATCAGACAGAAGCATTGCCAAAGCTACCAATGCATCCAGAAAAAGTCAGAGTTTGGTGCGGTTTATGAGCTGGTGGCATCATTGGACCGTACTTCTTCAAAAATATTGCGAATCGTAATGTAACTGGAAATGGTGAGTGCCACCGTGGGTTGATAACCAACTTTTTTTTGCCCAAAATGCAAGAGCTTGTCTTGCATGACATGTGGTTTCAATAAGACAGTGCCACATGCCACACAGCACGCGTAACAATGGACTTATTGAGAGGCGAGTGCGGAGAACATTTTATTTCACGTTCGGGACCGATCAATTGGCCGCCTAGATCGTGCGATTAAACGCCTTTAAACTATTTTTTGTGGGGCTATGTTAAAGCTCATGTCTATACAGACAAGCCTGCTTCAATTGACGCATTGAAAGACAACAGTGAAGCATTTGTTTGTGAGATACCGGCCGAAATGTTGGAAAGAGATGGATGGACCATTTGAGGCGCAGTCGCGGTAAGCATTTGCATGAAATAATCTTCAAACATTAAATTATATGGGCCGTACTATCGATTCAAATAAAGATTTCATGCATTTTTCTGAATTTTATGTGTTTTTTTTTTGAAAAATTTTCCTATAGCTCTTAAAAAATCACCCACTATATACACAGTTTTTTTAGCTTCTTGCCATATTTAAAACTAAATATGCCACATCGCCCATATTCGGGAGAAAGTTAAGTTTCTGATTGGGCCGCGTCACCCGTATATCACCAATTTCAATAATGGCCAAAGTTTATTGACGATTTTTAACGCCAAAAAAGCGTAAAAAAGACAATCTCTAGATGGATGAGTATGGACCTCTTAATGAAGTTCCCATAGCTTCAGTGTGTAGTCTTGTGTTAAGACTGTCGGACAGTTAACCAATGTTTACATAGCATACAGGAATTGGACGACAATTTTCACTTGATATTTTAATAAGAGACAAGCCGCCTTCTGCTTTAGAAATTGATCAATTAGATTTCTAATTAACAGTGAATAAATAAACATGTTTTCATTTTGATTACATTCTTTCACAACTCTAATATTAATTTATTGAACTTGTATTCTGTTATTTTTTGTTGTTTTGTTATTTTGTTGTTGTTTTGTGTAATAATATCTTACAGAGTTTTACTTCATTACATCAACATTGCAACTCAATTACCCATCAGACGACATGATATTGTTATGGGCAGTATGATACGATTAGTCAGTCAGTATAAATTTGTTTATTGTATTTTCATTAAGTATTGAACTGGCTAAGCTACCGTTCTCTCTCTTTCTCTCTCTTACCCTCTCTGTCTAACATTTAAGTAACTGGAGTAATGTAATATGAAAATTACAAAAACAAATTCAATGTTTAGTCAGACTAAATGTATTTTAGCTGTGGGATATACATTGAGTGGTCAAATATTTAGTATTGCAGGATAATAAATACATATCTGAGGTGACCAGATATCGAAAGATAAAACATTTTCAGCTGAGTTTCATAACTGCTGTTATGGTGCCTTATCGTAAATGAAATTGCATTGTACAATTGAATTGTGAAAGTAGTACGCGTATTTGGATGGCACTTTCTGAGACATGTCTCGAGATTCTTAAGGGGATAACGTAATAAATTTTTTCAATAATTTTCGTTTTTGAAAGGCTGTTACAAAGCATCTGCTTTAATTATTGCTCTGGTTTGTTAATTTCACTAGCAACGTTTTTAAACTAAATAGAGTTAAACTACTGAAGTAGAATTCTAGGATTATAGAGTTGCCAACATTCGTTGCCAAGAAATTAAAGTGATATTGATGGTATCATCTAAATAGGCTTGAACTACTGAAGCTGATTCTAGAATGATTCTGTTGTGATCACTCGTTGCCAAGAAAGCAAAGTAGTGCGGACCAGAGATCAGCAACGAGTATTCAAAACGGTGGGTAGATTCGAGTAATACTTATAATTTCTGATACTTATACGCATTCATACTTATTTTAATATGATACTCATACTACTCATATTCAAAGTTGGAAGTACTCGTCGTACTATTACTTAACAATACACATGATGTTACTGACTTCGACTCGTCTCTACTTAACATTTACACGAAGCACAAAATAAGTACAATTCGCGTACGAGCCCAGCAATACGCACAAGAAGATTGTGTGCATGATTTGCTTGTTGTCTTTGTCTTTCCTTTCTGTTTTTTTTGTATATGTAACAACAACTAAAGGCTGTAAATTTTTATGAATGATTCGAAACACTCGAATTACTTATAAATATTATAAGAATTTTTCTAAATTTATGAATCAGAATGAGTAGGCGTATGAATCAAACCTATTTCGAATGTTATGAGTTTGATGTCACCGTTGTACTCATACTCATTGTAACCTAAACTTATAAATCAATGTTGCAGCGAGTACGAATGAGTCAGAGTAGTCGAATTTCAATTCTGTTGATTCACTCATACTCAAAATTAATGAGTGATTAGCGGAAAAACGGAAAAAGGATTGCTGATCTCTGGTGCGGACGCTAATCAGCTAGATATGATTGAACTAATGAAGCAGATTCTAGGATGATAGAGTTGCTATCACTCGTTGCCAAGAAAGTGAAATACTGTGGATGTTACTTCTTTGAAATCTACTCCTTCTATCTCAGAGGTAGCCCGAGCCCTACCTTGATGGATTGTGTGGAGTGTGACTGGTTGCTCACTAATGCAGAAAAGGTCATCTTAGCTAACCAAATCTTGTTAATAAAAATATTTTTGTTTTGTTGTAACCTTATTTAAGATGGTCACTTTGTTTTATGTAGCTACAATACATATTTGGTAGAGTATGCATTTATGAATGTTTCAAATTCTATTTGTTCAGTAATTAATCCTCTTATTCTGGCACAAGTTTGTCATTTTGTTTGTCTTTCCAAAACTAATATCGACTGAAACAACAAATATTCGACATCAATAAGTACATAAATTAACAATAATTGGAAAGTGCTGTAATACGAATCAATAAAAAATTATTAAAGATTAGATGGTATTAAGCAAACTGTGAAGAGTTTTTATTTTTGTTTACTCCCAAGATTTGAAAGGTTGGGAAATAAATATTGAAAGATGAAAAGAAAAAGAATGCTTTACTCACTTTGCCAGCTCTCTGTTACATCATCGAATATCACATCATTGTTGCTATTGATCAAACGATCGTCATTTAATTGACGCTGTGATTGATTATGTTGTTGTTGTTGTTGGTGATGCGATTTCTGTTGTTGTTGATGATGATGCTGCTGCTGATTCGTCTTATGCTGCTGTTGTTGATGATGATATTTTTGCGCTAAATGATGATGCTGTTGCTGTTGTTGTTGCTGCTGCTGTTGTTGCTGTGATAAATAAGTATGACGATCACGATCACGCCTCTCACGTACATCCAGAGCATTAGTCGTTGTTGACGTTTGTTCGGCAACAGATTCTCTAACTAAAGCGGCATTAATGTAACGCTCTCTTTCACGTTCACGTTCACGCTCAGCATTTATTGTCTTACTACGTTGCTCTCTCAGCTCGCGTTCACGCTCTCTAGCCAAGCAACGTTCAGAGCGATCATAATTGATTTCCCTCTTATCGGATGACCACTCATTCTGATGACTACTAAGCGATGTGTCTTGTAACGAAGTCTTACTACCGTAAAGGTATTGTGCAGCTAATGGGGTCAGTCCTTCAGAGCAAGGATTGAGTTTTTGCTGCGGCTGCTGCTGTGGCTGCTGCTGATGTTGATGCTGGGCATTGTAACTGTTACGTTTTTGTGTTGTTGCTGTGGTATTTGTATCCTGATATGCAGCATCATTATTGGGACTACGACCCAAACGTATGTGATGTGAAGATACTGGAGGCTGTTGTCGTCCGATGAAGGCTGATTGTTGCTGTTGTGATATTTGGTTTGCATGCTGTTCAGCTTGCTGTTGTTGTTGTTGTTTATGCTGCTGCTGCTGCTGTTGTGGATATAAAGATCGTCTATTGTTGTGGGAACGTGTCTCAATTTCTATTGAACCATTATTGCCAGCTATAGTCGGGTGAATTTAAGACAGTCGAAGTGGGTGTATTATTCTGTCTAGTCTCCCAGTAGTTATCTTTAACGAAAGGATTCTGATTTGTCACCTGATGACCGTTCTGTTCCGCGTGATGTTGATGATGCTGATCCACATTGCGCTGATGTTGCTGTTGCACTGCATTTAAGATTTCGGCATGATTTAAATGATTGTAGGGCTTCTCCTCTCTACTATAGTTTTGACCACCATTCACCGCCTGTATGTGATGATAACGTTCATATTGAGAACGTTTGCGCGGCATTTCGTTATGCGTTCGTTCACGTAAGTCTTCGTTGTGCTTACGTAGCGTTTCTTTTATTGGCGGACTATTATGCGTTACTGTTCGCTCTCTTAAATCTTCGTTATGTTTAAGCAAGTATTTCGTTTTTGGTGGACTAACAGTAGCGGTCGCGGTGTGATAGTAGAAGGGTGCGTAATTAGGCACTGGCAAATCTTCTTCGTCTTGTTCTTGACGTGAATCGTTTAAAGGGTTTTCACGTTGCTGGAGCTGTTGTTGGTGTTGTTCGAAATCGTTTCGTTTCTTTATCGTTGCTTCTTCTGTCTCCTCGTTCGCTAATAGATTAGAACACAGGAATGGATTTGTTGATATTCTCGGTGTTACCGATGACAATGATTCCGATGATATTGATGACACCGAGTGTGGAGGTGGTGACTGCGTGATTATATTTACACTTCTATAATAATGATTGTTTGTATTTGTTTGTAGCTGTTGTTGTTGTTGTAGTTGCTGTTGCTGTTGTAGTTGCTGGTCTTGTATTTCTAGATTTCCCAATTCACCGTTGTGTGTTGTCTTTACGTGATTCAATTTGAAATTACTGCCACTGCTGTTTGAATGATCTTCTCTCGCCACATTCGAATTTGCATCTGTGGGTGACGATTCTAGACTGGAATTATTGTTGGCGGTTTTCGGTCTACACTTGGGAAACAACAACGATATTTGATCTTTAATGGGAGGCGAGGGTGACAATAGAGCCTGGGACAAATTTACTGCTGCTGTTGTTGTTGTTGTTGTCGTTATTATTGCTGAATTATTTGTCTCGTGTTTTGCGGTTTCGCCATTTGTCGATTTGCCGTTGAAATATTTTTGTTGTGTCGGTTGTTGGTGCTGTTGTTCCCTTAGCAGTTGTTGTTCTCTCTGATAGTATTTTACGTTATTGTGGTTGAATTCCGTGGAATTGTCAAGATTATCGTTAACGTTACCGTTTAAGATTGCAGCTGATGTTTTACCTTCATTGGTATGTGCCGTATGACTGTAGTAGAAACTATTGCGTGCTGCTGTTGGCGTTGTTGCAGGTGATGCTAATGAGACATGTTGCTGCTGATGCTGCTGTTGCTGTTGTTGTTGTAATGACGAAACTGATGTTGTAGCGTTTGATCTCGGTTGGTAATGTGCACGATTTGTGGTTTCGATTGTGGTATAATTTTCAGGTGATGCTGATGAGTTTGTTGTCGATGAATGCAAATTATTAATGCCACTAGTTGTTGTTTTTCCAGCAGCAATTGTCGTCAATGTTGTGCTGACCATTATTGAAGTCAATTAACTGTAAAGACAAACAACAATTTCCATAAATGAGATTTTTAATTGAAACTCCATTCGAGTTGGTCAAAATAAATCGAGTCTCGGTTAATCGAGTGATTGAATGAATTGTTACAAGCAAATGAGCAAATTGATTGAGGTATTTATTAGACAGACTAGGTTGGGTTATGGCGTATAAAATTCAATTCATTGGATGGAAAAGACCAGCTGAGAAAATCTAATACAAACGTAATGATTCATTACAATTCATTAGCCAGGATTACGGACTTTTTCTCATACCACCAGTGCAGTGTGTTAACTTTAGCCAAGAGTGGGGGGACTTACAGTTTAAAGTCGTGTCTAAACGACAGATTTTTAAGAAATTTTTCATAGCAATTTTATTGATCCTCAGAGTTTTTGTCAGATATTCGCTGAGAGAAAGTCGCCGAAGAAATATTTTTTTAATTTCGTTTTGTTGGAGATGTCTGATTTGAGGTTTGAACTCATATCTACTAGACTACGGCGACCTCCCCAATAATTTGTATGAAAATAACTTTTTAGAGAGCGAAAGATGATATTAAGAAATGTAGAGATTTTAGGCACAACAAAATACTGTAAATACTCAATCTATATAGATACTAGGGATGCCAAACGGGATCGATTTTTAAAAATTCCGGGATTCAGGGTTTTGTAAATCCCGATCCCGAATTCCCGGGATATTTCGGGATAATTCGGGATCAAAAAATCCCGAAAAATCACCGTAAAAATCGCGATTTTCTTTCAATAATAAATATATTTTGTTAACAAAATTATTTATATTCCAATTATATCACGATTATATGTCATTAATAATAAAATATAAAAAAGCAAGACAAAAACTAATAAAAAAAAGCGTAAATTAACAAAAATAAAAATTATTAATACGTATGCAAATGTATTAATTTTAAGGAAATTATTTGGCCTCCAACAAAAGGATTAAAGCATCTAACATGTGATCTAATAGGCTTGAACGGAATTTGTTGTCAACATATCCTGCCGTTGAAAAACACTATTCGCAATCAACATTTGTTGGTAAAATAGTTCCAAGATAGCTATATGCAGCTTGTCAGTATTTACCTCTACCACCTCCTGATGTAATTAAAAGTATTTCTTTGGACAGTTGAGTATCTAAATCAGTTACCCTATTAATTCGTTTTATAGGGCTTTTGCATTCTTCGATGCCATGAAATAATTTTTTTTATCAATGGAAGTAGTGGAAGTGGAAGTTTTCCTTATCTGAGATGCTATTATCGAAGTCAAGTGATATAGAATTCTTTTCAGGACCTCTTGCAGGGTCAAAATACATATGAATTCACAATCTCTAAAATCTCGAAAAATCCCGGGACAAGTTTTTAAAAATCCCGGGATTCGGGATTTTGTAAATCCCGAAAATCCTGGGATTTCGGGTTTCGGGATTTCTCGATTGGCATCCGTAATAGATACGTAGTTAATTATACTAAATGAATAAGTAAAATATTAAGAAATTAAACAAGTGGCTATCTAGGGGACATGCTGTCACTATTTATTCATTAAATTGATTCAGAAACGCTTTAGCGGAATATTCTTTTTCCAATTTCAATAAATTATTTCAGTAATGATAGTAAAACACTGTTTACATTTTAAAGTCCTTGGTCCTTAATATAATTTATCATCTTCACTGATAAAAATCATTTCCCTTTAAAAATTTCGTACTCATTTAATGGTACTACACAATTTTAAATTGCCATTTAGCATGAGTTTAGGCAACAACACAAAATATATCTTTTTTTTTTTTTGCTAAATATTTTGTTATAAATTATGTCATTACAACAACACAACACTACACAACAAAAACAGAATGAAAAAAATAAAACACATTAAGGTCCCTTAATTTAGCAAAAAGGCAGTTAAATGACTGGCATTTAAAATTAAGAGCGAAATAAAAATGAAACACGATTAAAATGCAGCAAACAACCAGGTTGTCAGCCAACCAGCCAACCAATCAAAACAATGAAACAAAAATACACAGAACACAGACACACACAGATACTTAGATTACTGCCAGTGTTGTTAGTCCTTGTTTTAGTCCTTATAACGTGTTACATTTTTGGTACCTTGATTGTGTTTTTGCAAACAAAAATTACACAAGAGAACCTGCTTCTACAATTTTACATACATTTAGGCCAGGCGACAGAGAAGACTGTTTGCGTCAAATCAAACATATGAAACCCAGAGAAGAGAGGAAGCTTAGATGAGGTGTGTGGAATAAAATAAAAAAAAAAAAATTAAATTTAAATGGGTTTTAAATAATCTTTTTAAATAATTAATTTGTGTATAAATGACATTTTTTAAATATCTTTTAGAGTGTCGCCTATTAAATTCTCTTTTAATTTCAACTGAAAGATGGCTAATTGGAAGGCAAATTCTAAATGGCAAATGAAGTCGAAATTTAAAGAGATTAAAGGATCAAGGATTAAAATCAATACAGATTTAATTCGTTGCATACGGTATACAGTCTATATAGATGGCAATAGAAGATACTGGTCGTATAGGTGTTGTGGCAGAAGGGTTAAATCACTCGCATGCAAATGCCTGCAAAGGTGAGAAAACTTCCATTACGGTTTTTGAATTTATTAAAATTAAAAGGTTTCAATTCCTTCTATCGGGTGAAACATTTATCGGTTTAAATTTAGATCAACGGTTATTTCGAATTTGTCACAAAATTCAATTTATTATCTCCGCCGGACGTAATGAATCGATTTACCCTTGAGCAACGCTGATATTTATTAGGCCAACTGGACGGTGGTGTCAATTTGCAAAATTGCTGTATTTGGGGCTCAGAAAACCCACACGTGATCCTACAGAAGCCAATGAGCCCATTACGAACGACTTCTTGGTGAGACATGTTTTTCAGACCCCTAATAACCAATCCAAATGTGTCCTGTTTCCAAAATGTTGATGTGCCATGCTTTAGAAATTCAAAATTATGATTAACAACTGAAAGTCGCCGTAATGTAGTATAGGTAGCATGTTTGCTTATTAGTTGTGAAATACGAAATTCGAATAAAATATTTTTTCGGTGACTTCCTCTCACCAGATTTCTGACAAAAACTCTGGCAGTAAATAAAAAATTGCAATGAAAAGTTTTTTAAAATTCTGTAGCTCTGAGTTGAGTTTAAATTGTCGTTCCCGCTACTAAAAATTAACACACTCGACATAAGGGGTCTCAGAAACTAGGTCGTAATCCTGATTAAAGTTTTGTAATGATTAAATTATGTATCAGCAGGCACTATTTCCATTGAAGGTAAGTATTGCACAAAAGCCCATTTGGTTTCACATGATTTCCATAAGTTTCCTGCGCTAATTAACATAAAAAAGAACCAAAAGTTTCAATTCTCATCTGTGTACTATTGAATTATTTGCGAAACCTGATTAACTGGCAAAGACAAGTGATTTACTTATCAAAAGTTCTAATAAAGATTTAAAAATTTTAATGCTAGGTTGACATCACTAGACCATTTGAATGAATCAGTATTACATAAACAGTTAATTTCAGTGCAAGTGTTAGCCATAAAATTAACGTCAAGCCACAAGTCAATTGCGACTATCCTGGAATTTCAGAAGACAAGTTAGGAGGTTCTTATACATTCACTTTATAGTTCTGTTTGTCAAAAGAAACCTTTCTTGTTGTTTCCCATCATATTTCAAGAGGTGGCATTATCTGACCTTCTGATGACGTTTATTTCAGATGCTAGCCTGCCAGAAAGCTTCCTGAATCTATTATATGGATAGGGAGGGCTCTGGAAGTCACCTAGGTTTTAAAACTTTCTGGGTTATTATGGATCACGGATCAGGGAAAAACCTGACCTTCTGATAACGTTTGTTTCAGATGTTAGCCTGCCAGAAAACTTCCTAAATTGAATACATAGATAGGGAGGGACGCTGAAAGTCACTAAGGTTTTAAAAATTTTTGGGTTATTATGAATCACGGATCAGTTAATAACCTGACCTTCTGATAACGTTTGTTTCAGATGTTAGCCTACCAGAAAACTTCCACAATCGATTATATGGATAGGAGGGGCGTTCAAAGTCTCCAAGGTTCTTAAGTTTTCTGGGTTATTATGGATCACGGATCAGTGAATAAAGAATATGAATTTTTTGAACTAAAAAACCATAATGATAATCCTTACTATCTCTATTTAAACATGGAATGCTTGACTTTGATTTTAAGCACTTCAACCACAACATTATGCTGCCGAACTTTACACAAACGCGTATTTAAATGGATCCGGTAAATCAAGTGCCACTAAGAATAGACTATTAACGTTGAAATTTATTAAATATGCCTACCAAATTACGCTCTTTCTATACTCAACTCCCCCCTATAATAAGCATTCTACTGTAATAAGTAATCAGTGAATGGAAAGATAAATTAGTTCCCATTAATGAGTATTAAAATCAACAACTTCAAGCCATAGATAAAATAATTTCAGTCTTAAACAAAATCCCTAACAAATCGATAAGATTATAATGCACAATCAATTTTAATCAGTTTAAACTGTTTAAAGCCGTTAAAAAGTCACAGTAGCAGCAATAAATTGACATTTAAAATGGGATATCTATTTTGCAACCATTTTAGAATATTTTAAATGTTATCATAATATTTAAACATATTCTGTACGTACATACAGTGCTGTTCAATAAAATAGCCACACATAACCGAATCTATACTTGCAATTAGTTACTTTTTTACATATACAGGTAGTCCCCGACTTACGATCGTTCGCTCTTACGACAATTTGTCGTAATAATTTTAAATAAATAAAATTAAATAAAAAAATTTTTTACATGAAATTCGACTTACGACTTAATCGACTTATGACTGATGACCGGGAACCTATTGCGGTCGTAAGTCGGGGAATACCTGTACTCTTTTGCATAAGAGATTGCGATATAGTAAACTTTTCGGAAAGCAGGTGAATCAATTTTTTTGAACAGTACTGTATGTGAAAGAGGTACACAATGAGGACGTAAGTATCATAGATGCTCGTATAAGAGCATTTAAATTTCCTTATTTCTCTCGATTGCTAGCATACATAGTCAAAGGTACTATCACATACATACATATATTTATAAATTTCAACACACAATATTGTATACGTATGTATAAGTACATATGTATGTGAGGTTGTCATTTATATTTCATCACCCCATTTGAAAATCTGACTGGCTTTTTACAACTCTGTTCTGTAGACAAGCATTAACTGATATCCTTTTCATTTGTATGTATGTATCTCTATTTGTATGTATGTATGTGATTTTATATTTGAGTGCGTATAAGCATGTGTAAGTTTATGTATACCATATGGTTACGTATGTTTGCTTGTAAATTATCAAATTAAATTTGAATTTTTTAACAGAAAATACTTTTTAAGTGAAAAATATTCTTCTTCATCTTCTTTTTCGTAAGTGTAATACTTTTTGGAAAATATTTTCGAAATGTTCAAAAACCCAAAGGATCTAAATTTTAATTGCTCTTAATCGTATTGGTTGTTGTAGAATGTTTTATGCCACCCCTTTGCATTACTTATTCTCCCAGTGAGTATGTAACGATTGCCTTACTGTGGTGGGTGGTTGGTTGGTTGGATACGCTATCATAGTAATAATGAGAGAATCATTACACGGAATTAAGTGAAATAATTTTAAATTTTATTTAAACTTTATGTCTTCAAGACTTATGTTCATTCTTACAAGTATTGTGTTGTATCCTGTGGAATGAAACTCATTTTAATACTTTGTTAAGCATTATTTAATTACAAATTATTATTGCTTTATACTAAAGAGATGCAATGAATGAATGCATGCATGAATGAATGAATGAATGAAAGTGAAAATATTTCATTGTTACAATATAAGAAGTTTTCTGTTTAACTTTAATTATGCATTTCGTTAATTAAAATCATTTCAAGGAAAATTTTTATTGTATATGATACGGGTTTTGAAAAATAATTGTTATTATCACTGTGAGCATCAAAAATATGTTCTCTTCATGAAAATTTACTTAAGCTTGAATTATTACTATGTAATAAGGTTCAGTTTGCCTAAGTCAACAAATCTACTATGTACTGCCTTATAAATATGCTTTTAAGTTGCTTCTTACTTAATTGGCCATTACAACCAAAGCTGCCAGATTTGACGATTTATTGTCATTTTGATGATTTTGTGCTTCAAAAATATCATATTTTGACGATTTTTAGAAATTAAAAATTTACATTATTTTCCTTACTTCAGTACATTAAAAGCCACTTTAAGGCTTGTTCGACTAAAGAACGAATTTTGTCTGTAATGAAGTGTGCGATCCACTGGCTAATTGATCACATACGTATATGTTTGCAGAGAAAGCCAAGTGTTACGTACGAATATATGATTCTCGGGAACAAGTCCCTTATTTCGCTCGAGCGAAATCTGTTATAATATTGATAGAACAGTGAAATACAACCCACATTGCGATGATGCTCAAATGAATCAATGAAGATCGATATCCTATCGTCATTAGCGTTTCAAAATAGACATTGGGCAGCAGCAGGCAAAATAGACATTGAGGCCCTATACATGAGAGTTGCATTCCATTCTCTTTCGGAGATACATAAGCGGTATAAATAGTAGAAGGATCAGATGAAGTGAAGTATTTATTGTACTCTCTTAAAAATGTATCGGTTCTAGCGAATATTCCAATGAATTTTCTTGCCGATTTTGTGACGATAATTTTTACAATTTGCTTGAACGTGTTTGACAATTTTTTTTTTCTAATATTAGACAATTTGATGCTTTATTTATATGGCAGCTATGATTACAAACCTTTAGTCAGGGTTTTTTGCAAAAGACTGTTGTGAGATATACTAGATATACGAGCTTTGGTAAGCCAACACGCTATCTACTAGGCCTCCGCGACTTTAGTTGATAAGCTTAATTAAAAATCTCTGCAAAGCACACGTAATGCTTTTTACGAGGAGATACCTGCACTTAGGAGAAATTACGGCACATTTAGTTGTATGTAGTAATTTAATATGTCATTCTGTTTTTCGTTCCTGAGCTAAGCTAAGAACGGTAGTAAAGTAGCTTGTACGACTGAATTAAAGCAAAAATGGTCGTATCATAGTTTCCTGGATCTTTTCGATAAATATTCACAAGTGAATAGTGCTAAATAGCAGAGATCTGTTGTGTTATAGATTATGGTTACATTCCGCACTAATTCATACTGTAATTAATTGGCTTTCATGTCGATTACTGGCCAGGCAAAAAGTGGCTTCTTAATGATCTGCTACGTTAGCACAATAATGTCTCTGCATATTCGTGTCAGTGAAATGTCGCATCGAGTCTTGATAGCAGATTTTTCATTATAATTCCGAGTGAGAAAGATTCTGTGGCCTCTTCTGTGTGTCTGATTTTTATAACAAAGCAGGCTTTGGATTAAATGGTATCTACTGCAATGAATGAAAGAGCCTCAGATAGTGCGCTTTAAATCATGTTGCGGAACTGACCACGAGTAAAAGTACCTTTCAGCTGCAACCTTGAGGTATAAAGACGCGATTGGTGATGTCACAATTGCTTTAATCGACTAGAGCTCATAGAGATGTCTAAGGCAACATCAATCAATACATGGGCAAAGGTATGTGTAGGTGTTTATTAACCGCTGATCTTGGCATACTCATATGCTCTAAATTGGAGGGAAGTATACCACTCAACAGATTAAATTGGATCTCGGGCACATCTTTGTATGTTGTATGTATGTATGAGACATTGTTTAATTGGTTGCAAAGGCAAGAAATATATTGAGCAGAAAGAGAGCATTGTCTACTGCATTTGACAATGTTTGCATTTGTCACGGTACTGAATTCTCTCATTTGTTTTAACTTTCTGCAAAAGTTTAACGGGGCTATCTTTAAACTTTGTAAGACATTTAATCGTTAATCGGAACTTATCAGTTAGTTTTGATGCACTGTTTTATGAGGTGAATAGTTTTCTACAAGCTTTGACGCAAACTGCAAATCTTCGTCCTGTCAAATGTCTTTGTTTAAGAGAATATAAACTTTTAAATTACTGTACAGTAGCAGAGATGGTTTCTACTTTTAGTTGCTGTGGTAATCATTAATAGAAATGCCATATCCTGGTTTGCATACGAGCCAGCCTTAATTTAAATCGTTTAAGACTTCAGTAAAACACTCAATAACTCTTCATTATAAGATCGTTTAAATATTTTAGTGGCAATGAGTTACTGAACGAAAGTGCAAATGTGGGTTAAGAATTGATGGCGAATTTATTATTATAACCACCATATTGCGTCGTTAATGAATTAATAACTTCATGTCAACTCTAATGAAAAGGAGTAAACAGAGTACTAAGAGTATTTAAAAAATATAAATTTCTTTTATCTATTTTCCGCTACGAACGAAATTTAAAATATATTCGCTGTTTAAATGGCCAATTTTATCGAATTGAAAATTTGTTTTTTTATTACATTTTTTTTGCCATCTTACAATTTAATAGCGTTGTTAAGAAATTTATCTTTTCGAAGAGAAAAGGCATTAAAAGAGAGCAAAAGATGATATAAAATTGTCAAAGATTATTTAGTGCGCCATTTAAGAACATTTATGACTTTAAAGATCCATTAATTTTTCTATCTTTCACATTTTTCTTCAGCTTGTCGGAGTCGGAGTGTCATCTATGCCAAGCCAAATGCATTTAGAAAATTTCAAACTCCTGTTGCTTTTAAGTGTTCTTTCTCCCCCGTTTAAACACAGGATGAATAAACAAAAAACAAGCAAAAAAAAAAGAAGGAAAATGAAGGAAATTTTCTTCATCTTTTCAGATTTGTTACTTGCGACAAAGAACGGAAACAGAAAAAATATGAGAAAATAATATATAGAAAATACAGAAGACTTGAAATCGTTTGGAATTAAATGCGAACGAGTCAAGTGTAGCAATTGAGGGTCTTTTTTCTTACTTAATTTATTATAAAATTGGTTTTCTAAAGCCAATGGTTGTTGCCTTACACGTTAATGTTATGTGCGTATTAAGTTTTAAATTAAATAAGAAATTATTTCATATTTTTTAAAATATAATTTACAAAGAAAAGCTCGTACAGTAATAGCCACGCTTAACGCGGCAGATACGTTCCAATAAGTTTCGCTAAACGAAACCGCGTTAAACGAGCAACTTAACAACTACACATGTGAATACATTGGGACTTCAGAAAATATGGTTGGAATCTTTATTCTGGACAGACTAACAAAAGAGCGTTGAAAAAGATACACAGTGTACACCGTCGAAACAAAGAGCACCGCTTTTGGTTGGTGCATGCCCGTTCTATTTGCATACATACAGAGAAAGTATCAATACAGCCTGAGATTTAAATGAATCCCAATTCTACAGCGTAATACTTGAAACAGCCTTACAGTTAAGCGGGGCCTTACTGTACATAAAAGCTTAATTGGAGCATTTTCAAATAAGGACACTCATGATTATAATTATAGGGTGAATACCTTTAGAAATATTGAATATATTTCTAAGATTTTAAGCTAAAAACTAACAAGTTTTCTAAGTGTACTAATTATTATACTCAAGAGTGTTATAGCTTTCATTATAATATACAACAGATTTTCTTAAGTTTATTTATATAAATTTGTTTATTTCGAGTAAAAGCAAGAGTGTTTAATTAAAAAGAAAACAAAACAAAAAAAAAAAAAGGTGGAAAAGCTTAAACAACAAATCCAAGGCTTCAAAGGCATTTTTGCTGAAACAAAACACTGGGGCCTTTTATGTTGTGAAGCCATCTTTGTTGAACACAAAAGAAAAAAAGGAAAACAAAGTGAAATCTGAGAAAATTCTTCAAAGAAATGTTTGTTGTTGTTAAAGAGAGCATCTCAAATACAAAAACAAAGGTATATTAATACAATATAAGGGGTATTCATATCAAACCCTGCTGTCAAGGAGAGTGGATTAGATAAATTGCTTTCAACACCAGATTCGTTGGGGAAATCTGTGGGTATTGTTATTAATTTAAATAACTCCAATGTGCCATGATGGGTCATATTCGTGTAGTGCCTTGTGGATTAGGAATTGTCTGTAGCCCGTTATGCTGTTCATCCGTTAGTATCTTGTTCTCTAATGGGGGTGGCCGTACTAATAAAGGAGTAGCTAAAAACTTTGATCGTTAGCTTAAAACTCATGGTTTTTAATAATCCGGATGATAATACCATATCGGAGAAAGCGATCAATTTTTTTATATTTTATTACTAAAGTTCCTTGACAAATATCCGAAAGGAGACAATTAGAGTCTTGAAGCTGTGTTTCGAGATGGATGTAGATAGTGTATAATGAGAAGTGAATGAAACAAGCTGTCACAGAGTACATTCAGAAATTTTGAATTCTAAAGCCTTCGAAATGTAATTTTCTTCGTATCTGTTTAAACCACACTGACGACTTTGAGGGTGATTGTAGAAGAATACGTTCCTGGAAATATTCTTTAAAAAATCTAGCATTTGTTGATACATGAGATCAAACATAGATAGAAATATACTTTACTTGGAGCATTTTTTTGGATTGGTCCAATTTTTAAGCACATTACCGATTGTGTGCAGCGGGCCCTGTCGATCGAATTTTTGTTCACAAAAATTGAAGAGGATATTGGCAACATTTGGTTTCAACAGGTCGGCGCTACGTGCTACACAGCCAAAGCTTCATTTTATGTTTTGCGCCCTGTTTTTGAAGATCGCATTATTAACCGCAGAGCTGATGTTGTTTTAACACCTTTGAACTATTATTTGTCGGGTGCCGTCAAAGATATGTGTTATGCCGACAAGCCAGACACAATTGACGCTTTAAAGGACGTGAGGCCATTGGTAATCGATAATGTGATAAAAAATTGGATCGATCGTATAGGCTACTGCATGGCCAGCCGAGGCAGTCATTTGAATGAAATTATTTTCCATTATTAACCGGAAGGATTGAATTTCCAATAAAAAAAAGAAATTTGAGAACATATTCACTAGTTTTTCTTTAAGCATTTTCAAAAAAAGAAAAAGTTATTTGGCAAACTCTTTAGTATTTGGCACAAAAAAATATGATTAATTATGAAAAAGTTATTAACTTGTAGTCTGGTAAAGGTAAGAAAATGGAAACACATTTTTAATCCGAACCTAATACCTGACGAGTTATGCTGTCATCAGAACTGATCTAGGCATAACAGCTTTCCAAGCTAACTTTCGTATCCCAATTCAGAGGAATACAGAATGCGTGATCGGCAATATTTTACGTCGCGTAATTGGTGGATACAACCCTTTAGGATTACGATCTAGCTTCTTATACCACTTTATGTTGTGTTTTTTAATTTTATATACGAATGGTGGGATCTACAGTCTAAAGTTGATTCTGAGCGACAGATTTTTGAGAAACTTTTCATTGCAATTTTATTTAGTTTCAGAGTTTATGCCAGCAATCTGCTGAAAGTCGCCGAAGAAATATTTATTCAAATTTCATTTTGCTGGAGATTGTCTGAGCAGGGGTTTTAACCGTGGCCTTAAGCCTAATAAGCCAACATACTACGTACTATACTAAGGCGACTACATTGTCAATATTTTAACACTCAAAAATGCTAGTCGATGCGTTGCTGCTCTGGTGTTGGCGGAGGCAGTAGTTTTATTAAGTAAGAGTTGAAAATAGCCAATAAAGAAAGGGAATACAACAACTTTTTGCATTTTCTAACAAGTCTCGGTATTTTATATGACTTTTATCGAAATTTTAAAAATTTTGAATTATTTATCTTGTGTGTCACAGTGATTGATCAGCCACAATGTGTTATTTAAGGAGAATCTAAGTTTATTATGGCTTTTAGTCGAACACATGAAATACCCCATGTGTATACATTTTTTATTTAAAAGCATTATTCCTCAAATACCAAGCCTGGGAATACCCTTGATGTACTCTTTAAAATTGTTAAAGAAAACATGGTATTGTAAAATACAAACTAAATTTTGAAAAGTATTAAAGCATTAAAACGATTACGTTGTTAATATAAGAAAAAAAAAAAGAAAAGGACTTTTATGTGTATTGAAACTATCATAAAGGATCTAGTCAAGTGAGGCATTTTCAATTTATTTCATTTCCATACAAAACGATAAATAAATTAAAATTTAAATCAAACATATTGGCAATTTGGTTAACTGAAATAAATTTCAAATACGGACACAGACAGCTATACTCGTACTCGTAGTTACTGAATGTAGAAATAAAATAAATTTAAATGTGCATTAAACATGAGTAAATTATTTAATACCACTAATGTACTCCAGCTCCAGACTATTTAAACAATATTGCACGGGAAGCGCTTAAATACCCCATTATTTTCGCTTTTTTATCGCTTCTAAGCTTACAAACCCTCATCTAAACAATTCAACTGGTTTCGTATAACCTCAACCGCATACACACTCACACTCACACCCACATAAATATTCTCTGCTCTGTGAATGTGTGAGTGGTATGGTGGTGTGATGGTGTGTGTATTGTGAACAAAATGATTTTAAAAGGGAATCGATAAAAACCATAAAAAATGATTACGCATCCTTCTATCGATTCTATCTGTCTATCGCTATCTATTGATAGGACAATATGACAATACGATGTGATTGTATTAGGAAAACACAATATAAAGTGTAAAGTTCACTGAACTCATTTAAAAAGGCCTTAACGTTTCAACCAACAACAACAACGATGACAACAACGACAAGACAACAATTGTCTGTATTTTTACTCAAATGGATTCTCTGAGTAATATGAGTAGAAAAGTTTTAAATTCCATCTTGTTGTTGTTGCTGTCGTTGGCGTTGGAGAAGCGTTAAATAAAAATTTATCGTAGATATCAGAGTTCTAAGTGGTTGATTGTATAGACATGGTAAGTATCTTCTCGTCCTATGCAATCTATGAAGATTGAGCAGCGTATAGAATAAAATCTCTTAGAAGTATATATGCAATGTAAGGAATTCTTTGTCTTTTATATGTGTATCTGTGTTTGTGTGTTTATGTTAATGTATGTGTATTTATATATAAAGATATTTGTTTATCTATTTAAAAATATTGTAAAAATAAAGTAGACAAGAACAGCAAATTCTTGCTAATAATTTCTAGCACTTGTTTACAGGCCTGAAAGTAGGAAGGAAGGTATTGTGGCAACTTTTGTATTTAAAAGAAAAGGAAAAGAAATTTTTTTTTAAAACATAAATTTAGATTCGTTGCTGATCTTTTGATAAAAAAAAAACTACAGACACTTATGCTTTACTTAAATGAAAAATTAGAATTGTCGCGTATAAATTGGTTAACACTTTCCACTTCGTCTTCCATTCTTACTGATATTGTTGAATTGAATTTAAGTCTTCTTAAATTTGAATAAAAATTTTTGGTGACAAATGGTAGACCTCTAAAGTTTACATTTAAGTTGTCACATTATTTGCCTTTATTTCTTGAAATTATCAGAGAGTTTATAGAGATGGGTAACATTGATAGAGATTATGTTATTCAATTGAAGGCCAACCAATATCAAAACATAGCAGTACTGCTTTCAATCTGATTGGAAACGTATTATCTGGTCTGATGACTCCAAATTTAAACACTTTCAGTAAGATGGAAAGCAGTACAGCTATCGAAGATCCGGGGAACGTGTTCAAAGATACCATGTGAAGAAAACTTTTAAACATGTATGCGAAAATATAATGGATTGGGGATGCTTAACAAGGTATCAAGTTGGCCCTCTATATTTAGTAGATGATATCATGCGAAAAAAGTCTATCTATGGATTCTGCAAGCCCATCTACCGAATTTTATGGACAAACGTGCTTATCCCGAATAAGAAATTGTTTTCCAACAGGATGGTGATCCGAAGCACACAGCAAAAAATTGTAAAGATTTGGAGTGGGAAACAAAATTTTCAATTGATGGAATGGCCAGCCCAAAGTCCCGACCTCAATCCGATTGCAAATCTTTGGTGATTCGTGAAAAGCCGGCTCAACATGGACAAACTTTGGGATCGTATAAATGCGGAATGGAATCGAATTCCAAAAGATGTTTTTGAAAATTAGGTAGAAAGCATGTCAAATCGCGTAAATCAAGCTATTTTTACTAAAGCTATTTTTACCAATTCGAAACTACAGAATTTTGAGAAACTTTTCATGGCAATTTTATGTACTCTTAGAGTTTTTGACAGAAATCTGCTGAGAGGAAATCGTCGAATAAATATTTTTTCATATTTCGTTTTTTATGTCTTGTCGGGGATTTGAACCCTGGCTTCGTGTCTAATAAGCCAATAAAGTACTTAGTAGACCACGGCGACTACTAAAGGTTAAACACTCTCGGAATTACGGAATTATTATATTTTATTGTATGCCAAACTGTCGCATGTGATTAGTTCGATAAATAAAATAGGAATATCGGCATATATATACGTTTTTTTTCAAGCAAGTTCTAAAATATCATGGTTGCCATCTTTCGTTGCCTACAACTATACACTCACGGAAAATTTATTCGCTTTACTTGAAGTTGGTGAAAACAAGAGAGAGTTACTAAGTATTTAAATCGATAGAGGAGTAAGTACTTCCTTTCCCATCACAGATTCTAACCTGTTACACAATAATGTGCCTGAGGTAATTATTTATTTTTCACTTTAAATATTAAACAACCCTCGTAGCATATAAAAATTTAACACATTGAATAAGAACGACTTTTTTTTTTTTTTTTGAATGCATTAGCAGACACCATTTATTCACCCACTAACGCAAACATGAAACTCACATAAACACACATTAACAACTTTAACAGCTGAGTAGTTAAATCAATGAGTAATTTACGTTAAAGACTCTCATGAAACATAGAGAGAGCGGTGGTTGATTGGTTGGTTGGTTGTTTATTTGTTAATACACGTACTGTTGTGTTTGTGTTAGGTATTGTTAAGAGCGACTGAATGCCATTAAGTGGTTCAATTTTATGTTGTCTACTTTCGGGCTGTCAGAGAGAAGAATGAATGAAAATGAAAAACAAAATCATTCACAAACAATATCCAGCAGAAATATTCTTGTGCATTAAAAACGAATCCTTGTTCATATACATGATAATAACAACAAAAAACATGAGTTTTTTTCTTTTCTTTCTAGCTTTAAGCTTATATGTATGTGTGGGTGTATGTACGTACGTGTGAGGGAGTGTAATGTGCGTGTGTATTTTTTCTTTGTGGCAATCAATATCAAAAACAAAAAATAATAAAGAGGAAATTAGGGGGAAAAAGAGGAAAACAAAAGCTTTATAAAAGCATTTTAACTTCATCAACAAAGGCAACAGCAGTCGAGAAAATTTATTTTGTATAGAAGGCCTTTCAGCTGTCCCCCTGTCTATTAAATGCCATTACGCTTTGCATGCGAAAGTAGAATATAAATAAAGTAGACACAAAAGATAACAAAAACAAATAGAAAAAAATAAAAATAAAGAGAAGTGAAAACTTTGTGTCTGTTACAAATCCTTCTTCCTTTCCTTTACAAGTACATGGCATCATGATATAAAATCATATTGTGTTGAATGTCTTTCATACTTTTTCTCGTTTTCCCTTAACTCAATATTTTCTATTCACACAGCCTAAATCTATAAAGTAAACACAATGATGCATTTCAGGGGGACATACATACTTTACTGGTAATTCATGAAAATTTTAGCTGGTGGCAGTAGGGATGGCACTTATTTGTCAAATTTACTTCATTATCGTAAAGCCATGAATATTTTATTGTTTTACGTGGTTCTTTTTTCTAAAATCAATTTCAATTTGTTGTTGTTTCATATACGCATGCATCCACAATACCGAATTTTATTTTAATAGAGCCTCACAAAAACATATTTTTGTTTGCGTTGTATTTTCCCAATTGTTTATTTTTTTGTTCAATAACGACCAAAAACTGTCTGCGTAATGAAGTTTACATTGTAATACTTTGCGATAAGAATCAAAAATTACGTCGGCGACGACAATATATTCTAACATTTGCCCGCTAATCACTCCGGGCTTATATATAAAGCCCATGTGAAAAATGTCACATTCGAATACATTCAAATGGGGGATACAAAATCATTTATTTGTACATAAAATTATGAATTGGTAAAATGAGTGCGCATACATACGCATACATTTGGTTTCAAAAAAAAAAAAAAAGTTAAATTAAAATCAATATTGATCGAAAACTTTCGCAATTACAATGTAATTCAAAAATAAATTTATTATCAATGGCGGTGGAGTTTTTAATTTTCATATTTTTCCAAAAAGGAAAATTTAAATTCAATGCTCATGTATGGTATGCTTTCAGTTTTAGAAATACCAAAGGTGGTATGTAATGATTAATGTGAGAGACTGCGAGAGCTCAAGCAATTCCTGTAGATGATAAAATAATTTTTGATCATGATTTTCGAATTTAAGAAATTAAAAAGGCTACGATTCATTTCGCAGTAGTTCAGCTAGGATTTACACTGTCCTTTCAAAGAAATCAAAATCATCAACGAATATTTTTGCAAGTTTGGTTCTCGTGGAACAATAAAATCCAAACATGCTAAGTTCGACTCCGGTATTGGATTTTTAAAAATTTAAAGAAACACAGACAATTTATAAAAGTGAATATAACATCCAGAGGGTCCAATAAATATGTGCTTATCGGTTAACTTTTGAAGATTAAATTTCTTACATTTGTCCAGCATTGCTATCAGTATCTCAATGTCAGCTGTATTCCTAAATAGTGTCCACTAGTCACGAGCGTTAATGTATTCTCCCAAAACTAGACTAGTGGACTAGTGCAGATATTACGCCTTACTCCAGAACGTAAGATTAATGTATATATATAATTGGTCATTACAACCATTCAGTCAGGATTATTGACCTAGTTTCTCACACTACTTATGTTGTGTGTGTTTTAATTTTATACATAAGTGGAGGGACCTACAGTTTAAAGTCGACTCCGAACGACAGATTTTATGAGAAACTTTTCATGGCAAGTTTATTTACTCTCAGAGTTTTTGCCAGAAATCTGCTGAATGGAAATCGCCAAAGAATAATACTTTTTGTATTTTATTTTGATGTCTGGCTTGGGACTAGAACCCTGGCTTTACGTCAAATAAGCCAATACACTACCTACTAGAACACAGTGAAGTAGGAAGATTAATGGGGGTAACAAAATTTTGGCGTGTACAGTATGGTGCATACTACATTCTTATTGACATTTGTCAACCCTGATCAATTTTTATATTTTAAAAAGTTAGGAATTATTGCATGATATCTTGCAGAAGAACACCATAAAGAAAGAGTCAATGAGGCAGAATTCACTACGCGTGCACAAATATTGCAAATTTAGGGTGCATTGCCACTTTTTAAAGTGTCTTTGGCAATTTTGTTTGTTGATGAATTTTCCGTGCCAAAAGCGAGCATCCCCTCTTGAGGATAGTTTTTCAATGGCAAAACATTTCTTACACAGCACTAGTGTTTGTTATCAGAATTCCAACTTTGCAAGCGTTGTTCAGTTCGCAATCTATTGATGTGAAATGGCAAACCTTGTTTGACATCCTTGAATAGACAAATGTAACGAACCTCAGATTTTTTTATTAAGGTAAATTGTAAAAATTCCAATCTACGAATGGAGGGACTTAATGTCCTAAGAAAATAGGAAAAGTAAGAAGGTTCTTATTACTATACCTGTAACCATATTACCAGTTGTACTGCCCCCAATCTGTTACCCCGATAAAAATTCAAATGTTGTTTGGTGTTAAGAAGTATAACATTTCGTTTAGCGTTTGATATGTATTTATTTATTTATTTATTAATAACAATACAATTACAAATTATATTCTAATTCTATACGAGCTGAGTAACTTCGACCATATGCTCGGTGTAGTGTCACAGACCAGAGCCTCTGGTGGGAATCGAACCCACGACCCTCACGCTAATAGTCTAGCACACTACCCACTAGACTACCAGGGCGCTCCGTTTGATATGAAAACAGTTGTTTACTTCTGAAATGCATTAAATCTGTTCAGGATGCAAGTATGTACTCTGACGATACATTTTTTTGATCACAGCTCAGAACAAATGCCCAATGCAAAGGTCGGTTACTATCCTCACACTATTACGGTATAGTCTGATGCATGGATTCAAATCTCTACTCATTTTCAAACCCATATGGTTAGAGATAAGCCTCCACTTCTTTTCAACTACACCTTTTTAGTTGGTTATAGCTTACGATGTATGAAACTTTTTAGTTTTGCTCAGGACAAGTGTCCAATGCAAAGGTCGGTTATTATTCTTAAACTATTATGGGATAGTCTCAAACTAATATGGTTTGAGATAAGCTTCAACTTTTTCTTAACTACACCTTAGTTGTTTATGACATTCGAAGTATGTAACCTTTTAGTTTTGGTTGAAACTAGTAGCCATTTTTACAAACTAGCGATACTATAATTCAATTACATTCCTTGGAAACATTTTACGTGACGTCATACCTTTGTTCTGAGTTGAATCTGCAATAGGCAATAATTTTATGAAATCCAATAAAAAACTTTTTCTTTAAAATTTATTTCCAAAATCTATAGAAATTAATATTTTCACCATAATCACAACAAATCTTTGTATTTTTTTTTTGCTTTTAAATATTTTTTAACACTTCACAAATAAGCAAAAGAAGAGAGAAAATTAAAGCAAAAATACAAAAAAAAAATAATCAATAAATCCTTTATACTTGCATGCTATGACACCACGACACAACACAATACAGCACAACACGATATCTCATATATAATATGTACTAAAACTAATACAAAGAACATATCACACATACACTGGCATATTGGCACTCTTCTGTGTATGTATTTGTGTGACTCTCTCAGTTATATGGTTGGTTGTTGGTTCTCATTTGTTTTGTTTTGTCTTGTTTTGTTTTGTATTTTTTCTTGCCATATTTTTAGGACATTGTACTTTTGTGGTCAATAGACTTGTTCAAAAGCAAAATTGGCTTTTTATAAAAACCGGAACAAAAACAATGGCAAAACAAAAACGAAACAGAGAAAAAAATAATAAACATCAACCGACTAAATAATAAAACCTAAAAGCAGCATGGAAAAGGCGAAGGGGTAGGGAAATGATATAACGGGCGAAAATAAAAATGTGAAACTCAATTAAGTTTATTTTACTGCACAAAATTCCTTAGAGGTTTAATGAATATTTAGTTTTTATTCTCTTTCTTTCTCTATCTCTCTCTGTGTGTGTGTGTGTATTGGTCTCTTCCTCTCTGTTTTACACGGTCTCTTTGGTCTCTTTGGTTTCTGCTGTGTTTTTTCTTTCTTGGCTATTGTTGTGGATTAATGTACAACATATGTACGTATACAGCTGACTCATTGGCATGTTGATGTTGTTGCTGAACACTATGGGGCGGTTTAGATTTTGGGGGTAAAAAAAAGAAAAATAGAAAACAGGAGAGAAAAAATGGAATGGAAGGAAAAAAAAATTGTCAACCACAACTCAAGGCACACAAATCACTATTTGACACACTCACACCCCATAATACAACATGTACTTGTGTTGTATATCAATTGATACCGTTACTTATGGTACCAACCATGCATGTATGGTTGCCTTTAAATATACAGTTATTTTAAACATTATCTCACATCTACATGTACATGTACATGTACATGTACATCTACATTTACAGTAAGTGGTTAGGGAATGTTGATTAATTTCCAATTTATTATCGAATTTTTTTTCTCTTCTTTTAATTCTCTTTTTCTATTGTGGTGGTATTAGTTCATTTTCCTTGTGTGTGTGTGTTTTTTATTTTATTTTAATCGCTTAAATTTTTTTTTCCTAAGGAAGTGTTAATTACTTTCGGTATGTTAGTGTTGTTTTTGTTTGTTGTTTGTTTTTCTTTTCTTGTTTTTAAATTTTGTTGCTGTTGTTGTTGTTGACTCATAAGAAATCCATGGCATGGGCTTTTAAATTCAATGATTATACAGAACCGGTAAAACACTATGTTTAGCAATTCATTTATTTTTAGCTGATGGCTGGCATGTGGTATTGTTTTTGTTTCCAACTTTTTTTTTGTTTTTTCTGCAGTTCATTAATTTGCTTCCTTCTAATGGTAGATACAGCCTGCTATTGGCATTATTTTTAATGGTAATCGCTATAGCATTAGTTAAAGTCGACTGGTTGTAGACATTCTGTTAAAGTCTAAAGAAATTTTTTTTTAATTTTAATTTAGTTTTTTTTTATTATTAAAATTTGATTATAACGGGTGGGTTATCAATCACTTTAAATTTGAATCATCGGTTATTATGAAACTGTTAACAGTTATGTCTGTCACAAAATTCAATACATTTTTGGGATTTATTGGGCCAACGATGATGTATGATGATGTCGATTTTGCAAAAAAAAAAAAAAATCATTTTTTCAAGTGAAGCTCATTTTCATTTTGGTGGGTACGTTAATAATAAAAATTCCCATATTTGGCACTCAGAAAATCCGCACGTGAACTTATAGAGGCCAATGCACCATATCCATTGCGAGTGACTGTTTTTTGCGGCTTGTTCGAAGCCATGATTGCCCATTTGTTTTTTGAAAATATGGACGACTCTATCATTACGGTCAATGGATACCGCAATCGGACCATGATATCTGATTTCTTGTGGCCACTCTTCATGGTATTGATGTAAACAGTGTTTGGTTTCAACAGGATGATGCAACTTGACATATATCTTAAACGTTTGATGGCCGGTTTAATTAGCCGAAAACCGTTGGACTATTTTCTGTGGAGTGTCGTTAAAGAAAAGTATTAAACTGCCAAACTAGAGACAATTGAGCATATGACAATTGAGCATTCCTGATGCTATTGCCGAGATATAAACGAAAAAAAGCACAAAATTTGGACCAATTCAATAAGGTCTTGTGAGGCATATGTATTGCATAATATTTCATTTCTAACCGGAACAATTTTACTTCACAACAAAGACATACATACATACATACATAATTGGTCATTAGAACCCATCAGTCAGGATTATTGACCTAGTTTCACACACCACTTATGTTGTGTGTGTTAATTTTAGAAATGAGTAGCGGGACCTACAGTTTAAAGTCAACTCCGAACAACAGATTTTATGAGAAACTTTTCGTGGCAATTTTATTTACTCTTATAGTTTTTGCCAGAAATCTGCTGAGAGGAAATCGCCGAAAAAATACTTTTTGTATTTTGTTTTGATGTCTAGTCGGGGACTCGAACCCTGGCTTTTACGTTTAATAGGCCAACACACTACCTACTAGAACCATTTCTGTTTTATTGCATTTGTAAAATTAAACTTTTAAAAATCCCACCCTGTACAACAGATTCACTGTAAATTTTTTTTTTCAATTTCTCAATGAACATTGTAAAGATTTCTTAATAGAATCCCAAATATCTCTATTAAATTAACAATACTTTTTTGTAAATCTCTGCTACTATAACAAATGCTACATAATTAATACCCATCACATCTCTACTTATAGTGCAACCTTCAAAGACCAACAATAGTGTCCTTATAAAATCAAATTAGTTTATCTATCTGTGCCATTTAATTTTAAGCTCGAAGGCAAATTGTATGGAAGAGAAAAACAAAAAAGGAAGGAAAAATTGTCATCACAATTATTTTGCTTTTGATTTGCTCATTCTTTTTCCATTCTATCTGCTAGAATTTAAGGAAAAAATGGGAAATGATTTCATTGTGGCCAATTGATACAAGGTTATAATGCCTTAAAGGCTTACTCTTAAAAGTAGCTACATGGTAATAAAAAAAAAGGAAAGATTCCATACATCCATCTACACTGTACAATTTGTGTAATTGTATTGGTTTGGATAGGGCATTCAAAACACTTGAACTTAGATAAAATAGATTTCGATTAAATTTGATGAATTCATTTGAATACTGCCTTAAAAAATCCTTGAATGGTTTCTTGTATTTGAAGAACGAATAAAAATTTTATATTCATTCAAATTCTTTCTTTTTTTTGATAATATTATGATTGCCTAACTCAACGATATGTGAAAAAAAAACACAATTTGCCGATTCCACTTTGATAATTTGGATATCCGTCCATAAAATAGAAATCTTCTAGAGTATAATCATCCAAACTTCAAAAGCATAACTTAACTGAATTAACTTGTTTCTATTTCTTCATGATAAAGTTTTTGGAATATGTGCCAAGACATAACACCGCATTTGTAATCATTCCAATATGTTAAATTGCTTTGGTTTTAATACCCCAGTTTGGACACCAAACCGAAACATCAACTGAACAAAACAGTCCAGGATTTACGTCATTAGGATACGGAAACCTGAAATCGCCGTGGTCTTATAGGTCGTGTATTGGCTTATTAGACTTAAGGCCCAAGTTCAAATTCCAGGTCAGACATCAAAGCCAAATTATGAAAATATTTCTTCGATAAATAAAATTGCCATCAAAAGCTTCTCAAAGATTTTATCTTTTGGAGTCAGCTGTAAACTGTAGGTCCAGCCACTCATTTATAAAAAAAAATTAACGTCCACAACATAAGTGGTTTGAGAATCTAGGTCATAATCCTGACTGAAGGTATTGTAATGACCAATTATGCATGTACGTATGTACGATACCGAAATCTACTTCACTTACAAGCCTAATTTTCTTTAAAGACAAATATTCTCGAAGCCTCTTTATATTCTTCCCCGTAGCCTAGCAGGTAGAAGGTCAGACATCTCGATCAAATCAAAATATGAAAAATATGTCTTCGGTAACTCTCTCTCTCTCTCTCTTTCCAGATTGGTTGCAAAAACTCTGAGAGTAAATAAAAATTGCCATGAAAAGTCTCTCAAAAAAACTGTCGGTTGGAGTTGACTTTAAACTCTAGGTCAAGTCACTCATGCATGAAAATAATACACACACAACATAAGTGGTATAAGCAGCTAGGTTGCAATCCTGACTAAAGCAACTTCCTCTCTATAGCCTTCGGGATAAAACTCTGAGAATAAATAATATTGCCATGAGAATATTATTAAAAGCCTGTCCTTCGGAGTCCACATTTAAAGTAGGTTCGGCCACTTAAGTATGAAATTAATGCACACAACATCAGTTCCGTGAAAAGCTAGGTTGTATAGATATTTTATGTTAGGACTAGTGTACAGAATGTTCCTATTGCTTCCGAGAAAAAGTGTGTTCAATTAAAATTTCCCAGATGTTTTTGTTATAGTGACACAGAAACTAGTCTATACTGCTACTTTAATTTTTATTTCTACAGTTGCGGCATTAAACGCAAGATCCAAAGTTTAAATACCTCCATATATACTTGAAAAACAATATTCGTAATCGATTAGGTTAATCGAATTTTTAATTACAAAAAACCTTGAAAACTGAAATACAAAAACAATAAGTTTTTAATATCGCGTCCGCCATCTAACGTTTTTTTTTTGTCAACTAGTGCTTATTTCGTGAAAGGTAACACTTAGCTCATGTCTGATTCGACAGATAATTAGTTTTATCCTTCCGCTGAACGAATATTAACCATTCAATGGGTTTTCGCTTCGCTAAGCGGGCCTGCGATCGACTTACAGAAGATACTGATTTTGGCAAAAAAAATAATTTTTTCAGATGAAGCTCATTTTGATCTTGGCGGGTATGTAAACATACATAATTGTCGCTTTTGGGGCACAGAAAACCCCCACGAATACATTGAAAAGTCGACGCACCCAAAACGAGTCACTGTTTGGTGCGGCTTTTGGTGGAGAGGTATAATTGGGCCATTTTTCTTCGAAAATGAGCAAGGAATGGTCGTTACAATCAATGGCGATCGTTATCGGGCCATGTTGAAAGAATTTTTATTCACAAAAATTGAAGAGGAGGATATTGGCAATATTTGGTTTCAATAGGACGGCGCTACGTGACACATAACCAAAGCTACACTCGATGTTTTGTGCCCTGTTTTTGAAGATTGCATTATCAACCGCAGAGCTAATTTCGTTTGGCCACATTGGAGCTGCGATTTGAGACCGTTAGGCTATTATTTGTGGGGTGAAGTCAAAGATAACTGTTACGCCGAAAAGCCAGAGACAATTGACGCTTTAAAGGACAATATTCGTACAGCTGCACACAATCGATAATGTGCTTAAAAATTGCACCAATCATAAAGGCTACTACATGGCCAGCCGAGTTAACCATTTGAATGAAATTATTTTCCATTATTAATCGGAAGGATTGTACTTTCAAATAAAAAAAGAAATTTAAGAAAATATTCTGAAGTTTTTTAAAAGCATTTTCAAAAAAAAAAGTTATTTGGCTGACCCTTTTTAAGAAAACATAGCCAAACCGGTTTTCGTTTTTGGCATTTGGTTACTTTAGTTTTTGGCAAAAGTTCTAAAACAAAAAAAGAAGGAAAGAAAATTAGAAAATGTAATGAAATGCAATGAAAACAACAACAATCAGGATTTGATATCAGGGCATGATTAGGATAATAACAGCAATAATTGTAACCAATTCCGTTTATTTTTTTTTTTTTTTTGCTATAGAACATAGGGGTTTATTACATATTCATGTAATTAGTTTAACTATGGTTTTAAGCAGTACACCACCATAGAGGAGATGGGGTAGAGGGATATGAATAGTGATTTGCGTTTAAATACAAAGTGATTGGTGGCTATTGCGGTCTAAATATTTGCTGGTAAAATAGCTATTCACTCTTGATATTGCTACATTGCTAGACATGCATTTGGTGTTGGTGGTGGTAGTGGTTGTGTTGATGATGGTGATGATGGTGGTGCTTTACAATTATTTACAATTTAGATTTGAAATGTGTTGATACGAGTATAAATATTTCTGTGGTTACATTTGAAGCGAACAATTTTTGTTTTTTTTTTGTTTTTTGGGCTGTTAATTACTAATGAAAAAGAAAAAAAGAACAGGTGGAATTTTAATTTGAATTAAATTTTTGTTTTCTATTTATTTTGTTCTACTATTTGCCTAAAATTTATATCATGTTATTGGCAGAAATAACATGCAATTGTTTTTACTAGTAATTGTTAACAATTTTCTCGATTTTTTTTTGGTTTTATTTTTATTTTATATTCTGTTTTATAATATATCTGACAACTATGTACCAGATACGCTAGTATTTGTTTTTTTTTTCTTTTGTTAAAAATTGTTGAAATGACACCCCTAAACAAGACCGAATTTTGGTCATTTTTACTGTATCAGCCAAATACTCGCTTGTTCAGGTGTACCACTTTAACTGATTTTTTTGTTTTTCTTTCCTTTTCTCATTTTATTTTTAGCCGATTTTATTTATTTTTTATTATTTTTGTTTTTATTTCAGAAAAGGTGGCAAGTTACTACTATAGTTACACAAAGTTTTTTTTTACACTAGTTTACACACTACGGCATACAACACAAGTTAATTTTTTATTTAAAAAAAATTTTTTTTTGAATTTTTTATTTTAGATTTACATGCACACTACATAGTTGGACTATTTTAGGGGGAATTTTTTTTCTGTTTGGTTTTGTGTTTTTTCGTCAGAGTTTTAAGGGTAATTTATGGTAGAAAACAAAACAACACAAAGGAATGTAATACAATGCCATAAAGGATTTATACAAAGGATTTAAAGAAATGAAATAAAGTAACAAAACCAAAAACAAGAGAAATGAAAATACAATATATTTGCTAAGGAATTATTTTTACTGTCACCAAATACCTTAAAATATCGTAAATAAACTAAAAAAAATCGTTCCTACTAATTTTTTTTTCTGATTTACAAGCAATACTCAAGTGATGGACTATGTCTAGGCAATAGATTATGTTACATAGGAAAATAGTTTATGGAAAGGCGAAAAGAGGGATGAATGTTTATGTATATTAGATTTTATAGCCAATACCTGTGAAAGAAACTATAAGCACTACGTAGGGAACGAATACTTACTTCTTTAATTGGTCATTACAACCCTTAAGTAGTGATTACGATCTAGTTTCTCACACCATCGATGTTGCGTTTCTTAATTTTATGCATGAATGTTGGAACCAACTATTAAAAGTCGATTCCGAACACAGTTCTTTGAAACTTTGCGTAGCAATCGTATTTGAATTCAGTTCTTTTGCCAGTCGAAGTGGAAATCGAAGTCGCCATAGTCTAGTAGGTAGTGTATTGGCCTATTAAATGTAAAGCCATGGTTCGAGTCCGAGGCCAGACATCAAAACAAAATACAAAAAGTATTTCTTCGGTGATTTCCTCTCAGCAGATTTCTGGCAAAAAGTCTGAGAGTAAATTAAATTGCCATGAAAAGTTGCTCATAAAATCTGTCGTTCGGAGTCGACTTTAAACTGTAGGTCCCGCTACTCATGTATAAAATTAGCACACACAACATAAGTGGTGTGAGAAACTAGGTCAATAATCCTGACTGAGGGGTTGTAATGACCAATTATGTATGTATGTATGTCTTTGTTGTGAAGTAAAATTGTTCCGGTTAGAAATGAAATATTATGCAATTCATATGCCTCACAAGACCTTATTCAATTGGTCCAAATTTTGTGCTTTTTTTCGTTTATATCTCGGCAATAGCATCAAGAATGCTCAATTGTCATATGCTCAATTGTCTCTAGTTTAACAGTTAAATACTTTTCTTTAACGGCGCTCTACAGAAAATAGTTCAGCGGTTTTCGGCTAATTAAACCGGCCATCAAACGTTTGAGAGATATTTCAAGTTGCATCATCTTGTTGAAACCAAACACCGTTCACATCAATACTATTAAGAGTGGGCACAAGAAATCAGATATCATGGTGCGTTTGGTGTAACCATTGACCGTAATGATTTAGTCGTCCATATTTTCAAAAAACTAATTGGCCAAACTTGTCTCCGCTCGACCAGCCACAATAAACCGTCACTCGTAATGGATGCAGTGCATTGGCTTCTATAAGTTCACGTGCGGGTTTTCTGAGTGCCAAACGTTCGGAGTCGACTTTAAACTGTAGGTCCCGCTACTCATGTATAAAAAGAACACACACAACATAAGTGGTGTGAGAAACTAGGTCAATAATCCTAACTGAAGGGTTGTAATGACCAATTATGTACTATTATGTCTTTTGCCAAAAGACTGCTAAGAGGAAATCTCCCGACGTTTCAACCATTGCCTCACGTCTAATAAGATAACACAATATTCCACAATATTCGGAACACTTTTCATTGCAGTATCGATGAAACAGTGAAAGATTAACTACATTGCAATGTAGTCATGCTATTGATATTCGTATACATGGTCGAGAATCCCCAAAATCGTGTTCGAAACACGGGCACACACAAGGGGGTTGAATTGGTATTAAGATTTTTTATAAAAGCTTTAAATAATAACCCCAAATGGCTCGAAATTAACTCATAAGAATGCTTCTTTTAGCATTTATAAATAATTTACGGCTTGAAGCATACAATGCACTGATTTTTTATGTCCAGAATATCAAGAACTTCGGAAATTCCAAAATTTACATCACTAGCGGATATCTTTCGCTTATGAATCAATAAGAAATATTGAATCTTTTAAGACTGGATTTATTTCATCTGATAAGACCTCATATACAATATAGCAACTCATATAGTCGAATTGGAAAGCTTGATAAGCAACGAGTATTCAAAACGATGAGTAGATTCGAGTCATACTTATAATTTCGGTTACTTATACGCATTCATACTTATTTTAATATGATACTCATGCTACTCATACTCAAAGTTGGAACTACTCGTGGTACTTATACTTAATAATACGCATGATGTTATTGACTTCGACTCGTCTCTACTTAACATTTACACGAAGCACAAAATAAGCATGATTCGCGTACGAGCACTCCAATACTCACAAGAAGATTGTGTGTATGCTTTGCTTGTTGTCTTTGTCTTTGTCTATGTCTTTCCTTTCTTCTTTGTTTGTACATGCAACAACAACAAAGGCTATAAATTTTGATGAATGATTCGAATCAATCGAATCACTTATAAGTATTATAAGTATTTTTCTAAATTTATGAATCAGAATGAGTAGGCGTATGAATCAAACCGATTTCGAATGTTGTGAGTTTGATGTCAACGTTGTACTCATACTCATTGTAACCTAAACTTATAAATCTATATTGTAACGAGTACGAATGAATCAGAGTAGTTGAATTTCAATTCTGTTGATTCACTCATACGCAAAATTGGATTAGTACTTAAGAGTAGCGGAAAAACGATTCATTGCTGATCTCTGGTCTAAACAGAATTAGTTTCGATAAAAGTATTCCCTAAACAGAACCTATAAAATGATTTGCAAATATGTAGAACCACTAACTTACTTTCAACATTTGAAATAATTTCGAATAAATTTCATACAAATTTATTTTGATTTTACGAGTTTTTTTTATAATAATATTGAAATGATCCTGATTAGAGATCGTAAATAGCATCCTGATTACACTTTTCAGAGAGTAAAGACAACAGGGCATCAGTGTGGTAGATTTTACAAAATGGTTCGTCATGTTGCTTACTTGCTTTTAGTACAAAGCATTTCTTTTATTTTTATATTCGATTACCAAGATAAAGAAGTAGTTTGTCTAATGTGGCAAGAGTAGGATGAGAAGTCTACAGTTGACCAAAGTCATCTCCCTCTGAGAAAATGTATTGAGTACAGCAAGTCTAGTAGGTAGTGCGTTGGCTTATTAGCGGTGAGGACGTTGAAATCGCCTTAGTCGGGTAGGTAGTGCGTTGGTTTATTGGACGTGAGGCTGTTTTTTAAACCCTAGTGCAAACATCTCGAACAAAGAAAAAAATTGCCCTGAAAACTATCTTAAAAATCTGTCATTCGGAATCGCCTTTACACAGTGGGACTGCCACACAACATGGGTGGTGCGAGACACTATTTTGTAATCCTGACTAAAGTATTGTAATGCATAATTAAGTGCGATGATGGATTTGTTCTGTAAGTCCTACTCAATAAGAAGCGCTGTCTGATATTCCAATTACATTTGTTGCAGATGCTGTCCTATATAAAGGTATAGAGGTTGCTTGAAGAGAGAATAAACAACGTACTTTGCTGGTATATAAGGTTTTGGGAAGGGAGTACATCTCATTTGAATAGACTGAAGAAATTTTGATCAACTCTCATAGGTGCAAAGTTTGTATTGCATTAATAATTTAAGGTTTGCTGTTCGAAATTCAGTTTCGGCTGGTAAATGATTCTCACAACTCCTTTGTAAACAATCACTCAAAAATTAGCTTGATTTCTGTACTATAAGAAATAAAGAAGTTTGATTTTCGAATATGTTATGCAAAATCTCTCTTTTTTCTCACAACATAAGTCGTGCGAGAAGCGAGGCCGTAAACCTGACTGAAAGGTTGTAATGGCCAATTCAAAATGTTTAAATATTAAATAAAAACTTAAATATATTTCGTTACAAAGATATTTGATATATATTTCCAGAACAAAAAAAATGTAAAAACAATTAAACTTTTAATTATTGAAGGGTAAATTCAAATTACAAATAATTTTATTCTGACAACAGTTGCGTTTTCATTTTTAACGTAATTCCATAATGCACAATACAAATGATACCAATAAAGTTCGCTTTATTTAAGAATACAATGGCCGACTGACTATTTCATTTTATTTTCAATAGCAAACATTATTATTCATTGGAAATAATAATAAAATTAATAACAACAACAACTATTTGAAAACATAAAACCATCATTACATCAGCATTATAACGAACGAATTCATTTTTCAATTTTTATAACGATTAGCATGTAGTGGCATAGATTTTTAGAGAAATAAACAAATCATTTCGATTTCATGGACAATAAATTAAAATTCATAAAAAGGAATTATAAATGAAATACAATATTAGGACAATTGGGACAATTGCTGGTAATTTCATTAGCCCATGACGATATACATATGTGCATACATGAATGCGAAATTCTCTAAAATAAATACAGAAATCCATGATTATATTGACAATTTCAAATTCAAATGCAAAACAATTGTTTGAGCAATAAATGTGGAGCACGATAATAATATTAAAACTTTTATGTTTATTGGTTAAAATGAAACTGCAATTTATTTTTCATTAAATAGTAAAATATGCAATGATTATTCCAAGTTCAGTTTTCAAATAATTGCTTAGTAAAAATATATTTGAAAAATATTCGAAAATGAAAGTGCGATGCCTAATATAACGTATTTGCCTTGTTAATGGAAAAAGTCATAGAAAACAGCAACGCGTTACACAGCGAAAGTCTACATAATACCCTAAAATTTACAACAAACTGTGGCTTTTTTTGGTTCGTTGGAGGCTCACAGATCTCTTGCAGATTAGTACATTCAATCTGGAATAGATCTCATTGCTGAAAATGATTTTCCGTTGAAAATACGAGTTTGGATCGAATATCTGCACACATAGATAGATGCGTAGTTCCTTACGCCAATCATTTTGTGTCTGTTAATTTTCTACATGGGTGGCGGGAACTACAGTTTAAAAATGACTCCAAACGACAGTTTTTTGAAAAATTTTTAATTGCAATTTTATTTACTCCCAGAGTTTTTGCCCGAAATCCGTTAATAGGATGTTGCCGAAGAAATATTTGTTGGCGATAGTTGACCTGGTGGGAGCCAACTCCCTACCTACCAGAGGCTTCATTAGACAGATCGCCTATTTTAATAAGAACAATTTAAATATTTGTACGTGCTTTAGAATACTATATCCGCCCATGGTGATTTGTCAAAATAGACTGGCAACTATTTCAATATCTTGAGCAATCATCAATTTTTAGCCCTCTCTCATTTTTGTAGCTGGATTGTAATTACAACACGTCATCTTAAGTAAAGAGTAACACTTGTCCTGAGATGTTACTACGGGGTTGGTAAACAATCCAAGACGTATAGTTTTCTATTGAAGAAAAACATCTCTCATCTTGCCAGCTTTATTCAATGATGCCAAAATGAATAATGAAGAAAGGCAAATGAATCATCATTCTTTGTTAAAAAGAGAACAATTCTGTGTAAAATTTTTGTGGTCCTTTATGTATTAATAGATGGATGAATCATGTGTATTATGACAAAGTATGAACATACGTACTTATATGCAATAATGAGACGGTAGACCAATCACCTGCTTACCGGGTAAAAATTGACTAATGAAACTAAAACAAAATAAAGGAATAGTACAATGATTAGAGATAGATTTTGTAACAATCTTATACAATACATATGGAAACTACGAGAAAACACAAAATTATAGGCTAATAAATTGCAAGTATGAGTAAAATTTACTGCCTGCCAATTAATATACGAAAAATTAAGTTCTTGATTTTGAGGAAGAAACAAAAAATAATCATAACACAAGGATACAAACCTCTTTGAAGGTAGAGTTTTAAATTTATCAGTCAATGACAAGTGGGAAGGTTCGAAAGGAATATGATGTTCTATTGGAATGACAGGAGAAATATTTTTAATTGAAACATTTGCCAAAGGTAACATGAAATTTGAAACGAAGTTTTCTTCTGGACTCTTATGGACAATAGAGGTATGGACTGATAAAGCAGTTAAGTGATGTTGATTTGGTAACGCGCAATGTTGATTTGGTAACGAATAGCCTAAAGAACATGACTCGTTTCGATGACATACCGATGTATCAATATGGTAAACTAAAAAAGACGTTTTATTGTTATTAAAATCATTCTATTTTTTAAACGTTAAGTTTTAAATTTTAGAAAATTGAATGCCATGTAATTTTTAATATCTATTTCATGTACATGTGGTCGGGGCAATGCCGTAGATGATATTTCAGCAGGTCCAATTTGGCAGTTTTTCTACAAAATCAGAGGGTTATCTTCCAGGACAGGAAACAATTGTTCTTTGTTTCTGTACAGGGGAGACTTCACATATAACTTCAAAAATTTTGCATCAGATTAATTGCTTACCTGCCTAGCAATAGGTTTATGTTGTCAAATGCCTCATAGCTTTGTTAAACTAACATGTGAAACAATTCTGATTCTTCCATTTTGTGCAAAAAAAGTCATTGATTATACCTTGATCTATTGAATCTAAGGTGGTGAGCTTTGCAAACAAACCAAACACAGCATCGATGACTCCAACACTGCGTTCAGCTGGGTTTACAATGCGCATCTCTCATATACGACGAATTTTGTTTCATTTTGCCGTAGTTTATTGGTCTTCTTAGACGTGAGGCAACCCCAGTTCAGACAATTCCAACAAAACATAGTAAAACGTCCGCCAAATAACTTTTTTTTTTCAAAATGCTTAAAAAAAAAAACTACTTAATATTCAATACTCAAATTTCGTTTTTTATTTGAAAGTATAATCCTTCCGGTTAATAATGGAAAATAATTTCATTCAAATGGCTGCCTCGGCTGGCCATGCAGTAGTCTAAACGATCGATCCAATTTTTAAGCACATAATCGATTGTGTGCACCTGTATTTCACCAATGACTTCACGAATATTATCCTTTAAAGCGTCAATTATCTCTAGCTTGTCGGCGTAACACTTATATTTGAAGGCACCCCATAAATAATAGAATAATAGTCCAATGGTGTCAAATCGCAGTTCCGAGGTCGCCAAACGACATCAAATCTGCAGCTGATAATGCGATCTTCTAAAACAGGGCACAAAACATCGTGTGTAGCTTTGGCTATGTGGCACGTAGCGCCGTCCTGTTGAAACCAAATGTTTCCAATATCCTCCTCTTCAATTTTTGTGAACAAAAATTCGTTTAACATGACCCGATAACGATCACCATTGATAGTAACGGCCACAAAGGCCCAATTATGCCTCTGGACCAAAATCCAAACCAAACAGTGACTTGTTTTGGATGCATCGGCTTTTCAATGTATGCTTTGTGCCCCAAATGCGACAATTTTGCATACCCGCCAAAATCAAAATGAGCTTCATCTGAAAAGATGATTTCGTTTTGCAAAAATCGGCATCTTCTATAAGTCGATTGCAGGCCCACTTAGCGAAGCGAAAACGCATTGGATGATCAATATTCGTTCAGATAAAGGAAGGATAAAACTAATTATCTGTCAAATCAGACATGAGCTAAGTGTTACCATTCACGAAATAAGCACTAGTTGAAAAAAAAAACGTTAGATGGTGGACCCGATATGAACAAATATTTCACCACATTCTAGGAATTATTTTTTATACTAAAAAAGTATAATAAAAACAAAGAAAATAAAGAGAAATTAGTATAGTAAAGTAAGCATAGCTTTTTTTGCTCTTTACTGTAATAATATTGTAATTAAAAAAATAATGTTTCTCCATCTTTTTTGTTTTAAATTAAATTCTTTTAGAATTGTATAAATAAATTACTAGTAATTATTTGCTTTCAAAATATTGTCATTTACTGCTTAACAATGGAAAAATTAATTTACTGTTAAAATATGTAGTTTTTCTCTTCTTTTTTTTTTAATGAATATGATTACGAATTTTTTTCGAGTGTATGTACTTATATTTGTTGTTGTAATGTATTGTATTGTATGCAATTACCATAGAAATTTTATACAGAAGTAGGTAGGCAGTATGCTTTATTATTTTTTTTATTTAATTTAATTTCTATTTAATAATTTTATATTATTTTGTAATTCATATTTTATTTGTTTGGTTATTTGTTTATATTTAATTATATTGTGTTGCATAAGTTAATTAATTTTTCAGTTGGAATATTTATAAAATTTTTTTCTTCATTTTCTTTAGGAATTCCTAATAATAAAAAATTTATTATTTTTTAATTATAAAATTTTAATATGATTTATTTGTGATGTTTTAAATATTTTATTTTTTTTTTTTATTAATTTCATAAATTCATTATTAAACGGCAGACATTTTTTTTTCATTATACTTTTCACTTGTAAGTTATTTTTATTGAATTTTTGCTTGATTAACAATATTTTTATTAAACATTTTTTTTTTTATTTTTTCCTTTTCCAGATTAATTTTGATAGGTTGACCGTTTATTATTATTAATTATTATTATTTATATTAATATTAAACATGGATTATTGCACTTTAAATAGAAACAATTACAAACAATTTCCTTTTCTCTTCCCTTTTTGTTTTCATTAAATTTATTTATTTATTGATGACAAATATTATTTCCCTTTATTTGTCAAATGGAATATCCATCAATCATTATTTCTTATGTTTATGTATTGCATTAAACAATTGATTAATTTATTAAAGAAATTATAAGAAAATTTTTATTATTTTTCTTTCGTTTTTCAATATTATTTTGTTACCACAACAACGTAGTACGTTGGTTACAAAAAAAAAAAATTTCAAACTTCTAAACGAACGAGAGACGACTAACTGGCTGTGTGTCTGGAGGGCTGTATGGTTGTTTAACTGTGACTGATAGAGTTCAAACTTGTAGAAATTCATATCGGTTTCTAAAAATAAAACAAACAAAACAAAATAACAAAAAAACAAAAAAAAAAATGTTGCATTCGAACAAAAACAAAAAAAAATGTTTCTCACCACCACTACTAAAATTCTCCACCATCATTGCCACCTTCAAACCACCCCCTCAATTTCTTAAATGCTGTCGGCTCATACTGCTCATAAAATTATTATGAAAATTGTTTAGTGCAGTTAAGTTACTGACTGACTGACAACTTAACATTCCTCTCTCACAGACACACACACACAAACATCACTACCACTACCCCTATAGTAGAATGCAAATGGTTGGTTGGTTGTCGTAGTGTTGTTGTCGCAGGCTAAAGCATGAAATCCTTCCTAAGGCAGACAAAATAATTTTAATTTGACTTGTATTCTAAATTCTATATGCGAAGCAAATTAAAAAACAGGGTGCATAGGCATAAAACTATTGCTTTGCGAACAAAGTAAAACTGTATACAAAATAAAGCCTAAGAAAATAAAGAAAAGTTAACAAGTGATTTCGTGACATGTGGAATAAAAAAAAAATGCTTCTTCACCATGAATACACCAATAAGCGAATAAAGTTTGGCTGCATCGAGTTTTATTATCAAAATTTATGCGGAGAGCGATGTGAGGTGCTTTAATGGTGGGTACATCAGTAAATGGAATTTAAGAAATTATGTGAACGCCAGCCAAAGCTAGTTAAGTAGCTACTACCACAGCCTGAAAAATGTAATGCTTAGGGGCAGATTGTAGGCGTATTACTTCAAAAATTTTGGAAATTGCAAATTTACGGTCAATGTAACAATGGTCCAAAGGTTATAATTGTTGTTTGCTCCAAGTATCGGGTCCGTCATCTAACGTTTTTTTTTTTCAAACTAGTGCTTATTTCGTGAATTCCTGATTTGACAGATAATTTGTTTTATCCTTCCGCTAAACGAATATGGTTGTGTATACGCTGAGCCACTTGATCATCCAATGCGTTTTCGCTTCGCTAAGTGGGCCTGCGTTCGACTTACAGAAGATGCCAATTTTAGCAAAAAAAAAAAAAATCATCTTTTCAGATGAAGCTGTTGGCGTGTATGTAAACAAGCAAAATTATCGCATTTGGGGCACAAGCAACCCGCACGCATACATTGAAAAGCCGACACACCCAAAACGAGTCACACGAGGCATAATTGGGCCATTTTTCTTCGCAAATGAGCATGAGTGGTCGTTACAGTCAGTGTCGATCGTTATCGGGCCATGTTGAACGAATTTTTGTTCAGAAAAATTGAAGAGGAGGATATTGACAACATTTGCTTTCAACAGGACGGCGCTACGTGCCACACAACCGAAGCTACACTCGATGTTTTGGCCCTGTTTTTGAAGATCGCATTATCAACCGCGGAGCTAATGTCATTTGGCCATCTCGGAGCTGTATTGACACCATTGAACTATTATTTATGGGGTGCCGTCAAAGATAAGTGTTACGCTGGCAAGCCAGAGATAATTGACATTTTAAAGGACAATATTCGTGAAGCCACAATGCACACAATCGATAATGTTGCTTAAAAATTGGCCCGTCCTATAGGCTAGTGCATGACCAGCCGAGGCAGCCATTTGAAAGATATTGTTTTCCATTCTTAACCGGAAGGATTGTATTTAAAAAAAAGAAATTTGAGAAATATTCAGTAGTTTTTTTTAATGCATTTTCAAAAAAAAATATAAGAATTATTGGCGGACCCTTTATAAGCCTGGTTTTTTTTTAAATGTTTTCAACCGGCCCCACGTCATTTGTCACACCGCGATAACACGAACTATTTCTAGTAGTCCATTAGCCAACAAGATCATGTGATTGGATTCGTCTACGCAATTTTTTAGGAGAATCGTAAAGTCTTTAGTTATAGGACTTTATATAGCCATAATTTTAGCCTTGGAAAAAAGATTACAGCCGCTTTTGATAAGATACTTCCTGAAATCCTGGACTTCTCAAATTAGGACTTACGTTTGGATTTTATACAGTGTAGTTGCAAGCAACCTCTAAAAAACTACAAACTTTTCTGTCAATTCAATGACGCACCCTGTATAATCGTAATATAACAACAAAATTGTCTATATTTTGTTATGTTAAGGGTTATTCACGCACTAGTGATACAAATACAACCGAAAAAGAGAAAGAAAAGAAGGAACAAAAACGGAAAAAAAATTACAGTAAAAGGGAACGAGCAGACACAATAATATACGTTCGTCGTATGTACGATAATTTTTCAACCCTCATTTTAACAATCTGTATGCCTGTCAGCGTCGGTGTCGGCGACAGCAGCAGTGGCGGCGGCGGCTTGTGCTTTTCTATCTGCTTAGCATGTCAAATGAATTTGTTTTTTTTTGCCAATGCGTTGGGGAGTTTAACAGTTTTTATGCTCTTATGAGGGTTGGTTCGTTGGTTGGCTGCCTGGCTGGTTGTTGGTTAGTGGGTTGGTGGCATGCTTGTTTTGGATCACATTGACAAATTGTGAGTTTTTTTTTTTTATTGTACGTTGTAGTCAATATCTTTGTTATAAAAAATTAAAAAAAAAATAAAGTTTTTTTCACTTCGTTTTTTTTTTGTCATAAAATACTGTTCATTGTTAGGTTGTGTCTTTAGTTGTATTGTTCCCAAACACACAATAGAGTCAATAAAATCAGCTGCAAATATCATATGTATGCATGTATATATGTATGTATGTGTGTATGCATGTAGGTCTGTACGTCAGCTTTCAATTTGAATATTATAATGGCACAAACAAGTTGCTTTCAAAAAATCTTTTATTTACACTCGTATTTCATTTCATTTTATTTTATTTCACTTGGCCACTAATCAAGAATATTAATAAGGACCCTTTGCTGTTTTTTTCACCCTCCCCCCTTCTTTTTGTGGGTTTATTAGTGCTTAAACGTCTTTATTTTAGCATAAATATGTGCTTTTTACAATAAAATGAATGTTTCCGCTTTTAAAAAGGAGCAACAAAGGGAACATTTTATTAAAATTCAGCAACTGGCAAGATTTAAAGGACATTGGGTATGAGAGCCTTTTAAGACATTATATTCAATTAAAAGCAATTCTTTATAAGGATATGACATAATATTTTCAAGTAATTTGTATTTAAGAGAGCAGTATATGAAATGGTAAAGGATTTGTAGCATTGTTCTGTCAGAAGGCAACCTCATATCATCTTCTTTTTTATTTGATTTCAGTATTAAGTTTTTCTAGGTTAGAGGATAATTGCTTGACTGCAACAGATTCTGGAATAATAGGGTTGCCAGGTTTCAATATATGGATGATAACGATTTTTTATGAATATCCATTGGGTATAGTGTAGTTTACTTATTATATTTTTTATTATTTGCATTGTTGATGGTATTCTGGAATAATAGGGTTGCCAGCTCTTAATACATGGACGATAACGATTTTTTTTTTATGAATATTTATGAATTGTAGTTTCCTTATTATATTTTCTCTTATTTTCATTGTTGATTCGTGTTTTACCGCGAGTGGATGTTGTTTGCCTGGGTAGCTTGGATTTGTAGTCACCTGCAGCTACTCTGAAGGTAATGGTCGTTCTCTAAAGTCGCTGACCATGTGTAGTTGGTTGTTAGCAAGACATGGTGTTGTTATGAGAACCTTTCTCCGTTTAATTTGCGTTGTCCTTTACATATTCCACGCAGGATTAATATTACGTAGTAACACAGAGAAATTTGTATCCGTTTCTATGTAGCAAGATAAACGTAGAGGAAATGTCAAACAGGAAGTCAGGTGGTCAGTTTATGTGCATTGGGTTGGAATACAGTAAAGATAGTAAAATTAGAAAAGTGTGCGACAGTATATATTTTTTTTGAGCATTGGCATTAGCATGAGCACTCGCGTGTAAGAAAACGTATATTGTGCGTATTGAACTAAGTGCCTCTTACTGAATGGCAATACGGAAATATAATCTTACGTTACATTAATGTTTTAAGTAGTGTCATACGCAGGAAAATAATGACATTATACAGCTACTAGCTGATCCGTCCTACCCGGTACGCAGACCTATCTAGTTTAAATTCGAATCGAAGTCGGTATGTTATTTAGGTGAGGCATATAAAGAATAACAATAAGAGGTCTGAATCACGTGTAGTGCTGACGAAGTTGTAATTGTCCTAATCATTCCAACACAAAAACTAAACCATCGAATTAGCCGACTTATAGGGGCAGGGCTGCCACGCCCATTTTTGCTGAGTTTGTCGATATCGACTCTAGCTAGAAAATTGTATTAGTCTACGATCCCTATTTAATTTAAAGGTTTGTCACGCCTACTTTTTGCTACATCGTATTCTTGTAAACCATCGAAAACTGATAAGCTTTTGAACAAAAACAGAATGGTTGAAATCGGTTCGGTAGTTTAAGAGTTATAGGTATTACTTGAAGGGGGAGGTTTGTCACGCCCATTTTTGGTGGGACTGTCGATATCGACTCTACGAACTTACCCACCAAATTTTATTCGTCTACGATCAATATGTATCTTAAAATCCAATTTTAACGATTTACCACGCCCTCTTAACATTTAGGGATATGAAAAATAGATGTTGTCCGATTCTTAGACCTACCCGATATGCACAAAATATTGCATGAAAATCGCTCGATCCGTTTCTGAGGAGTTTAAGCACTAACAGCAACATTAGCTTGGGAGCACACATTTGCTGGTTGTTTTAATAACATTTTTCATATAGATTTTGAAAACGGGAAGACGCCTTAATAGGAAGAGTGTTAAATTACTAGAGGAGAGCCTTAAGAACAACCTCCAGTTCAGTTGAACAAAAAACGAGCTTTGAAAAAAAAAGTATTTCTTTCCGTGACTTTCTCGCAGTTGTTCTTTGGTAAAAATTCTGTCGTTTGGAGTTAACTTAAAACTGAACGTCCTGCCGCTTGTGGATATAATTAACACGCATAATACAATATAAGTGGTGTAAGAAGCTAGGTTACAATCCAAACTAACGGGTTCCAATATCCAACTAAGTTAATTAATGTTGAGTGATTGATTGGTTATCTGCTAATTTGACTTTTGGTGAATGTCTCGAATTGAACTTCGATCTTAGTAGACTAACCGGTGAGTACTATAATTTGAAACGTTTCTGAAATTTTTTTAAAATAATTTTTCCAGTTTATAATATACGCATTCGCATTCATGTTCATCATTAATCCATTTACAATATTATTTCACTTTATCAAATTGTTTAAACAGTTAATGATTTTGACTTAATTTATAACCCATCCCAAAATGGAAGTAACAAGTAAATATTTATAGAAATATTTAGAAAAAAAAAAATAATCTTAAAAATTATTGTCGAACAGCATTCTTATTTGAAATCATTTTAAACAACACTTAAGACAATCCTTTTTCGTTTTTGTTTTACCACAAAGTAAAATTACATTTGGTGTCTCTTGCTATCTCAACATTTCAGGGATAAAGACGAAGCATTCAAAAAAATTTCAATGTTTTTGTGTTAAGTTAAAGTACTAAAAATAAAAAGAGAGCGAGAGCGAGAGAAAGAGAAAAAAGGAAAATCATGTCGTATCTTTGAAATTTCCTTAACCAGTAACAGGTGCACACAATGGTAATCGATTTGCTTTCAAAAACTTTCAGATGAGTTTTCAGTTTTAGTGTTCCTTCCTCTCTCTTTCTCCATTCATTGTTTATGGATGATTGTGTAGCACCTCACCTCAAATGTAACATTTCCGTTTTTGTGTTCTGCTTGTATTTTGTAGATGTTGTTGTTGTTATTGTTGTTGTATGTTCTTAGTTTTGCTTATCGTTTGAAAATAATTTTCAATTTAAAATGAGTCGTTGTCGCCGCCGCCATCTCGTTGTAGTCGTCATTCACTTACGACAGCCAATACTTGTTTTTATCGTTGGTTTTTAGGTTTGTTGCTGTTGCTGTTCCGTTATTTAATAAAATGTGGCTGCTTATGTGGCGGTATGTGAGCGAACAAAATGGAAGTTTTTACAGGCGTGGAGTTCCTATCGGCTAATGAGGCATACTAGAGTTTTTGGAATTTTTTTTTTTCAAGGAGTGCACAAAATTTTCTTCAGGAAACTTGTTATAGCCAAAAAGGATAACACATTGTAGGCTTTTACGCCAACTTTAATTATTAATAACAATCAAAACAACAATAGTTGATTTGACTGCAAAAGTGGTGATTTAAACGTTGCCACATTTCTAGCATTACCAGGCGATTATGGTCGTTATAATCGACCGACTGTACATGGAATTAGCAATTTTATAAAGAAATTTGAGAAGAGTGGCAGCTTTAAAGATGTAATTAGGCCTGTAAATCATCGTAAAGTAAGCAAAGGTCAAAATGTCGCTTTTTTTTTAGAGAAAGTATGCAGAATAATCTGAATTTTTTGATCCCACGGCTTTCTGAAGAATTACGCACATTTTACAGCTTGTTACGGCGCATTTCAGAAGTGGCCGTCGTCTAGTGGGTAGGGTGTTGGCTTATTAAACAAAAGGCCCGGGTTCGAATCTCAGGTCAGACATCAAAACGAAAAAATATTTCTTAAGCGACTTCCTCTCAGCAGATTTCTGGCAAAGACTCTGAGAGTAAAAATTGCCATGAAAAGCTTCTCATAAATCTGTCGTTCGGAGTCGACTTTAAACTGTAGGTCCCGCCACTCATGTATAAAATTAACACACACAGCATAAGTGGTGTGAGAAGCTAGGTCGTAATCCTGACTGAAGGGTTGTAATGGCCAATTATGTTTGTATGTACGGCGCATTTCCCTTTTGAATATACATACCCAACCAATTCGAGCAAAAATTAAGTACGCTGATCGTTCACAAGACCTTAGGTGCTATAACAAGAGACTTTCAATGTTAATGTTTCCAACAACATTTTCTTCAGCGACGATGTTTATTTCTTTATCGGTTAAAATTCTTGGAAATTAAACCACCAACACGCTTACGTAGAGTGTAAACTAAAGAAAATATCGCCGCTGTATCGGCCAGTGTTAATGATGACCCTCAGTTATCGATTCGTCGCCGTTCACAGCAATTGGGCCTGTGTTACTCAACAACGTGGAAAATTTTGCGGAAGGATTTAGGTGTGAAGCCTTTCATGAAATGTGGTTTCAGCAAGACAGTGCCACATGCCACACAGCACGCGTAACAATGGACTTATTGAGAGGCAAGTTCGGTAAATATTCTATTTCGCGTTCGGGAGCGGTCAATTGGCCGCCTAGATCGTGCGATTTAACGCCTTTAATCTATTTCTTGTGGGGCTATGTTAAAGCTCATGTCTAAACAGACAAGTCGCTTCAATTGACACAGTGGAAGACAACATTGAAGCAATTATTCGTGAGATACCGGCCGAAATGTTAGAAAGAGTATGCCAAAATTGAACTAAGCGAATGGATCGTTTGAAGCGCATTGGCGGTCAACATTTGCATGAAGTAATCTTAAAACATTAAATTGTATGGACCGTACTATAGGTTGTAATAAAGATTTCATGCGTTTTTCTGAATTTTATGTGATTTTCTTTGAAAAATTTTCATATAGCTCTTTAAAATTCACACATTATCATTACGACGTACTTGAAAACAAATCTTGAAGTACGGTTGGCTGTTAATTAGCCAATATTGTATGGTCTGCAATTGCAAGATAATGAACAGGATGGTACGTGGTCTCATCTAAACGGTACCACAAGATGCATAAAACGACTGGTTTTAGCTTTATTGCATAAGAATTTTTCACCAAAAAAATAAATATCGCATTTGGGCATCATGAATTGGCCAGCAGTATTATGTGGATGACGTTGTTAAACGTATTTGGTAAGTCTAAGTGCAAAAATGTCAACGCAGATAATTCCCTAACGTCAAGATAACGCCTAAAATGTGCCTTTGAAAACTATCACAAAAGAATCGCATGTTACAGACAATACAGATAGGGTCATTTCAAAGACCTTTGTTTGCCTTTACAAACACAGAATTAAGAGAATAATTCTATCCGTTGGCACAGTACTAACAAAAACTCCATGACTGTAGTTGCTAACCACAGCTGTAAATTAAAACTCTTTTTTTTTTTTAAACTTAATTTTTTAAGCCAGTTTTGTTCTTATTTTTAATGAATGTTTCATTAATACCATGAAAGAGGAATAAAGGTAAAATAAAACGAAACGAAATAAAATCAAATGAAATGCTGCATTAAAGCAAGAAACTTGTGAACAAATGCGAAAAAAAGGTTCGCTTTTATTTTCTTTTTTATATTTTTTTTTGTTTAAACAAGAAACGTTTTCACAACAAATTTAGAGAATTTGATTTGAGCACGAAAATCTTTATAAAACGTGTTTTGGCATTTACACAAAAACTTAAATGTGACCGCTCCCCCATGCTTCTCTACCACTCTCCAACACACGTACACGTACCATACGTATTCAAGTTAAGTTCTTGAAGGATAAACACAAACAAAAGAAGTTGGAAGTATGAGTTAGAAGAGCAAAAGAGAGAGCGAGACAGTATTTTTGGTTATTTTTCTAAAGCTTTTTTAATTATAGTAGTTTCGGTTTGTTTTGTTGTTTCTATACTGAAATGAAAATGTGTGGGAAAGCAAAAAACGAAAATAATCGTTGTTAATCGTTGCTTACAAATACACATTAAATAAATACACATACTTACTCTCTCTCTTCCCTCTCTCTCTCTGTTATAGAGTTTTTCATCGTACAATATGCGAGTAATGTTTGAATAGAAACAAGAAACGATAACATTTCAAATTACGAGGTTTATATGCATGTTTTACTGCGTATGTATAAATAAATGTTCGTATTAGGTGCTAGTGTTAGTGTTAATGTTCCTGTTTATGTTTATGTGTATGTGTTGTGCTTGTATAATAAAAAGTTTTGCTGTTCGTTCGCAATGCAACCACATGTTTAACACACAATACAAGCACAAAAAGAACTTAAATTTTGTTGTGTTATATTTTTCCTTTTTCTTCGTCTTCTTCTTCTATTAATATTGTTGTATTTGTTATTGTTATTGATGTTATTTTTATAGTTACGCTTTCTTTTTTGTTGTTGTTGTTGTTGTTGCTGAAATTACTCGTTTAATTTTGATTCTTCTATTAAAATGGATACATTTACTCCCGTTATGCATCCATGTTTCCAAGTGTGTAGTATTTAAAATGTATGTGGATGTGTGTGTTTTTAGTGCAAATGTTTGTTTACATGTTTAAAGTTTTCTTTTTTTATTTTTTAAATTACAGAACAACAACAACAACATTTAGAAATTTTGTTAAAACTCAAGTTTCGTTGTTTTTTTTGTTTTTTTTTTTGTAACAAGTTTAAGAGAAACAACTTTATCGACATGTTGAAATTTATTAAAATGACAGCATTTACCTTCCCCAGGGGGTGTAGAGTTTCACAATACACACATATGTTCAGTGTTGGAAGAAATAATAGGGACACATTTAATTTTCTTATGTATATTGCACGTTTATGTATGTCCATATTGTGTATTTGTGTTTGTGTTTGATTGCAAATCCGAGATATTCAATTTTAAATTACAAAAAAAGGAAATGATAAAGTGGTCAATATTGTTATGAAATTTTTTAAATAATCCATTCAGGAAGTCTGAAGTCGTCGTAGTCTAGTAGGTTTTGTATTGGTTTATAAGACGTAAAGCCTGGCTTCGTATACCAGGTCAGGCATCAACACGAAATACAAAAAAAAAAGTATTTCTTCGGCGAGTTCCTCTTGCAGATTTCTGGCAAAAACTCCGAGAGTAAATAAAATTACTATGAAAAGTTTCTTAAAAATCTGTCGTTCGGAGTCGGCGTTAAACAGTAGGTCCTGTCGCTCACGTGTAAAATGAGCGGACACAACATGAGTGGAATGAGAAGCCGTAATCCTGACTGAAGGGTTTTTTAAAGGAAGTTTCACGATTTTCAGAACTTTTCAATTGCATTAATAAATACTAATTGTGTACTTCGACCCATACGTCTAGTTTACTTCTCTTAGATAATTTTGTAGCAATTTTAAAAACATTCAGTTTGGCAAGATTGTAACCTTTGAATTATCTTTTATTTGAAGTGAAATGTTTAGAAAGAGTCTATGCATTAATTAATGGCAAAACATTATCCAGGAATTGATATTAAATTGGAAAAAATTGAGCAATTCCTGAAACAAATCTGATATGGAACGGGTGTCGCTAATAACCAAATCAAGTGAGATAAGGTGTTTAAATTAGGATTATTTGTAGTTACGATAATGTTGTGTGTTTTGTAGGATTAATAGGAAATCAAATGTTAAGAGTTGTTATGCTGTAATAAAACTTTTAATTTGAACTAATGCTGTGTACAGATATGATCGAATATGAGCGCAAAACCAAGGTATAATAAAGAGCTATCCATTTCGTGGTTTCAAAAGTATTCGACATCTGTAAAACTAAGTTGTCAAATCAATTTTATTCTTTTCAGTTGAAAGTCTGACATTGAGGAAAATGGATAGCTTAAGAATCACACAACGCTTAAAAATTATCAAAACTTACTACAAAAATGGTGATTCTGCCACAGCCACGTATCGTGCTTTAAGATTATGGTTTACATAATCGTCCGACTACGCAAGCAAGATGGGTATGTTGATAAAAAAAAAATTGTCGTATTTGGGGTTCTGAGAGTTCTCAAGTAATTGAAGAGGGGTCATTACATCCAGATAAAGTCACTGTTTGGTGTACTCTTTGGTCCAAAGGTGTAATTGGACCTTACTTCTTCGAAAACGACGATGGAACGACTGTCACCGTCAATTCGGAGAGTTATGGTCATATGATAACCGACTTTTATTGCCTTATATTGATAGAATATGTGGTTTCAACAAGACGGTGCCACATGCCACACAACTCAAGCGAATATGGCTTTATTGCAAGAGACATTTCCTGGCCGCGTAATTTCTCGTCGTGGCGATATCAACTAGCCACCATGATCATGCGATTTGACACCATTAGACTTTTTTGTGGGGCTACGAAAGAACGTGTTTATGCAGATAAACCTTCAACTCTTGAAGGCTGAGATATCACCTAATATGTGTCAAAAAGTGGTCGAAAACAACCTCAAAAGAATCAATGCTTGCGATACTTCGCGTGGAGGCTATTCAAATGATGTAGGGTTTCACACATAATGTCAACGTTCAAACTTTACAATAAAAAAGAAATATCATGAAAAAAAATTATTTTATATGTGTTTTATTTACGTTTACTTTTGAAACCACGAAATGGATAGTTGAATACAAACCAAAGGACTCAGAGGTCGAAGACGAACAATTATTAAATTATGTTTTGAATTTTATTATTTTCCCCTCTGAAAGAACTTTCCAAAGACGCCAACACCCTAGCCGGAACTCAATCTACTACAAATATGATAATAAAATGCGGTAAAAAGTCACCGTAGTCTAGTGTACAGTGTGTTGGCTTATTAGACCTAGATATCGCGAACAAAATGGAGTATGAAAAAAAATAACTCTTCGGCGACTTTCTTTCCGCAGATTTCTGGCAAAATCTTTAAAAGAAAATGAAATTGTTGTTGATAGCCTCTTAAATATTTCTCGTGCAGAGTTGACATTAAAACTGTAGGTCCCACCGCTTATGAATAAAAAATAAAATTAACACACACAGCAAAAGTGGTGTGAGAAGCTACATCGTAATTCTGATTGAAGAGTTGTATGGACCGATTAAGTTAAGTAAAAAGGTTAGAACTCATTGAGAACGATTCATTTCCATTGTACTACAAGGCAACAACAGATGACAACACAATCCTGCTCCAAAACCTACTTACGAAGTAATAAGATAAGCCTGCAGAAAGGATGACATTAATAGAGTAAAATAAAAGAATATAGGGCATAGGGTTGCTATACTTCAAAAGCAAACAAATCAATGAAGTCTTGCTTATATACTTTGGAAAATATTGAACACTTTAGGCTTTGGCGATTTTAATCATCCTCATATATCTTGGAATTTTTCACCTGAGTCTGGGTCATTGGTGCCATGTTCTTCAGTTCCATTCTATGATGAAATCCTGTCCGCTATGTGTGATCTAGGTCTTTTCCAAGTTAATGGTGTATTTAATTCAATGGGGAGAATTTTGGATCTTGTGTTTTTGGAGGATCCAAGTATTTCTTCTTTATTTCGCATTGATCCTATATCTATTCCCGAGGATAGTTATCATCCTACGTTGTTACTTTTTATTGAAGTTGATCTTTGTTTACCTTTTGTAGTTGATCGCTCATTTGATAATGAGAGGCGTTTTAATTTCCATCGTACGGACTTTAATCGTTTGAATACACTTCTGTCCTCTGTTGATTGGCCGTCTGTACTTTTCTCTCCACCGTACGACTCTCTTTCACTTGACAGGATCTTGGGTGGCTTTTATGATGTATTATTTAAATATTTTGGGAAGTGTGTTCCATTGGTAAAAAGTCGTTTGGAGCGTTCTGGTCATCCATGGAATTCGGCTAGACTGTCAAGGTTGAGGAATAGGAAATCGAAGTTATTTAAAAAGTTTGTTAGATCAGGTTCTGATATTGATTATGCTCTTTACTCTAGGGCGCGTGCGGATTATCGTAGAATGAATCATTATTGTTATGAGGAATATATGATTCGAGTCAGGTCGAATTTCGCTAATGATCCTAAGTCGTTTTACGTTCGAGCTAAACGTAAATCATCTTTGTTTCCCACTGAGATGTTTTACGGGGATGTATCATCCTCCAGTCACCTTAATATTTTGAATATGTTTGCTGACTTCTTTCAGTCTACTTATAGGCAGTTGGACCCGGGCCCTGATCTGAGTGGTGGGTATCCTTATTCAGTGGGAAGTGTCTCTATTCCTAACATATACTCATTTGATGAGGAGTCTGTTCTTGATGCTTTGTCTGGACTGAAACTTACATACTTGCCGGGCCCTGACGGGCCTGCTGTTGTCTTGAGTGGTTTTTGACCTTTATATTCAATAGGCTTCTGAGGGGGGTTGGTCATTTTCCTTCTATTTGGAAGAGTTCGTTCATAATTCCTTTGCACAAGTCGGGTAATAAAAAAAAAGACGAATAATTTTTACGCTCGTGGTATTTTTAGTATTTTGATTATACGTTACATACTGTAATTCACAGTAGCCTTACATATGAATTTTATACAAAAATGGAACAAAAAAAAAAAAGACTTCTTAGTTAATTTATAGACTTGAAAGTGACTATTACTTCGGGCGCTATGAACCCTCCTTCTTAAGTATAGGTTAACGAAAGGCAAGGCTATAATTTTCTTTTGCTTTCTTTCTTTCTTTCTTATCAAAATTGCTAACAAAGTCTGGCAAAATAATTACGAAATTGTTTCCGTTAAAAAGAAAATATTTTCCAAATATTATTGCAGTAATAATCCCGTTTTTTTATTATTTTTAATAATTTTTTATTTGATGTGATATCATGCTTCTCTCACCAATTCTATGATATTTCCTTTATACGTGTGGATGGGTAAGTGTGTGTGTGGGTGTGTGCAGTTGAAAATAAATCATTTATTAAGTCAACATATTTTACGGTCAACACATGTTAATACTGGCTGATACGTGATTATATCCTGTGTGTTTATATGTAGACGAATTGTTTTCTGTTTTTTGTCCGTATAACTTTTGGCAATGGTTAGAATTATTTTATGAATGTTAATATTCATTACAAAATAAAACAGAGAGAAAGAAATAAAAAAACAAAAATGAATGAAAAAACGGGAGAAAAATAAATGAATTACAATAAAACTTTATAATCCTTGATTAAAACAAAAAAAAAAAAAAAAAAAAATATCATGAAACATAAATAACATACGAGTTATTATTCATTTTGTATTTATGTTTCACAATAAATATTGATATGGAAACCAACATCATTATTATCATTATTATCATCATCATCATCTTTGTTATCATATTCATATTCATGATTATTATTTTTGTTGTTATAATCGTCAATAACAATAATTAAATTTATAACCTTTTATGCTGCTCATAATTCATTTAATGGTCAATATGAAATGCATTTTATAGCTCATGTACACGTCCATACATATGTATGTACGTACATGATGGATAAAATAAAACTGAAAATATAATGAAGCCAACACACAGTGGGCAATCAAATGTTTTTTTGATAAGGATCCACTGAGACAAAGAAAAATTCAAAACTTTGATATCCAAATCCAAAGATTTTATTTAAAAGCATTGGTTTTTGTGTAAGTAAAGGGCAATCCATTTCGTGGTTTCAAAAGTATGAAACTGGAATTCGACATCTGTCAAACTAAGTTGTCAAACGAATTTTATTCTTTTCCGTTGAAAGTCTGACATTGAGGAAAATGGATCGCTTAAGTATCACACAACGCATAAAAGTTATCAAAACCTAATTCAAAAATGGTGATCACGTACCGTGCTTTAAGTCGAGATTATGGTTTACATAATCGTACAACTACGCAAGCAATTGGCAAAATTATGAAGAAATTTAAAGAGACTGGAGTGGTTACAAATATTGAAAGGCTTGTGCATCATCGTTTCGCTCGTTCCGCTGAAAATATCGCTTTTATAAGTGAAAGTGTTACCGACGACCCGAATGTATCGATTCCTCGCCGTTCCTGGGGAATTAGGACTGTCTTACGGCATATTTTGCATTTAGATCTACACCTACATACATATAAAGTCCTGCTCACGCAATTTTTCGAACAAAATTTTCTTCAGCGATGAAGCAATGGCACAGACTGGATAGTCCTAGAGCTAAATGTGTACTTTACCTAGCCAGGGAATCTTTTAGCAGTTTAAAGGGAAGAATTTTTTGTGGGGTCAGGTATATGTGGTAATCTGTTATAAGGGACATTGACAATTTGGTGATTAGTACGTAGACAATCAAAACAAGAGGTTAAACGCTTTGAAAACCACGATTAATACGGTATCCAGGAGGAAAAGAGATCAACCTTCTTTTACCACCAACTAGATTTTTAGATCCTTGTGCCTGTGGTTGCTTGTACATGTAATAACTTACGTAGAAATTTTTATCGCGCGAAAACAAAAATATCAATTCGAAAGACGAAAGGTCTTTGCATGATAACTCACTTTATGGTCTTTAGAGTATTGTGGTTGATTGTTTGGACAATGAATTGATTCTTTTTATTTTCCCGTTTAGTATTCTTTTTGTCTACGACAAACTTTCAGTTGATACCCTGGCGATTAGACATAAAAAGTGTCTTAAATTTAATAACTGCTGATGTGTTAGGGGTATTTCAATGATTCGATTGGGCTAATATTTCTTCATCCTAACCTAACTTAGCATACCAAATGACAAGCACTAATAGTTGAAGTAATTACATTTTATACACTTTTTATGTCATTAAAAATGGATTTCGAAAGTTTTCAACTTTTTTTATGCCCAACTGTATATGTGTATGCATGACGTCAAAGTGGTTTAGACTGTGTGGTTTAACCACTAAGCCATTAAAAAAAAACGTAATAAAACCCACAAAAATGTAACACATTTCAGTCATTTTATTTCACTTTACCTCCCCCTCCCCCTCTCCTACGATATCAATTAAAAATTAGTTTTAAATCACAAAATGTTTATGCATCAAAACCATTTTGAATAATAAAATAAAGGAAAGAAAATAAAATAAAAATAAAATAAAAAAATAACAAAAATAAATAAATTAATATTGTTTTTATTTATTTACAGAAATATAAAAAAAAAATGTTTTTTTTTTTAGTGTTGCTATTTGTTTTTTTGTTTAAAAAGTGGTCAACAGGGAATTTTATAAATGCCAACATTTTCTATTAAAAATGGTGTTCGATTACAATAAATTTTAAAAAATAATAACTCCACCATCAGTCTTATTTGCATATCATACGACCACACTTTGAAATTGTTAAAATCCGAATATTTTTTTATTTATTTTTTTTGTTTTCATATGAAAACCGTATTTTTGTTTTTAATTAAAATTATTTAAATTTTTTAAAAGGTTTCAAGTGTAATAAATACTGATGATGGCCATTTATGTGATTAAGTCGTTTTGAGAGCAGCAATTATTATTAGAAATTTTGTATTCATTTGTTTAATTAATTCCCTTTTGGGGTGAAATAATTGATTAGGATCCAATTAAGGATGTCGAATTTCAGTAGTAGTTTCAAAGTTGCAACAATTTGTGATGTATTGACGTTTTTGGTAGGTTAGGTTAGGTTAGAGGACGTGTTCTTGTCGACTGTAACAAGTACAGTACCTGAAACTCTAATTGACCCATTGTACTACGTCCTAACTTCTCACACCACTCGTGTTGGGTTTGTTTAAAGCCGACTCCAAACTTCAGCTTTCATTTAAGATTTTTATTTAATTTTCAGTGTTTTGTCCGAAATTTGCTAAAAGGTGGTCGCCGAAGAAATATTTTCATATTTTCGTTTTGATGTCTGACCTGGGATTCGAAGTCAACACATTACCTAGTAGACCAAGGCGACTTCATGTCTTTGGTAAGTGATGAACAACTTTCCAATTTTTTCCAAAAAATAATGGCAATGAGGCAACCAGTATTAATATTCTTCTTGGACCTGTGAATCGGACATTTTTAAATCAATTCTTAATCGTGTTAAAATATTAGAATTTGCAATCATGCTTGTGAATTCGAAGTGAGTTGGTTTCATTAAGAATAGTGAACACATGACGTGAAAGTCATATAACACTATTGTTATCTTTCTTTAGGAGAATTGACAGGAATTATAGAAAGGATTTCAGTGCTACATTAACTTAAATGCTAGCCAGTCAAAGACTTACTTGTCTTTAAAAACTCAGATGGCTTTTTGAATCTCCTAGGGTACCGTTTCTGGTTTCAAGCTATGAAAAATTTACAGAATTTTGTCATCCGAAGTTGACGTTATTCGCCCATGGATAAAATTAAGACACACAACATAGGTAATGTAGGGAATAAGCTTCTAATCTCTACTAATGTCTTGTAATGATCAATTAAGTAAGTAAACTTTTCTTATTTTACACAATTATAAAAACCAGTTTAGATTTCTGTGCAGCGAATTTGAAGAATTGAAGTCGGCGTAGTCGCTTATTAGACGTGAGACCCCGGTGCAAACCTCTGGCCCGACATCTCCAACTAAACGAAATAAAGGACTATCTATTTCGTGGTTTCAAAAGTAAGAGACTGGAATTCGACATCTGTCAAACTAAATAGTGAAACGAATTTTTTTCTTTTTGGTTGAAAGTCTGATATGGAAAATGAATCGTTTAACTATCATACAACGCATAAAAATTATCAAAACTAACTACAAAAATGGTGACTTTCCGCAGCCACGTATCGTGCTTTAAGAGGAGATTTATATAATCATACAACTACACAAGCAATTGGCAAAATTGTGAAAAAATTTAAAGAGACTGGAGTGGTTACAAATATTGAAATATTGATGATGCACAGGCCTCATCGTTTCTCTCGTTCTGCTGAAAATACCGAAGACCTGAATGTTTCGATTCCTCGTCGTTCTCAGGAATTAGGACTGTCTTATAGCGTATTTTGCATTTAGATTTACACCTACATCCATATAAAGTCCAGCTTGCGCAACAATTGAAGCCAGCTGACCATTCATAACGTTGTAGATACGTAGAATGGGTGCTTGAACAACAGGCGGTGGACGGCAATTTTTCGAACAAAATTTTCTTCAGCGATGAAGCGCATTTCACACTCGATGGGTATGTTAATAAACAAAATTATCGTATTTGGGGTTCTGAGAATCCTCAAGTAATTGAAGAGAGGCCATTACATCCAGAAAAAGTCACTGTTTGGTACGCTCTTTGATACGAAGATGAGCTTGGATCTTACTTCTTCGTAAACGACGATGGAACGACTGTCAGTGTCAATTCGGAGCGTTATGATCATATGATAACCGACTTTTTTTTGCCTGCTATTGAAGAATACGACTTGGAGAATATGTGGTTTCAACAAGACGGTGCCACATGCCACCTAACTCGAGGAAATATGGCTTTATTTGCAAGAGGCATTTCCTGGCCGCGTAATTTATCGTCGTGACAACTGGCCACCAAGATCATGTGATTTGACACGCGAAAGACCGTGTTTATGTAGATAAACCTTCAAATCTTGAGCATTTAAGAACTAACATTCGTCAAGTTATGACTGAGATACCGCCCAATGTGTGTCAAAAGTGGTCGAAAATTACCTTAAAAAATCGATGTTTGCAACATTACTCGTGGCTGTCATTAAAATGATGTAGTGTTTCACACATAACGTCAACGTTAAAACTTTGCAATAAAAAAGAAATATCATGAAAAATAATATTTTATATGTGTTATATTTACGTTTACTTTTGAAACCAAGAAAAGGAAACAAATTCACTTTAAGAAGATGTTTTACAACTTCCCAGTCATCCCACGTACAATGTGCCAACAGTCATATGTAATAAGTAAATGCGATATGATTTAAGAATGTCAAAATGTGATTTATGTACATGTGTTTTTGATGACAAAGGAAATATTATACAATACCGAGTATATATATTATGTACGAATGTATGTACGTACATATGTATGTAAGAATACACATATCAATGTCGTGGTATTGTATTATAAACATAAACATACGTACGATTAATATTTATGACCTTATAAAGACATGCAATAACACATCAGGCCACAGTGTATGTATGAACTGCTCCTCACACCTCCTCCTACCCTACTTCGACTGACAATCTCATAAACTAAATTAAAACAGATTTTAGTTGGCAGATTATGATTTATGAGCGCATCTTTTAAGGATATTTAATTTGAGGTCAATGCAGGATAATATTTAACAATAACATCTAACATGGAAGCCATTTGATGAAGGACAATTGATCATAATTAAGATGAACTTTACAATTGTTGAACGAAAGCATAAAAGTTTTGACCAAAAAAAGAAGATTTTTTTTTGCTTTCTTTTTCGAAAGTTTAAGGAAAAGTTTTTAAGAAAACAAAAACGTTTTCTTTTTGTAATAAAAAAAATTTAAACAACTTACTTGGGTGAAAGGAAAATAAAAGCATTTTTAAGCATACCTGTAAAGAGAACAAAGAAGATAAGGCTTTATAAGAAAATTGTTTAAGAAATTTAAGAAGTAAAATAAATAGAGAACATTAAGTTTTAAAGACATTATTCTGAGAAGTCTTACACTATGTGAGAAAAATCCTGGTAGTTTGCCAGGATAAAATTATTTTAACATTCAACATTGTTACCAAAATCGTATGTAAATGATTGGTTCACCCAGTGTGGGATGTATTGATTCAACAAGAGGTTGCTTAGTATACAGATGGCGCCACTAGTTTTAAATTTATAAGGTTTTTAGGTTAACCGAACCATAAAGCTTACTTACTTCCTTATTTGGTCACAACAAGACTTTATTCATATTATATTGGTTTCTCGCCTCCGAACGACAAATTTTTAAGAAACTTTTCATGGCAATTTTATTTACTTTTGCCAGAAATCTGTTGAAAGATAGTCGCTGAAGAAATATTTTTTCATATGTATTTAGTTCAGTTAACGCATGGCTTCATGTCTAATAATCCAACCAGAGATCAGCAACGAGTATTCAAAACAATGAGTTGATTCGAGTCATACTCATAATTTCTGATACTTATATGCATTCATACTTATTTTAATATGCTACTCATACTACTCTTACTCAAAGTTGAAAGTACTCGTCTCTACTTAACATTTACATCAAGAACAAAATAAGTATGATTGGCGTACGAACAATGCTTTGCTTGTTGTCTTTGTCTTTTCTTTCTTCTCTGTTTGTATATGCAACAACAACAAAGCCTGTACATTTTAATGAATGATTCGAATCACTCGAATTACTTATAAGTATTTATGAATCAGAACATATTTCGAATGTTATGAGTTTGATGCCAACGTTGTACTCATACTCAGAGTAGTTGAATTTCAATTCTGTTGATTCACTCATACTCAAAATTGCATGAGTGCTTGTGAGTAGCGGAAAAACGATTCATTGCTGATCACTGAATCTAACACACAACCTACTAGACTACGACGACTACAAAGTGGTTAGTTTAGCTAGGTAAAATAAGCGCCGAGTCGGGTTCACACAAAGTGAAATAATTTTAAATGACCGTAAAGTATAGCTGATCAAGTTAGCTGAGTGTATAAAGACAAAAAATAAATATTTGGGCATGAGAAAGATTTATTCAAAATTATACCACGTAACATAACCACACACAACAAACGTAAACGAGTCCTTGATAATGCTCCAATATGAAGAGTGAAAAAAATGTTGCTCCATTATTTCATGCCAGAACTACGGCTTGAAGGAGATTGCTCTCTTGCAACCACAACATTAAATATTTACATTCAATTCAACGTTTGCTTATTGCCATTTAAACTATGTACTTACTAACCAACATTACCTCATTATAACGTATAAGAGATCAAGAACCTTTAAGTCCATTAAGTTTACATAAAATGTTGTTGTTGTTGTTGTGTGGCACAAAAGTAAGTTGAACAGTCAACTCAAAAGTGAATTTATTTGCAATAAAAATTAAAGTTTATTAAAGAAGAATACAACAAAGTACTAAAGTACTCAATTAAGAAATCTAAACATACTTCACAATATGTAAACCATTTCACTCTCTTTCTCTCTACTTTCAATACACATCATCATATTTTAGTAGAGACAGGAGATAGTAAGTAAACCTGAAAGTATGCTTTGCAAAAATAAAAAAAAATTATTACATTCAACATTAAACATCCGGTCAAAAATTCTCATTTAACTTGTCTCGTCTGTCTCTCTGTCGTAAAATGAAAATCAAATATGAAATGAAAAACCCAAATGAAACTAAAATGAATCGTATGTACTTCAAATTTTTTTTTCTCTTTTCTTTGCTTTTTACCATAAAATATGATTTTTAAGTTAAAAGTGAATATCTATGCAGATTTAGATAAACTTTAGCAAACGACTACATCGAGGCTTCTTGCTGGATGTGTGTGTGTGTTAGATGGCTGGCATACATACATATGTGACTAAATAAGGATATCATACGGATGAGTGTTGTTGATACAGTTTGTTTGTCTCAGCAATTAAATTTTCTTTTACTCTATCTCTCTCACTCTCTCTCTCTCTCTCTCTGCAGGAATATTTTCAAAATGGAGTACTAAAAAAAAATACTGCAAATAGTGATAGAAAAATAGTTGAGAAAAACTAAAGTAATTCAGTTTTTTCTTTTGCCATTTTTCATACACATTTCCGGTAGTTCTAATATCATACAAACTTTTTAATTAAAAGCGTACAGGAAAAACACTCACAACTAAAAACAGGAATCGAATATGAGTATCTCGTCGTTGTCGTCGTATCGTCGTTATATTTATTACAGACAAAACGTTCAAAAAAGAGCATTTTTTTATGCATTTCATATTCAATATAAAATATATTTCGAAAGTTCCTATGAATTTTGTTTTAATTTTCATTATTTTTTACTTCTTAGTTAAATTGTGTATATTTTTTATCATGAGTTCCCCTTTTTCTTCTTTTTTCTGTAAAATTTAAAATTTTTTTTTGTGTTTACATCCACATTTAGATCAACAACTCTGTGAGACAGTAGAGTGTATTTGTTTGTATCAACAACTTTTGTTTTGTACAACATGTTTGTACTGTGTTGCAAGAAAATGTAATTTGTTAAAAAAAAACCAAACAACAACAAATTTAAAATGTAAAAATAAAAGTCGTATAAGGATTAAGCTTAGCCGAATACATGATATCCTAGGCTATAATTTACATTTTTTTTTTATTCATTACTGCTTTTGCTATCTCAAAATTGGGTACAATTGTGTCATTGCGGTCATAAAATAGGAGGTAAAATAGAGAACAGTTTGATAGCTTACAATACATACATACATACATAATTGACCATTACAACCCTTCAGTCAGGATTACGACCTATCTTCTCAACACCACCTATGTTGTGTGCGTTAATTTTATACATGAGTGGCGGGACCTACAGTTTAAAGTCGACTCCGAACGACAGATTTTTTGAGAATTTTTTCATGGCAATTTTTACTCTCAGAGTCTTTGCCAGAAATCTGCTGAGAGAAAGTCGCCGAAGAAATATTCTTTCTTTTTGATGTCTGACCTGGGATTCGAACCCGGGCCTTTTGTCTAATAAGCCAACACACGGCGACCATAGCTTACAATAATTCCTTATAATAAGTTAATCTATAGGGTTGTAGGCTAGTAGTTAATGTGTTACATTATTAGACGTTAGGCCATGGTTCAAACCCCAGGTCAGACATCTCCAACAAAACAAAAGAAAAGCAAAATATTTCTTCGGTGACTGCCTCTCAGCAGATTTCTGGGAAAAAGTCTATGAGTTAATAAAATTTCCATGAAAAGTCTCGCAAAAATTTATCGTTTGAACTCGACTTTAAACTGTTGGCCTCGACACTCAAGTATACAATTAACACATACAATATAAGTGGTGTGAGACGCTAGGTTGTAATCCTGACTTAAAGGCTAAAATCCTGACTCAATGGCCAATTATGTGTGTATCTTGTCTTCAATGATTATAATACAGTCTTCAGTTATCAGCTTTAACAAAGAAAATAGTAAAGTAAGGCTAGATTAGGTGAGGTGAAGATTCCACATATGTTATCAAAGCTATGCACGTGAATCTAGAACTTTGGAATTTATGCAAAGACGAGCATGAGTCGATCGTTTAATGAAGAAAAAAAAAAAATCGAATTTTCATGATAAAACAGCTTCAAACACTGCTCAGAATTAATATTTCGTTATTGTTTTTAGCACCTATTTTTATAAAGATTTAGAATATCCAAATAATTATGCACACTGTGTCCAATGTCTTTAGAGCCTTAGCTATAGCGTTCAACTTCACTTTGCTGTCATACGGTTTGTGGTTTTAATGTTTTCATCGGTAACAGACTTTTACAAGCGTTCCATTGTGTGCATCGGCCCGGTTTTCATTTTTCTTTGCTTATACACAGCAAAACAGTTTTCTGCGGTTGATTTTTCTGGTGCAAAATAAGACAAGCTTGGGTTTGTAGCATTACAATGGGCCTAACCTCTGACCTAATTGGAAGACCTTAATGTCCAAGAATCATACATTAACCAATTTTTAATTAATTCTTCATTAAAAATGAGAAGTACTCATCATATTTACGAACACGTATGATATTGTTGATTTCGACTCTCCGTAACATTCACACGAAGCGGAAACTGCAGGCCGAAATCCGTTAATCGGGTTGTTATGGCCAATTAAGTAAGTAAGTAAGTAAGTTGACTCATTTATATTAGAAATTTTATGAGTAGAGAAAAAACGATTCATTGCTGATCTTTGACTTCAAGGTAGTCCATCCAAAAAAAAATGTGTGTTCTTCAGTGACATGAGACTTAGGGAAGTTGATAAAATGTCATTGAAAGTATTTACCACATACTCATAGAACCATTACTCATATTCAAAGTTTGAGGTACTCATCATATTTAGCAACACATATGATATTGTTGATTTCGACCCTCCATAACATACACGCGAAACGTAAAATGGTAAATTTTGATGAATGATTCGAGTCACTCAATGTTGTAGTGAATATGAGTAGAAATTCTATGATATTAAAGTATAAATGATAACAAGTGTCAGAAATTATGAGTATAATTCGATTTTACTCATCTTTTTCAATATTCATTGGTAATCTCAGCTTGAGATATCGCCTCAGTCAACTAATTAAGTGCACATTTGTTTGACTCCAAGAGGCCAACAGGCCAGATATCTAAGAAAGTTTAACAGTTTCGGTTCTACAAATTGATCTCAGAGCAATTGATATTGATATCAGTTTCTCTTCATACAACTTTAAAAATACCGATTATAGTGTAACTGTTTATCGCATAACAAAATTGGAGAACATCCTTGAACTCAATGTTATTTTATTGAAATCGACAATACATATTCAGAATGTAGTTGTAAATATTTGTATACATGTGCAGTGCATTATCCATGCATGTATATGGATATGTAAATATATATCTTTCTCTTTCTTTCTTTCTCTATCAATGTATGCATGTGTAAATAATTATATATCTGTATGTGTGTGTGTGCCTTGTGTTCACATGGAGGCATGTTTTCTATGTTTTATGATCAGAATATAGTTTATTTTCTTGGTTATTATTGTTATTGTTGTTGGTATTTGTTGTTATTTAACATTTGGCTTATGTACACATGCAAACGTACAATACGTACACACATACATACATGCACACATAACAGCCACATGTGTGTGTTTGTATTAAATATGCTAGAGTTGCTAAATTACATTAAAAATTTAAAATAAATCTTGAGAGTAGACGGTAACATCTCTTAGATGGATATACGAGGAAGATATTTATCTTGCTTGAAACCATATAAACCAGTTATAGACGACATCAATCATGAAATGTTTAAAGAAGTGATAATCCCCCCAAGATGATTAAAGACTTGTTGTTTTAAATGAGAAGGGATTCATAATTTAACTGTCGAAGCAAGAAGAAATGCCACAAAATACAGAATTTGACTACATTGGACTGTAGTAGTTTCAAAAGAATTTGTAAAGTGGAATGGCCAAGTTCTGGGAAAATCCTAGAATGACATATCCTATAAATTATGATATTGTTACGTTTTTACCTTTTTAAAAACGTTAAAAATATGAGTTCGTAGATTGCAAATAAAGTAAAAATAAATATGTGTTTGATTTTAATAAATTCTTTATTATCTGCACAATTTTTGTGCCACTGTTCGAACTTGTTTCACGTATACAATGATACTTCACAATATGTGTTTGTTCTTTATACTACTCTGCTTACAACCCTTTTGTAAGCAACAACACTTGTTAGTTATTCTTCTTTCTCACAACCTTTTTGTAAGTACAACACTAACAACTGTTTTCTCAAACGCAACTTGTCTGCACACAAGTCTGACCGAATTAAAGCTCGATAGATTTTAATTCTCAACCAACGTGACGTCGTCTTACACGATCAAATTCAAACTCTGCCCTGCTCGCTTTAATTTGCCTTTTATATTACTGGATCATCAGTGTGATGAATGCCCTTGAAGGACGATGACGCCCTTCGGGAATATTCTAAAAATGTAAACAACCTATTCTTATTTTTGTTGTTGCTTGTTTACATTCGAGCAGGTAGATTAGTTGTTGTTGGTTTATTTGTCTATCCTATTTTATACTGCACATTGTTGTTTCTTGTTTACTTTTTAGTTCCCTTTATTTTGTTGTTGGTTATTTACGTCTTTTTATCCTTTATTCTTGTTGGTATATTTTTCTACTCATTCATTGATCACGTGAACAGTGTGCTGTTTTGTTTTTGGGGCTTTTGTTTATCATTTTATGCATGATCATTGTGTTGTTTTTGGAGCTTTTGTTTATTATTTTAACAACACCATTTCCACTTTCGTAACAATATAATCTGTACACGTCATACTCCATACATATACTTATACTTTAATAATAGCTTATCTAAGTATATTTATATCCTATCTGGTGTTCCTCAAGGCAGCCATCTTGGTTCATTTCTTTTTTCGCTTTGTTTATAAACGATCTTTCCAACATAATTAATGTTGTCAATATTTTGATGTATATGTCAGAGATCGGCAATAAATCATTTTCCGCTACTCAATCAACAGAATTGAAATCCAAATTCATTCGTACTCGCTACAACATTGATTTATAAGTATAAGTAGCAATGAATATGAGTACAATGTAGACATCAAACTCACAACATTCGAAATATGATTGCTTCATACACCTACTGATTCTGCTTCATAAATTTAGAAAAATACTTATAAGTGATTCGAGTGACTCAAATTATTCATCAACAAGCAAAGCATACACATAATCTTCTTGTGAGTATAGTAGTGTTCGTGAAGTAGAGACAACGCAATCATGCGTATTGTTAAGTATAAGGACGACGAGTACTTCCAACTTTGAGTATAAGTAGTATGAGTATCATATTAAAATAAGTATGAATGCATATAAGTAACTTAAATTATAAGTATGACTCGAATCTATTAGACACAAAAAATGAAACTTTAATGATCGTATCACTTTGATTGTAAGTAAAGCCAGAAACACTCTTGGCTTCATAAAAAAATAATTTTTTGATCCATTTAATACGAAACATCAATATGTATTGCTTGTCAGACCAATTTGTCCAAATTGTATGGGACCCTCACTATAATGTTTACAGCGAACACATCGGATCTGTGCAGAAACAATACTCATCTGTTTGCGTGGCCTTGGATAGAATTATTTGGATATGCCTTCCTATACTAGCAGACTGGCAATAGCATTAGCAATAGCAGGGATCCTTCTATTAAGAGCTGATGCAGCATCCTTGAGAATATTCGAGAGAAAAGTCCAATGTAAGATCTTGGGTCTAGTGCGATGATTTTCGCATCCGATCCAACAATGAGCTGTATGAGCTTCTCAACGACATAGACGTTGTGCAGCGTATTAATATCTAGCGGCTGCGCAGGCTTCGCCATGTCGTTCGAATGGAGGAGAATTCACCGGCGAGGCTGGTATTTGATGCGGGAATCTGCGGAAGTCGGCGAAGAGGACAACTTTGTATCCGTTGGAAGGGCCAAATCGAGGAAGTCTTGTCATCGATGGTGTGACTAACTGGCATAGGGATGTTATGGCCAATTAAATAAGTAAGTAAGTAAAACGGAATATTATTGTTTTTCTCAATTCATAACTTTTCAGATTTTTATCATAACAATAAATTGGATTTTTGAAGAATCTGTTTGTAATTGTATTTAATTTTATTCGTAGCTATTTCTGCTATTAGTCAGTAAGGAAGTTTTGTTCATTGTTCATTTTGTTCATAAATATCTTCCATATTACTGATGGTTTCCTAAGAATTCCTTTCCAATTACTGGCAACACTGAATATATACTCGTATTCATATTCATTTCAAATACAGTGAATATTTGTTGTACTAATTGAAAATCCATTTATAAACACATACACATACACACACTTTTATCGTATCTGTACGGTAGCATACATTCTAATGCTTGTTTCCCTAGTTATGTTAGAGGGTTCATGTTGTATAATCAGGGGGACAAAAAGTCATTTTTAGCACTCCGAGTTATGCATAGAGAGGAATACATGTAGAGAATATACCTTGCTTAACGGAGGTATCGGGTCTGAGCAACAAATGACAATAAGGGGAACGAACGATGGTATTTCTCAATGTGAAATATTGACAATCGTGAAAATTTTTGTGCAAGTGAATCTGTGCATCATCCACCAGTCGAGAACAAGGTTCTGGCATGCAGAAAGCGTTAGAAATGGAACTAAGAGGATAACGAGCTATACCTCTAATTGAGGATATCAGAGCTTAGGCGATAGCATTGGAGAATTTGAAAACAGACTCAGGACAATGGGTTGTTAAGAAAAAGTTCACTGAAATGGATCTTCTTAAATGCGCTTGGTATGCAAAAGGTAGATTGATTAGGGGGGGTTCAAGATCTTGGCTATTTGAATTCAATTACGAAAAATAGAAACTAAATCAGACTAATGATACAACAAGTGATATAGTTAACTCGATACCCAACATGTTTACTTTACATGTGCAAAGGGTGACATTACGACTTAACAGGTATGTACAGGTATAAAACCAGAAGGACGTTAACTTATTAGTTAACAAACCGTACAGCCTATTTAGGGAAAACCTTTCTTATAGGATAGAAGAGTAGCGCTACAAGAGATGAATGTCTACTGCATCAAATGCTAGAAATTTGGGATATTATAGTTTTAACAATGTCTGGGGATGATGATTAATATTGTGCAGCAATGGCAATTGAATTGCTGCAGGTATCTACAATATAAAGGGTCATTTTTTATAAGCTATATGAAAAATTTTCAAAAAAAAACCCATAAAATTCAAAAAAATTCATGAAATCTTTATTTGAATCCATAGTATGGTCCATATAATTTAATGTTTCGATATTATTTCATGCAAATTTTGACCGCGACTGCGCCTCAAATGGTCCATCCACTTAGTCCAATTTTGGCATTCTCTTTCCAACATTTCGGCAGGTATCTCACGAATAAATGCTTCAATGTTGGTTTCCAATACGTCAATTGAAGCGGACTTGTTTGCTTAGACATGAGCTTTAACTTTTATAGTCGCCGTGGTCTAGTGGGTAGTGTGTTGGCTTATTAGACAAAAGGCCCGGGTTCGAATCCCAGGTCAGACATCAAAACGAAAAAATATTTCTTCGGCGACTTCCTCTCAGCAGATTTCTTTCAAAGACTCTGAGAGTAAAAATTGCCATGAAAAGCTTCTCAAAAATCTGTCGTTCGGAGTCGACTTTAATCTGTAGGTCCCACCACTCATGTATAAAATTAACGCTCAAAACATAAGTGGTGTGAGAAGCTAGGTTGTAATCCTGACTGAAGGGTTGTAATGGCCAATTATGTATGTATGTGTTTAACATAGCCCCACGTTAAATAGTCTAAAGGCGTTAAATCGCGCGATCTAGGCGGTCAATTGAGCGATACCGAACGAGAAATAAAATGCTCATTGAACTCGTCTCTCAATAAGTCCATTGTTACGCGTGCTGAGTGGCATGTGGCACCGTCTTGTTGAAACCACATGTAATGCAAGTCAAGCTCTTTCGTTTTGGGCAATAAAAAGCTGGAAATCACCAATCTCAGTTACGTTACGATTCGCAGCACCTTTGAAGAAGTATAGTCCAATGATGCCACCAGCCATAAATTGCACCAACCTTTGACTTTTTCTGGATGCATTGGTACCTTTTGCAATGCTTCTGGCAGATCGTCACTCCAAAAGCAACAATTCTGCTTATTTACGTATCCATTGAGCCAATAATGAGCTTCATTGCTGAACACAATTTTTGGATAAAGAAGTGGATCTTCGGTCAACTTTCCAAGAGCCCATCTTGATAATAAAATTCAATGATTTGCAAGCGTTGTTTGTTTGTAAGACGATTCATGCTTAAATTATAGACCAAACTGAAGATGTTTGACAGTGAAACCAAACACGAAACGTGCGTGAGATATTTAAACCAGCGTTGCCATAAAGATGATAGCTAAAAAATCAGTCGTTATATATGATATCAAGGATTCTAAAACAGCTGTGTAAAGCGTTACAAGAGATAGAGACGACAAACGTTGTTGTTTTCTTTCAATGAGGAAAAGAAAAGTGCCTTGTAATTATAAATGGGGCTAAAACGGATAAAAAAAATGGAGTTGTGGGAGAAAAGGACCTAGGGGGGCTTGATTAGCCATTGTATAAAGGATTTCTCACGGATGGGTTTTAATTGGGACCAGACATATAGGCGTAGGCAATGAAACTAATTGTTTTCAGTGAAGTTTGATTAAGGAGATTCAACGTCATATGTCAAAAACAAAACTTAGCCATAAGGTCAAACCGGCACCAAGAAATTCGATTAAAACAATTACTAATTTTCGAAAAATCCTATTTTAATCGACTTCGGATATATTATTGGGGATCTTCATCAACAACACCAGCTGCATTCGACACCAATAGTCACTACGTTGCTTAGAATGTCGTGCATATTGTCTGTCTTTCAATTTTCATATTTAATCTTATTTCGAAAGCCAATGAATTCGGAATCCTTCCCCAGAAATGCAAAGTTAATATATGCAATGAATGTATGCGAGTATTTGTACTGCTAAAATGTTTTTGAGATTTTTAAACAAAAGCAATTGCAATTGTTATAAAATTTTAAGATTATTTATTAATAAATTAACGAACAGAAGAGAAACAACGAAAGGGACGGAGAGAGAAATAGAGAGAGAGAGAGAGAGAGAGGAAAGAATAAATTGAATAAATATTTTCAGAAACAATCTGATATTCGAATAACTTGTTAAATGCATTTTAAATGGCTGTTTATTTATAAGAATAAAATTTCCAAAACACATACATACACACGGCTCATATACACTTACTTAAATATGTATACACACACACACATATGCATTTAAGCAGAAAAATAAAAAAAACCAACATCAGAGTGCAAGATAAATAACCAAAGTCCATTGCAAAAAGAGAAAAGAAAATCCATTTATTTTGAAAATTTGTGGCAGAATAAAATAATAATTCTTTGGATAATGAAAAGCATAGAGAAACTCTAACGTATGGCTGAATGTCAGAGTTAAAGATAGCAGCTCAGCAGGGGGTTAGTGTGTGATGAAAAGTCGGAGCATCTTGATTTAAATACAAATTAGTCATCAGTATCCATCCAAACAAGTAAATACTGAGACTGGCATTCGTACGTAACGTTTACTTTCAAAATGTATCATTTACGGTAACATGGCAACACAGAGTTATTGCATGGTTTGTTGATTGCAATTTATGTAAATAAAGATTTTCAAATATTCTAAAATAATTTATTTTTAAATTACAAACTTTAGTTAAGTGCTTACAGCAAGCAGCTAAGCCAGAGGTAATAAATACAAAAACTCATGTGATAAGTTTTGTTTTATTTTAAGGCAATTGCCTGCTAAAAGGCTATTGTTACAAGAGCTCATTGTTAGAAATTATTTTAGAATGAAAGATTCAAATTAAAACTCAATTTTAAATTCAAAGGATGAGTACATGCTCAATGAAAGTTTAAATATTTTCTTCGATTTTACAATCAATTCCATTGTACGTTGAGCCAAACCATTTTATCCATGAATTTCGCTTTCAAAATTTAGAATCAATGCAGCCGGACTTTTTAAATCGTAAGTAGAAAAGAAGGTTTAATGAGAACAAATTAATTTCTATTTGCTAAAGCAGCAATAGAGACAAACGTATGCAACTTTAAATTAAACGAAAAGTATGCATACGTGCTTGAGGTTGAAAATATTTGTGGTGTATTGGACACGTTATTTGTGTTCCAGATTTAAGCAGCCACAGTGTGCAAATCTTTATAAATCTTGTTATATTGATTTCCTTGAATTACTTAGCAATTGCATAGACATCTAGAAGCTGAGAAGTAATATGGATTTACGGATGTCTATTTAAAACTCATAAACTAACATGATTAATACATAATAATATTGTAATATACGAGGTGAGTTCAAAAAATAAGAAGAATTTTCAAAACTCATAGATTACATGCAATCCTCATTTAATTATTTTTTTTCGTATGTTAATACACTCGTCTTCGAACATATGCTCGCAGTTTTAGACGTCTAGCTGACCGGCATAAATAAGACAAGCGTAAGGCGCTTCTTTTTTATCGAAAAAAGTTGATTAAATTTTGTTAAAAAAAGGAATTAAATGTTCAAAAACACTTGAACTATTTGGATATCGGATTCAATTCTCTATGCCTATACTCGCTTCATATAAAATTTATAAATTAGAGCGATCAGCTAACTACAACCTCATTTCCGAATTTCAATAACATTCTCTGCATTGCAGTCACCTAGATTCTAATAGGTATTCTGTTTAGCTTTTCTGACAAAAAGTGTAAAAAGTGTCGGAGCCGATATTATATAGTAGGTTCTTGCTAACAGAATACACACAAAATTTGTGGCTGTGAAAAACTAGGTTGTAATCCTGACTAAAGGGTTGTAAAGGCCAATTAAGTAAGTAAGCAACCCTCTACATTCATTAGGTACCTTTTCCCGAGTATTATCGTCATTTAAAAAAATGCTTTTTTAGGGGAGACATTACTTACAAAGGTTGAAGTCGGCGTGGTCTAGTGGGTAGTGTGTTGGTTTATTAGACAAAAGGCCCGGGTTCGTATCCCAGGTCAGACATCAAAACGAAAAATATTTCTTCGGCGACTTCCTCTCAGCAGATTTCTGGCAAAGACTCTGAGAGTAAAAATTGCCATGAAAAGCTTCTCAAAAATCTGTCGTTCGGAGTCGACTTTAAACTGTAGGTCCCGCCACTCATGTATAAAATTAACGCACACAACATAAGTGGTGTGAGAAGCTAGGTCGTAATCCTGACTGAAGGGTTGTAATGGCCAATTATGTATGTATTACTTACAAAGTAAGTAGTCGACGTAGTCTAGTAGGTAGTGTATTGGCTTATTAGACTTAAGGCCACCGGTCCAACGAAACGAAATATGAACAAATATCAAATATTTCTTCGGTGACTTCTTCTCAGCAGACATCTGGCAAAAATTCTGAGCTCCATTACTACAACTTACTAAAGGGATGATTTTAAAGGACAGATAGAAAATATAGTAGAAGAGAGCGTTAAGTTAAAGGAAGGCTCATCAAACCGATAACTTTTAAAGTTAAGTTTATATTTGAACTTGTCATATTACATATTATTTTCAATATGGCAACTTTAAATATAACAAAATGAACATATACAGGTATTCTCCGATTTCACCGATCACCAAAAACCTATCTCGGTCGTAAGTCGATTAAGTCGTAAGTTGAATTTCATATAAAAAAATTTTTTTATTTAATTTTTTTTTTTAAATTATTCAAAAAAATTCGGAAAAAAGTATTCGCAAGTGCGAATAGTCGTGAGTCGTGGACTACCTGTACAATAAAATCGAAGTCTGTCATTGCCACATCATTTAAAAGAAACTTGTTTAATTGGGCAGTGCTTATTTTTTTGTTTATCGACCTTGCTCCGGCACTGCCATTTTTTTTTTTTTTTTGTAAAACTTAACTTTATTTTACCATTAGGTTGTAATAACGAAAATAATTTAAAAATGATTTTAAAGTTCACTTTAGCTAAAGTTATCTTTAACTAAACCCAACTTTAACGAAAAGTTGTAATAATAGTTCTGAGAGGGACATAAAATTGCTATGAAAAGTTGCCAAAAATCATTTGTTGGAGTGGACTTTAAATTGGATAGAATTAACATACAACATAAGTGGTGTAAAAAACTAGGTCATAATTCTAAGTGAAGGGTTGAAATGACCAATTATGTATGCTTGTATTACTGACACATCTTGATAGGCAAGTTAAACTTCTGTGATGCTTCACATTACTTTCTGGCTCCGTATATTCTTTTTCTTTTTGGTAGAGCTCGGGCTAATGAAACCATCGAAATATGCAACAATTTTTTCTGTTATAAATTAAATTCTATTAATGCTTTAGATTCTATTACTTGGTACCATCGGGTTCCTTATTTGATTGGAAGTAGAGCTGGTTAAAGTTCTATTCAAAACACTTTTACACTAAGTTATGCATCTTTAACAGTTTTTGTATCCTCCCTCTGTTATAAAGTGAAATTTTGACTTTTGGGTGGCTAATCCGTTCTAAATTAAAATAGCGGAGTAAAAATTTTAAAAGATAACAAAACAAAATTGAAATAAAGAAAGGAAATTTAAATTATCTTATATGGTTGTGTTCGGGTGCCCTGGTAGTCTAGTGGGTAGTGTACTAGACTATTAGCGCTAGGATGGTGCGAATGCCACCAGAGACTTTTGTCTGTTGCACTAAACTGAACATAAGGTCTACGTTATTCAGCTTGTAATAATTCGATATAATTAGAAATTAAATCCTAATAAATAAATAAACTTAATATGCTTGTGCTTATGCTTCTGTATTAAAAAATACTAAAAACAATTTAATTTCTTGCAAGATCATAATTTATTATTAAAGCAACAATAATTTACAATTATTTCTATTTAAAATTTTAAATATTTAAATGCTGTTGTCTATTATGGCTTCATAAATTTTGAAGGCAAAACATTTATTAGACAACATAAATTAAATATGATAATGCCGATGTAGTTGTGGTAGTGGTGGTGGTTGGTGGTGTTGGTAATCCCACAATGGCAAACAACATGGCATTTATGATTAAATACTCGCATATGGTGAGGACGAAAGACAATAGAATTGCTTTGTGAACTCATAAATATTAGTTAAGTTGTGATATTCAAAATAAATTTCCCTTGAATTCAGAATATCAATAATTTATAAACGAATAAACAAATTGCTTAGGAACTCTTTTTTTTTTTTTGCTTATTCGCTTACGTATACAAATACAAATGTTTTGTGTATCTCTGTATGTATGTACGTACATACATATACAAACAGTTATAAAGAAGACGACAGTAGTCTAAATAGCCCAAGAGAAAATTGTTTTGAATTCCCTGAACATGTTTTTCTGTAATTTATAACATTTAAAGAAGAGATCATATCGCAAACAAACACACACACACATACACATTCTACAGGAATAATATTATAAAATTGTATAATCATAGGATATTTGTTGTTGTTGTTGTTTTTTATTTTTTGTAAATTACAAATTATTTTGTTAAAGCGAAATAACAAATCATTCTTGACATAAATTTCTATTGCAATGTACAAAATTTCCTCTTATTTCGCCTTGAGATTAAAAAGCCATTAATTGATGGCTGGCTGCCGTGTTTTTCTTGGAAATTTTAATAAATTATTGAAAATTGTCTGAAGAAATTTAATATTTTTTTTTTACGTTCTTAAGCTAATTGAATATAATCACGTCCTTATACACTCACAATGCTAATATTGAAAAAAATTCTTATTTAGTGTTGAATTTCAATGCCATGTATTGTTTTGTATGCAAAAGTGCTTTTGATTTCAGCTTTTAATTGAAACAAAATATCCTGTGTGTACGTTGAATTTAATAATTAATTTGAATTGAAAATCCATGTTACTTTGCATTGATTTCTTTGGCCTTCCTTTTCATTTTAATGACTCAATACATGTTTTTATTTTGTTATTTATTTTGTAAATATTTTCAATGGTGCCGAGAATCTTTTCCAAATATTGCTCATGGTTTTATTTAGCTATGAATGCCTCTTCAAACAAATATATTCATATACTCAGTATAGAAGAGAGAGAGAGAGCGAGCGAAAGCCTTTTGTTTGCCAAAAAACCATGAACAAGAGTACTCTTTCAGGCTAATCAGCTTAAATGTCGTCATTTGTTGTTGTTTTTATTTTATTATTTCGTAGAATTTATATTTAAATAAGATTTGATTTGTTATCAACGAGTGATGTTAGTTTATTTTATAGTCATTGTTTGTATACTTGCCCCAGAGTGGTAGTCTGATGTCAAGCTATTCTATAAAATGTTTTCAATATTAAAAAAATATCACTTAACATAGGTGGCCATGTCACTGCGGTAATTTAAGGGCTCTAAATATAGCTCTGTCGCCAAAAAGCTGACATATGTACCTCATTATTCGTTCATTTTCTATATACTCCAGAACAGTTACAATCGTTTGCTAAATACTCTTGAAGCTTCGGCATATAGCAGTGGACCACTTTGTTAATGAGTCAATACGCATATTGTATGCTGAAGGGCACTCTTAATATGTGATCGACCTATTCATACCTGTCAGATTACTGCAGTTGTCCCTTTTTCTTTATTTAAATATTTTCGCGCTTTAGGAAACGCTTCGTACTTGTATACAAGCAGACATAATGGATTAAGTTTAACGAAATTTTTCAGACATTTTCGTTGGATCCTCGAAAATACATAATCTAAAAGGGGATCTAAACTTTTATCTTTACGGAAAGGATTTCTTTTTATTTGAGAATTAAAGGAGTTATAAATTTGTGTGCTATAGGGCGACCAACAGGGATTTGGGATTTTGTAAATCCCGATCGAGAAAACCGGGGATCGGAATCTAAAAGGAAACACGGAAAATCGCGATTTTAAATATAAAAATTGTGTAACAAATCTTGTATCAATTAGTATATCATTAAAAATAAAATATAAAACAGCAGACAAAAAGTAACAAAAAAAGCGTGTATAACAAAATAAAAAATTCATACAAATGAATAGTGTTGGAAAATTATATGGATTCCAAAAAAGATTAAAGCTCTAACAAGTGATCTGATAGGCTTGATCGAATTTTGTTGTCAACATACCCTGCCGTTGAAAAACACTTCTCGCAATCAGCATTTGTTGGTAAAATAGTTCCAAGATAGCGGTATACAGCTTGTAAATATTCACCTCTGCCACCTCCTGATGTAAATAAATCTATTTCTTTGGACATTTGAGCATCTAAATCAGTTATCATTCTTCTAATTCGTTTTAAAGGGCTTTTGCATTTTTGCATGGCATCAAATAATTTTTTTATCATTGGAAGTGCGGTTTTCCTTATCTCAGATGCTATTATTGAAGTCAAGCGATATAGAATTTTGTTTCAGGACCTTTGTAGGGTCAAAATACATATAAATTCCCGGGATTTGGGATTTTATGAATTTCGGGATTCGGGAATTTCCGATTGGCTTCCTAGTGCCTACTGATTTGCTGTGTAAGTAGAGAACAAGATAGCGCGCGGTATGAAAAATAAAATTTCTTCTTCTTATGACTTCATTAAAATGAGTAAGAAATAGTATTTGTTCGATTCCTCTTCTTATAAAGAAGGATTACTTATCCACTAGCCAACAGGTGAACTAAACTAATAGCTGCCGTCGTACATTCTTTTCATGCATTCAGTTTTCACGGCCGCATAACGTTACAGCAATAATTTACAAGCATACATAACATACATAATTGGCCATTACAACCCCTTCAGTCAGGATTACAACCTAGCTTCTCACACCACTTATGTTGTGTGCGTTAATTTTATACATGAGTGGCGGGACCTACAGTTTAGAGTCGACTTCGAACGACAGATTTTTTAGAAAATTTTCATGGCAATTTTATTTACTCTCAGAGTCTTTGCCAGAAATCTGCTGAGAGGAAGTCGCCGAAGATATATTTTGCGTTTTGATGTCTGACCTGGGGTTTGAACCCGGCCCTAATAAGTCAACACACTACTCACTAGACCACGGCGACTTCTAGAAGCAGTGATCCATAGTACCATAGTACATGCTTGTATCTTTTTAAACGTAGAATAACCTTGCTACGGCCAAACCTAAAAAGTGAAGTTACTAACTCCAGAAACTACCGCCAAATATGGTTTTCTTCCATACTCCTTAAAAAGGCATGTCTAATATCTAAATTCTAATAACCTAATCAACGGCAGGCTTTACAGTGTCCCCAAGACTCCTTCTGTTTATAAGAATAAGACTGAGCTTCTAACATTTCCGAAACATTTTACGGATTAGACTTTCATCGAAACTTATTGTTTTTGGGAGTTGGTAATCAGTTTCAGGACTTATATACAGTTTTTATAAAGATCGCGCCATACGGATTGTTATTGATGGAATTATTATTGAGTTCAGATTAAGTTAAAAGGACAATATGTTTCCAGTCTTTTTATTTTTCCCTTAAATCCAGTACTTTCTTTAATTAATAAGAAATTGTTTTTCTTATATTTTTAATATTGAATAGCAAGCCAAATCACTTAAATGTTTAAATCCCCCCTCTCAAATATAATTAACAAATAACTTAATGCCTTAAATCCCAAATATGTCTATCATTGAACAATTTAATTTATTTTAATAAATTCTCAAATATTTACTTTTTATCCTTAGTCTTCAGTTATTCTACATCGGTTATATTAATTTATATGTACAGTGTTGGTTAAGATTAAAACACCTGCTTTGCAACAATTTATGCAGAAGAAAATTTTATTTTAATAAGTACGGAATTTAAAACTGATTGATAAAGAAAATAGTAATAAAAATAATATTCATAATTGGCTATATCTGTAAAGTCATCTATCTATTTTGAAGGCAAGTATTCGATATATTCCGTTGAAGAGATCCCCCATTTTAATACTTATACACATCTTTAACGAATTTTTATTTAATTTTGATTCTTTACTTAAGGAAATTGGATAGATTTAATTGAAGAAATCAATTTCTTTTCTAACTAACCAAGTGATTAGTATGATTCAGAATATCTAGATAAGTGCAGTGCTATCTATCGGTGGTTAGAAACAATAATTTTGGCTGTAGAAATGGAAATTTTGGGGATTGGGTTCTATGTTTTCTTCGTAATTACATTGTTTACTCTCTGTTGGTATTGGCTCTTCTCTGGAGAAGCAAAACTCAGACGGCTTCTTAACTGCTTAATTTGGACGCGATTGAAGAATTTTTTATTTTTTTTTTATGTTGATAAAATTTATTTCGCTTTCAAGTGAGTTTGAGCAAATGGATGATTAAGTTAATCCAATACGTCACGCCTTCTCACTATGTACATAAAACGGTCCATAATATCCCCTACTAATGAATTTAGTTGTTTTCAATTTCGGCTAAAAGAATTCGGAGAGTAAGAATGAATAAATTGATATGAAGATTGAGCTCCGGATACCGGTAGTAACATAACACTTCGAGGAATTGATCAATTAAATTGAGAAAACAAGTTTGTAACAGAAAAGTCCTAAAAGTGAACGAAACTTTCAGCTTAAATATGCTGCAACATGGGTTTAAAATAAATTTACAATTCATTTAACCTTTTCAACTTCACAACTACTGGTTAAAAAAACCTTCATTCAACAAAAAGTAGAATTTAAAGAAATTAAAGGAATTCTTCACTAAAATAACGAGTTACTTTTGTCCACCACTGTTTATATTAAATTGTATGTACTCCTTTACGGACGGTGTGCTATACTTTTTACTACAAAGTTACATGAAATCTGTTTTTACAAAAAAAAAAACAAAAAAGAAAGAATTCGTTGGCATTTATTAAAGGTCCTTCCCTTCGCTTTCTCTCTCTTCCTCTCCTTCATCTATTGGATAATATTCTAGAAACAATGCATAGTAAATATATTTTACAAAGTCTGGTCGAAATTACTGCATCAAAAGCAACAACAATTATATTATCAGGCGCCCTTAACTATACGGGAAGAACACATTCATGCGAACAAATGCATACGTAAAGGGTTACAATTTTGATTACAAAAGATTGTGTATGTAAATGTATGCAATATAATCAAACTATTACTCTTCACTTCTCAATCTCCCTACCCACTCTTTCTCTCTACCTCCCTTGCTCTCTCTCTCTCACTTTTTTCCATAATTTCTTTGTATTAAATCTCATGTGCTGTAAAACACAATCACACAAATGCATACAAAATGGTTTTATATCAGACAATACAAAATATGTATTCGGTTTGTGAGTATGTATGTGTGATTAAGGAAATAACAGAAACAACATTATTGTGTGCAAATGAAAGAAAGTGTGTATGGATGTGTGTGTGTGTGTGTGACCATACTCTTGTTTGCATGTGTAAATTGCATGCTTTGCATAATTTTCAAAATATAGTTGCATACTTTGCAGCAGCAGCAACATAAATAAAAAATTATACCAACAACAACAATGCAGAAAAACTAGTAACACAACAACAATAAAAATTGTACAACGAGGATGAATGAAAAGACAGAGAGGAACGGAGAGAAGAGGAAATATCGTGATAACAGTTTATGTTTTAGCACGTTTTCAACACAAACAACAATTAAATTTCAAAAAAACAAAAACAAAACAAAACAAAAAAAGAGGAACATGCTTTACAACACATGCAATACTTCTCCTCTATCCTCCATCCTCTCTCACTCTATGTGTATAAACACATCAGCTAATATGTGTGTGTATATATGTGATTATATTGTAATATATTGTTGCATAATTTAGGGGTTGCAAACAAGGTGCTGTTTTGCTGCATATTATAGAGCGGGAATAAGCTGTTGTTATTATTATTTGCATAAATAATGTCAACGAAAATTTTTATCAAAATATTTATGTTTTTTTACTTCTTCTCTTCCATTTTCTCTCTTTTAAATTCATTGTATTTATGAGTACTTGTACTACCATGCCATTAATAATGGGTGAATAAAAAAAGTGTTATTTTGTTGGAACAATATTTTCCGTATCGATCATTATGTCTTTTGTAAAACATATTCAATACAAAACATTAATTTGTCATCTGAATACAATGACAACAATAAATATTTATCGAAAATGTTCTAGGAAAACAGAAAACATGTTGAAATTATAAAATATAAAATTTAGCATAGAATAGGAAATGCTTTGAGTGACACAGCAATTGAATGTGGATGACAGAAATTGGATTACAACTAGATGTACAATAATTAGGTTTCAAAGATTAGGAAAATGTATAAAATCTAATGAGATGAGACTCGAATCGGGACAATCGTAAATAGGAGATACTCCTAAGCGCATTCGTGTGAGTTATGGGTTCGAAGGACTGAGATGCTTTGTAAGCCCTTTAGGAATAATTTTAATTTTGTGTGAGTTAAATGAGTTAGCCAGGCTGTAATCCTAACTGAAGAGTTGTAATGGCCCATTATGTATATATGTGTTCGTTAAGAACCCATAATTAAAACAACTAATTATATTTTAAAAATCTCATATCAAAATTGCTGAGAATTTACAACATCTGATTCAGAATTTAATTTGAGCCTTCAGATCCAAGTCGATGAAATCATTTCATGTTTTTGCAGCCAGTTTTAACGCGCACTGATCTGTTGGCCTGCTAAAAAACTTTGATTTACAATGTTTATAGAGATAGATAGTAGAATAATGAAAAGAGATGCCGTATATCTTGGAGTATCACCATTTCGTAGAGTTCTCTGATTTACCACGGATGCTTTTGCACTGTGCGTATCTACCTCCAGCGCCGTATTTGTAAAGATAACGAACTTCTATCAAAATCACGCACTACCAATCTGTCCAGATTTTCTTTGTTTTATTAACTTTAAAATGGTTTTTGTCTTCGTTAAGTTTAATAAATTATTTTATTTGTTTAAAAGACCTTTTGATGTCATTACGTGTGCAATATGACATCTTTCAACGGTTTCTCCGGATGAGGTGTTATGTTGCGTTATGTTGGCTTTGAGGACCACTGTTGTTTGTGGCATATACTTACGACTTTATAAAGCCTCATAAGAGAAAGATTAACGTGATCAATTGTACATCAACTACACCATGAATTCAAATCCTGCAAAATATCCTATGTGGCATGATTTGTGTGGTACGAAGCATCGTGTTGCTGAAACCAGTTCGATAGTCATCTATTATTAAGAGTGATAATTGCCATTGACAGCCATGTATGTAATTCTCAAAGAAATATAGACCAATCATGCCGTCTGTCTGAAATTCATACTGAACTGTGACTTATTCTAGTAGGCTTGTTTATTAGACGTGAGACAATGTCAAAAATCTCCATCAAATCGAAATATGAAAAATATGTCGTCGACGTCTTCCTCTCTGCAGTTTCTTAGAAATCTGTCGTTCGGAGTTGGATTTAACTGTCTGTCCCGCTACTTATGGATAAAATTAATACTCATAACATCTAGGTCGTAAACTTAACTGAAGGGTTCTACTGACCGAATATGTATGCGTTGGACGCTATTGAAAATCATGCGGGTTGATATCAGAAATCAGCAATGAATCGTTTTCATAAGAACTCATTTGAGTATGAGTGAGTCAAAAGTATTGAAATTTAACTACTCTGATTCATTCGTACTCGCTACAACATTGATTTATAAGTATAGATTACAATGAGTATGAGTACAACGTTGACATTAAACTCACAACATTCGAAATATGTTTGTTTCATACGCCTACTCATTCTGATTCATAAATTTAGGAAAACACTTATAATACTTACACATAAATGATTTGAGTGACTCGAATCATTTCTCAAAATTTACAGACTTAGTTGTTATTGCATTTACAAGAAGAAAGAAAAAGACAAAGACAGCAAGTAAAGCAAACACGAGTCGAAATCAACATGATGTTGTTAAGTATGAGTATAATGAGTACTTCAAACTTTAAATGTGAGTAGTATGATATTAAAATAAGTATGAATGCGTATAAGTATCACAAATAATGAGTATTACTCTAATCTATTCATTGCTGATCTCTAGTTGGTATTGTCCCGAATTTGAAAAATTTGTGTCTTTATATAGGCACTTATCCAGCTTCATTTGTCAGATTGTTCTCTATCTTACTATGAAATCTTGTTTGTAATGCGTGCTATACTTGTAACTCTCATTATTTTATTTATGTTTTATGCAACTGAGCAAATGTATTTTTGTTAGGACGCCAAAGAGATTTTAAGGAACAAATAAATATTTCAAGAAGAAAATAAAAATAGCAACATACCATCCTTTGAGTGAAATTATTGATTCCTTAACGGTATAAAAACATGAATTTAAAAAAGAATCTTGTTTTTACTGTAAATTTGTTAAAGTTTTCTGTTAACAACATAATCATCTCAATTTCTCCTTTCTAAATCAAAATCTTTTTAATCACAGCTGCAGTTACCAAAGTTTTTTTCAATATTTTTATATTTGTTGTTGTATATCCACTATTAAAACTATTTCTTTATCTGTATTTGAAATAAATAGAGTTTGTGTGTGTTTGTGTTAAAAAAATTGAACATTTTTAATTTAAATTTTGCAAACTAAAGTGTACGAACGCAACTATTCGATAAATTCGTTTGATTTTTTTTTGTTGCCGTATCTGCCCAGTTTCGTTCCAATTTAATTTCTCTCTTTGCCATTGTGTCAATCAGTTGCAAAACTGATACTCTCATACTATATATGCTACTATTGTTGCTGTTGCTGTTGTTGTTTTTCTATCGAAATCGATTTCAAAGTTGACACATTTTATTTGTTAATGCAACAAAATATTCCGAATATTTTGTATAAATATTTACATGTTTCAATGACTATTTATTTATCCAAAAATAGACAAAAAAAAAAAAACAACAAAAACAAATAAAATAAAAAATAGAAATTTAAAAGAGATGCTAAGAAGATTAGTTATTTGTTTCGTTCGTGTGTGTGTTAACGTTTATAGGGCAAAAATATTCATTCGTAACAATTTTTAAAATGGCCAACAGGATAATAACCTACAAACTTAAATGCATTCGAAGAGAAATACTCATACACACACACACACACACACACACACACAATTAAATAAAAATGAAATAAAACTTTTCCAATTACAATCCTTTTTTTCTTTTTTCTTTTGCTTTTGACAAAGGGTACCCTATACTGAATTATTAGAAGGCATATGCATATGCCAGTGGGCCTATTTCAATATGTTTTCAAATAGAAAAAACGAATATTTTTAATGCGATTTATTTCAGAGGCTTAAATAAATTAATAAAATTTTTTATATTCATTTAAAAAAACAAAAAAAAGATGATTTCTGCAAATAATAATCACTTAGTAGAACAATATTACCATAATAGAGGCTGTGTTTAGTCCTGTAGTATAAAAAAATATTCGTGACATGTGGAAATATCAATAATTCTCAGTATAATTTGTAAAAGTATCTGCTTTCTCGGATGGACTTGATAAAAAACTTCTCAAAACACAATTTTTGGCCACCTCTAGATTAGTAACATCAGTCGCTTCTTTAGGGCTCATTTTTGGCCACTTGATTAGACATTTGGAGCAGTATATTTACTCTGACATAGGAGATTATTTGCATAGGCACGTGTTTCCCAAAAAAGTGTAAACGAGTCAAATGTCATGCTCATTTTACCCAATAAAATACGGCCAATCAGGAATTTAATTTTTCTGAAAATTCCTCATGTCAAAATTAGTCGTGTTCTATTACTCGCGGCAACATGTTGTAGAAATTACTACAACGTCCTATTCAAGGATATCAATTGAAAGCGAAAAAAAAAACAACTCGGTTATCATACAACAATAGTGTCTGAAATACATGGTAATAGTATTTTCAGTTATCAAAGTCGTTTCGTTTTTTAGACGTCATTCCACGGCTGAAACCCTAGGTCAGATATCTCGAATTAAATATGAAAAAAATGCGATATCGGGGAACTACTCTCAGTAGTTTTCTGGCAAAAACTCTTAGAGCAAATAAAAATTGTCATTAAAAAGTTTCTTTAAAATATATCGTTTGAAATCAACTTTAAATTGTAGCTCTATAGGCCACTTATGAATAAAATTAACGCAACATGAGTTATGTGAGAACCTGAATCGTAACACTTCCTGTCTGTGAACGATTGTAATAAGCAATTAAGGCTAGTTAGGTTAGGTTAGGCCGGAGTGATAGCTCTGATATCATAAAGCTCACTTTTAGCACGCATAGCGGCCCGTTGTATTGCCACGGGTGTACATAGTCCCTGGGAAGAGGTAGAACTTGGCCATCAAAACGAAAAAATATTTCTTCGGCGACTTCTTCTCAGCAGATTTCTGGCAAAGACTCTGAGAGTAAAAATTGCCATGAAAAGCTTCTCAAAAATCTGTCGTTCGGAGTCGACTTTAAACTGTAGGTCCCGCCACTCATGTATAAAATTAACGCACACAGCATAAGTGGTGTGAGAAGCTAGGTCGTAATCCTGACTGAAGGGTTGTAATGGCCAATTATGTATGTATATTGAACAAAATTTGATTGTTGACATAATTACCGCGTCAGAAATGAAACGAATTTGTGAGAAATAGAGTTCATTGCTGGAAGAAATTGTTTTAAAGCAATCAATAATCGCCGTAGTCTAGTCTATGTTGGCTTATTAGACATGTAAACACGGTTGAAGTCCAGGTCAGAGATCTTTAACTAAACGAAATATTATTTCTTCGGTGTGATTCAGCAGAGAACAAATAAAATAGCTATGAAAAGTTTCTAAAATAATCTGTCGTTCTGAGTCCACTTTAAATTATAGTGTGAGGAGCTAGGTCGTAGTCTTGACTGAAGGTTTATAGTGAAGAAGTGTGTAGTTTAGATGTGGTGGCCAGTATATTGGAGCAGCAAGGAAAACACCCTTTATGATATTTAATAAACAATTCTAGTAGGTAAGTTCCAAATTCCTCCTCCAATCTTTATTATTCTGCTACATACATACGTTAATAGCTGATTTGTGCAAATTCATAAAGAGTTGAACTGTGCTGTCTTAGAATTATTTGGAATTATTTTATAAAATTCCTTCAAGATTTAAACAAATTTAATTATTTCTCATTGTAAATATTAAATCATAATTATTCAATACGTAAACATTTTTAGCAAAATGAATTAAAAAAGTTTAGTACTTAAAACATTTGTTGCAGGCTATTTCTCATAAATTCAATATTTTGTTTCTGATTAAAATTATAAATCTTATCACACGGTAAAACATTTATTTTTTTTTTAAATAATATCGCATAATTTTATAACACATAGTATTTTAAATTTTTCTTTATTTTGATTTTAACACTGTTTTTTAGTTTGTCTGTTTTTTTCTCTCCTCTTTTCTTTTTTTCCAAATTTATTACCATATGCATATTAAAATCGAGTGAAGAGAAAAAAAGAAAGAGTATGAAGGGGGAAAAAAACAGAAATTTTCATTTACTTGTATATCCTGATTAAGTTCATTTTATCCATGATAATAAATATTACAATTGTGGTTGACTATTGCACCGCATACAATGGCAGCCAGCACAACCAGGACAACAGAACAGAAACGTAATGTAAAAAAGCAACATAAAAAAATATAAAATCCCACCATAGTTTATGGTTTTTGGGAAATTGTAAAAATACCTTTACAAAAATAAAAGGAAAAACAACAACAATAGCAAACATGAGAATAACAGCTTTACCGCCATTAACATTTTTATGCCACTTGCATTGCGGCATTTCCAAAAGTGGCGACGACAATACCCAAATTTAAATACGTTTTTGCAGTTTCAGCATTAACAAAACCAAAACCCTACGAAAATAAAAAAAACATCAGCTTATACGAATTGCAAAGGCACTGTCATGCATATAATGATACGAAAATAACATTATTTTTGTAAAGAAATATTGGCCTATGGAAAACTTTACTACGAACTAAAGACATTCCCTTTTCTGAGTCGAAGATAGAAGAAGATGAAGTTAAACATCACTAAACTCTCTATAAATAATCGACTCAGAAAGCTTATTGACATTGTCAGGGAATAATCCTAGAAAGACCTGTTAGTACGACGTCTTGAGAAGGAATGGCACTCACGAGGACAATGGAATGTAGAATTTTGTTCACTTTATTATATTTGATAGCTTAACGCTTCATCTTTGTGGTTACTCGGTTAGCCATTAGTAGCCAGCTAGCAAACTTAGTAGCAAAAGCAATATTTATTCTGTTTACCACACTTATGATTTATGTTCGCAGTAAACTAACGAAAGTATTGGCTTTATATAGTAGAAACTGAAAAAAAAAACAAATTAAAAATAAATCACGTCAAGCACTTTCACAAGTTTACACTAAAAAGTAGGTAATATCACTCATGTTGTGTAAGTTAGTTTCAACCATGAGTGGCAAGGATTACGGTCTAAAATCGAATTCGAACAATAAATTTTAGAAATTTTTCATGTCGATTTGAGTTACACTCTGACTCTGGCAGAAGAGTGCTGAGAGGAAATTTGCCGAAGGCATATACATACTTTTCATATATCATTCTATTCGAGATGGGCCATTTGTCTAATAGGGCAACATATGACCTACTAGGCTAAGATGAGTGGTCATATTTCATAAAAGGGACTCTTCGAAATACTCCATCCACAATATTGTTTATATTTCAGAACTAGTTTCTCACACCACAAAACACCATAAATGTGATGTGTGTTAATTTTATATATGAGTGGACGGACCTACAGTTTAAAGTCCACTCCGAACGGCAGATTTTTTTGTTTGTTTTATTCTCAAAGTTTTTGCAAGAAATCGCCGAAGAAATATTTTTTCATATTTTCCTTTTGATATCTGATCTAGGGTCATGATAATGGCCTAAATATTTGAAGACGGCTTAAGATCTCAGGATTAGATAAATCCTTGATTGCCCTTTAAAGTACTCGCAAACAGGCTTCATAATAATCAATTGCAAAAAAATTTAACATCAAGTGAATTGTGGGATACTTGTATTTACCGATAAGCAATTTGATTCAGAATGTGGAGATTGATTGCTACAGAGAGAGCTGGATGTGATTTGATGGACGTATTTCTCGTATCTCCTCTGGATCTTTAGCACATGATTTCGTAAAAATTTCATTCATTTTAAAAGGATAGATGGGTCTTGGAAAAATCTAAAATTGGCACTTTATGGATACATAATTTGCATTAAATATAGCTAAAATCACGTCACAGTGCCCGTAACATGTTCGTTGACTTTAGCCTTATATGCCAAAAGGATGGGAATATCCTGCAAAGACTTTTGAATCTGTAATAACAAGTAAGGAGAGGATACAACTGAATATTTTGTCTATTATTATGCAGCATTTGGCGATAAGAAATGAAAGGTCGTTGACAACTCAGAACGTTAGAACTTGTCTAGATAGTGATTTGATTGTCTGCCTTCATGTGGGGATTACGATGACAAAGAACAGGACAGGATAGGAGACTTACTGACAATTAAAGTTAAACTATGTACAATTAAGCACTCAAATGCTCAATTTGTTTATATTTTTCATTTCGATTATAACAGAACTTTGAAGCATAGTTGCCAGATAAATAAAGCATTAAATCGTCAAATCTTAGAAAAAAAAAATCGTCAAATACGTGCATGGAAATCGTAAAAATAATCGTCATAAAATCGCCATGATAATTCCGACACATTTTTCACTTCATCTGATCTTCACACTATTTACACCACTTGAAAGAGAATGGAATACATCTCTCTTATATAAACCGATGCCTCAACATCTATTTTGAGGCTACACGATCGCGTATAAGAGAGGGTGGACCTTTAAAGACGGTAGGATATCAAACTCCATTGATTCATTGCAGCATCGTTGCAATGTGGTGTGTGTTACACTGTTCTATCACTATTGTAACGGATTTTGCTCGAACGAAATAAGGGACTTCTTCGCGAAAATTATATATTCCTACGTAATGCTCGCCTTTTCCGGGGAGCACATATGTATGTGGTCGATTGGCCAGTGGATTGCACACTGTACTACAGACAAAATTCGTTATTTAGTAGGATTATTCGTATATCGAACTGCCTTCGTGCAAAGTTTGTAATTATTAGCTTTTAAGGGATGAAAAAGACATGACATACAGAATTAATTTTACAATAGTAATAACTGCAACGTAAACACAATGCTTAAAGTGGCTTATAATGTACTAAAGTAAAGTGAAAATTATGTAAATTTTTTATTTCTAAAAATCGTCAAAGTAAGGGCATAAATCGTTACATCATCAATATGACAAAGCATCGTGCTTTGAAGTTCCATCCAAGAATTTAAAAGTTGTGTCTGTACTTTCATTGGTTATGTGGGTAGATTGGAGTGGTAGCTTTGGTAACAAAAGCACACTTGAGCGCGCATAGCTGCCCGTTGCACAGTTTCGTAATGACCAAATTCCATTTAACTCATAGAAGAAATTGGACAGCACAGAGGCTGGACACTGAAAGCACGATGCTATACCTTTGATATCAATGGATTATAACTCCATTAAGCAGTCAAGATATGGAGAGACAAATAACCTTGATGATGGGCTCTTTAATTTGGCAACGTAATTACCTTAGTTGTATAATGAATAAGTGTTATGAATTTATTTTGATTTTTTGTCCCTTTTTAAAAATTATTTAAACAAAAATATTTCTTCGGCGACTTCGTCTCAGTAGATTTTTGGCAAAGACTCTGAGAGTAAAAATTGCCATGAAAAGCTTCTCAAAAATCTGTCATTCGGAGTCGACTTTAACCTGTAGGTCCCGCCAATCATGTATAAAATTAACGCACACAACATAAGTGGTGTGAGGAGCTAGGTCGTAATCCTGACTGAAGGGTTGTAATGGCCAATTATGTATGTATATTATGTATGTACGTATGTACATATATTCGCTTAAATAAATTGCGTTAAAATCTGCTGATATGTACATACATACATACATATGTACAGTAAATTTAAATGTTTGTTTAAGTTCTCAATCAAAGTAATTTGAATACTCAAAGATAATCAATAAAGTTACTTTAAACAAATTTACTTTACTGTACATACACGTTTCCAGTATATATGTACGTATGTATGTGTGTTGTACTGTTTTTTTTAAAGTCTCTATAAAATGTTGCAATATTTTTGGACGATTATGATGACACAGCTAAAGATGGCTGAAGGCCTTTGCGGTCTCTATGATCTGTGGTTTGTTTTCGTCTTTTTTTGTTTTTTTTTTGTTTTCACCAAATCCCTCTCATTCAATGTCTATAAACGTGTTTGCCGTATCCACTTTACAAATAAAAACATAAAAGGATACCCAATCTTATACGCACACAATATGCACTACTACGAATGCTATTGATACCCTGATACGGTTCAACTGTATGGTAGTATGTATGGGTAATCCATTCATGAATATATGGCATGACATTATTATGTTCATGCATGTATGCAACCATTTAAACTATGATGCATGCATTTATGTACATACGTACATAGAGTGTGTGTGAAGGTGTATGTGTGTTCATGTGAAGTGCAGGTTTGCAACAAGAATAACGCTTTTAATACAATAACAATGCAAACACAAAAACGAACACGAAAACATAAAAAAAGTGAACGTAATGCATAAATTTTTAAGTAACATCAGTGCAAAAAAGGATAATCCATTGATGACACAAAATATTTCAATATTATTTAATGCTCAATATTGAAAAGATTTTTTTTGTTTTTGTTTTTGTTTTGCCACCCAGGTCAAATACTTTATTTTTGATCGTAAAAAAAAACTCGGGATTATGAAAACAAAAATGAACATGTGAATTGAGTCAAATAAATTGACCTTTTTTCTTCCTAGGCCAGAGGGTTTATTTTAAAAAATGTTCTAGGTTTTCATTGCCTGTGTTTATATGGTGGGTATGTCATGTTAATGGTAATAAACTTCTATTACAAGGAAATTTTAACAGTGACACGGTGGAAAATAGAACATAAGTCCAGTGCAAGTAAAAGTTGGAGCGGAACCTCAAGCAACTAAACACAAATATAATTCGCCAAAACAGTATTGAACCCTTAACAATATAATGTTCTAAGTATAGTTTTAGTACGTCGGGTAGGAGTATGCATAGAGTGGTGTGTAAAACTATAACATTCAGGGGAACAGCTATCGGAAAGAGAACGGCCCTAGTTTCAAACTCAAACAACAGAATAGTGGGAATTAACTTTTTTATGTTCACACTATTTTGAGCTTACGATAAAGCCCCTGAAGCGAGAGGCTAGATAAGCTGTCCCTAGACCTTTTCCTGCTCACAAACAATGAAAGAGGAAATGAATGATTGCTCTTCACAATAAAGTCATGAAAAGTTTGATATAGAACTAAGGTCACTCCATATGATTTATTTCGTCCACAGAGTGGCCTGATGTACAGTTTAATAGCTTAGATTGGTTTGTTATTTTACCTAATCGTGATATCTGGCTCAGATTGAACTGACCAGAAGAGGCTGCCTATGCTTGCCTTAGCTAATGCATCAATGACATAAAGTCATAGTCTTTAAAGCTACATTTTATCGTAAAGAGCGGCATATCCCTTTCATATACCCTACAACATTTCACTAATTTACAGTTTACAAAGTAACGAAAAGCTTCTGAATAAAGTGAGAAAGTTTTTGTGAAGAGGGCTATTTGTTGTGCTTATGTGACTTCTGTTTAGATTTCTCTCCCGGAACAATGCTACTTAATGCACAATAATGCAAAACTCTAGTCGCTATAAGAATCTGAAGGTCCTCAGGCTTTGAGTGGAGATTTCAGGCTGATACTTCAACATGATTAGCTCCCGGGGATTTCATGGAAGTTCACATATAGGTTTCTAAACTCAAGTATACAGTAGAGTCTGGAAGTTTCACTGATGGGATTAGTTTTAGGATGTCTAGCGAGTTCTCGAGGTAATGTCTTCCACCGACGTAACCTACCTCTCTGACAGTGAAGCGCAAATCAGATCGCTTTCGATCTTTAGTTCTAAACTGGTTGACATACAGCGCGATTCTCTTTATCGACTTCCGCAACCGTTTTAGGTGAATATAATATTTGTTGCCGGTATCAGAGATATATTGGACAATTGTGAAAACTCGCTAGAGCAGGTACACTCATACGGAATGCCAATCCTCACTTGAAAGCATGTACAGTACAATCCACACTTGAAAGTATGTAATGTAAAATCTAATCCACATTTGAAACTATGTAAACCTACTATATTTGGAATAAGATATTTATAAGCCGCTGTCAAATCATGGTCTGAGTACGAATCTTGTTTCATTGACAGAAAAAATTACCTTAATTGAATAGAAAGCTTGCCAATCAACTTTTTAAAGTAGAACACATTATTGTCCTCTTCATTTATTTATAATAAGATCGCCTTTAGGGCGACGCAAACTTATCTCATTTTTTCGATGGTCTATCGTTACTTGAGATCGATTCGATCACTAAACTCAGTCTGATTCTATAAGAGTCATGCTATAAATGCCTTGAAGCATTGATGTTTATTGCAGAGATCAGCTAATCAGGACTTTTCTGTTAGCTCTAGGCCATCGCGGACGGTGTTGAACTCCTTTGTATCCCACATCTGATATAAAAACTCTCGAAATTGCAGTGGCGTTACAATAAATAGGCACGAAAAAGTTATTATCAAAAAAGAAAAATGGAACGCACTGGTGGAATTAAGGAGTACATTTAATGTCTCTTGTCGCTATATCTCTTTCTATATATACCTTCTTCAAAGTGGGGAAATACGATTTTCTATGTATAACATTAACAATTTTCTAAAATTCAGATAGTTTTATAAAGATTTCAAAAATGTAATATAAGGTGTCTAGTAGGTAGTGTGTTGGCTTATAAGACGTAAAGCCAGGGTTGGAGTCACAGGCCAGACTTCAAAATAAAGTACAAAAAAGTATTTCTTCGGTGATTTCCTCTCAGCAGATTTCTGGTCGACTTTAAACTTTAGGTCACGCCACTCATGTATAAAATTAACGCACACAACATAAGTGGTTTGAGAAGCTAGGTCGTAATCCTGACTGAAGGGTTGTAATGACCAATTATGTATGTATGTAAGGTGGGTTGTCTGATATCTTTAAAAATAAGACGCTTTAAACCATAACTTACATTTCATTTTGATTTCTTTAATCGATTTTAAATTCGAAATGGCAATAAATGCCAATTTCTGCATTACTTTTTATTTCCAATGGCAACTTAATTTTCAGCGGCGTTATATTTTTGTTGGCAAATAAATTGAAATTTATTTGTCTACGTGTTTAAATTAATTTCTTTGTGTAACAGCGGCATGTGTATTAAAACCAATATTTGCTGTACAACCAACTACCATCCATCCATTCCCCCCCATGCATTTTACTACATGTAATCCAACTGATACAACACAATATTTCATAGCATTTCAATGCAACATAAATTTATAGACTCCTAAACAAACACATTCACATCAACCCAATACGATTACGTTTAGTGCAGATAATCAATAGAAAATAGAAAAAAATAAAATGAAAATAAATACGAAAACTGAAAATATTCATAGAAATGCATCACACATACATGCAAGTACTGCTGTGCGTACATACACGTTGCAAGCCGCTATGTGTTGCATAAAAGTTTATAGACTGCGACTACTTCTCCTTCATACCATACATATTGGCTTGATTCAATAAAATTTCAATTTTACACGTACAATCATAATAAAATCGTATACAATTAAATTTACACTCTTAAATTTATATTCTCTCTGTCTCTCTCTCTCACTCTATCTCTTTTTTACTAATACACACTCACATTGATATTATTTTTCTATAATTTTTACAGGCAATCTTAGTTGTTCCTTTGCACGTGCATTTTAAGGATTCTCACTTACCCGCGCACATACACTCACTCACAGATAAATTGAGTAGCTTTTATGCGTTTTATATTTGCATTGAGCTAGGTTGAGTTCGTGCGAAAGTATGCATAAATTTGAATAAAATATTATGCGACAACAAAAATTATTATTGTTCAGCAAAACATTTGCTTGCTTATAACCCTACGTAATAGGCGTGCAATAGGGAAATAAATGAATTTTTTTATGCATAAAAGAATAATCGAAACTAATTTTAAAATCCTTATTTTCGATAAGAAGAACAACAATTGTATGGCAAGAAATTGTTTACTTCTGAATACGATAAATTTATGAAAAAAAAGGGAAAAACATCTGAAATTCACAGAGCATTCCGTTTATTTCAAGATCAATATAATCGACTTAGTGAGCAAACAATACGTACAGCTTTGGGCCGACGCCTCTAAAGGTAATTTTCGAGGATATATTTCACCGTAGAGTTCTTTACATGCATAACATACTTGGCCATTACAACCCTTCAGTCAGGATTACGACCTAGCTTCTCACACCACTTATGTTGTGTGCGTTAATTTTATACATGAGTGGCGGGACCTACAGTTTAAAGTCGACTCCGAACGAGAAGCTTTTCATGGCAATTTTTACTCTCAGAATCTTTGCCAGCAATCTGCTGAGAGGAAGTCGTCGAAGAAATATTTTTAGTTTTGATGTTTGACCTGGGATTCAAACCCGGGCCTTTTAGTCTAATAAGCCAACACACTACCCACTAGACCATGGCGACTTCCACGGCGACCATGATAGACTTCTTTAGTTGTGTTTATTTATCGATTCCTCCTTATGTACTTGAATATGGATTTTAATCTTCCTTTTAAATTCAACCTTCTATCAAGCGAGTGCCGGTGTTATGGATATTTAGTTCAAAGTAAGGGGTTATCCATTTCGTGGTTTTAAAAGTAAGCTTAGATAAAAAAACATATAAAATATTTTTTTCATGACATTTCTTTTTCACTGTGCAAGACCTCCACGTAAAGTGTTGCAAGCATTGATTCTTTTAAGGTAATTTTCGACCACTTTTTGAAACATATTGGCCGGTATCTCAGCAACCAAGAAATGAATGTTTATCTGCATAAAAACGGTCTTTCGCGTAGCCCCACAAAAAAAGTCTAATGATGTCAAATCGCATGATCTTGGTGGCCAGTTAAAAGCGCCATGACGAGAAATTACGCGGCCTGGAAATGTCTCTTGCAATAAAGCCATATTCGCTCGAGTTGTGTGGCATGTGGCATCGTCTTCTTGAAACCACATATTCTCCAAGTCGTGTGACTGTCCTTCCATCCTCGTTTTTGCAGAAGTAAAGCCCAATGATACCTTCGGACCAAAGAGCGCACCAAACAGTGACTTTTTCTGGATGTAATGGCCTCTCTTCAATTGCTTGAGGATTCTCAGAACATCAAATACGACAATTTTGTTTATTAACATAACCACCGAGTGTGAAATGTGCTTCATCGCTGAAGAAAATTTTGTTCGAAAAATTGCCATTCACCGCCTGAATGTTCAAGAACCCATTTCATGTATCTACGACGTTTGGAATGGTCAGCTGTCTTCAGTTGTTGCGTGAGCTAGACTTTATATAGATGTAGGTGTAGATCTAAATGCAAAATACGCCATACTGTGCAGTAAGACAGTCCTAATTCTTGAGGACGATGAGCAATCGCCACATTCGGATCTTCGGCAAGCACTTTCACTAACAATAGCAATATTTTCAGCGGAACGAGCGAAACGATGATGAACAGGCCTTTCAATATTTGTAACCACTCCAATCTCTTCAAATTTCTTCACAATGTTGTAAACTGCTTGCGTAGTTGGACGATTATGTAAATCACAATTTTCTTTTTAATCACGATACATGGCTGTGGCAGATTTAGCATTTTTGTAGTAGGTTTTCATAATTTTCATGCGTTGTGTGATAGTTAAGCGATCCATTTTCGTCAATGTCACACTTTCAACTGAAAAGAAAAAATTGGTTTGACAACATAGTTTGACAGATGTCGAATTCCAGTCCCATACTTTTGAAACCACGAAAAGGATAGCCCTTTAATTTTATTTTACACCCTTTCTTAAATAATATTGAGAAGGCGCTTTAGATAAGTACCACGTTCAGAGTAATTTATTTTTGGGGCATGATTTTTAATTATTTGGTCGCTTACATTTTTTTATTAGATGACTTGCTTCTTTTGCCCATGACTTGCATTTTTTATCAATGATTTGCATCTTTATTGTCAATGAATTGAATCTTTTTGGTTAATGACGTGAATCTTTTTGGTCGATGACTTTAATTTTTTGTCGATGATTAATATCTTTATATAGACCACTTTTACAAGTCGCCGTAGTCTAGTAGGTAGTGTATTGGCTTACTAGACATAAAGCCAGGGTTTGAGCGCCAGGCCAGACATCAAAACAAAATTTAAAACAAACATTTTTTCGGCGATTTCTTTTCAACAGATTTCTGGCAAAAACTCTGAGAGTAAAAAAAACCTGCCATGAAAAGTTTCTCAAAAAAAATCTGTCGTTCGGAGTCGACTTTAAACTGTAGGTCCCGCTACTTATGTATAAAATTAAAACACACAACATAGGTTAGGTTAGGTTAGAGGACGTGCACCTGTCCGTCAAGACAAGCACAGTACCCGGAGGTCGAAATTGTCCCTTAGGGGAGGAAGGAAATAGAGGATATAGGAATGTAGGGAAGAATAGGGAGAATGGGAAACAGACACAAAACAAAAGAGGTTGAGAGTGCGACTACACTTATGAAGCCCTAGCACCACCAGCCCAAGCTGCTAATAAATCTGTGGAGAGCCTTGATGTCGGCTCTCGACACAGAACTCAAGTTTTCAAAGAAGGCCCTGCCAAGGGTCTTCAACCTCAACCTACCAAGGGCTGGGCAGTTGCAGAGGAGATGTACGACAGCCTCCAACTCCTCCTCATCGCAACATAACCTGCAATAGTCCGGCTGGAGTCTGTTCCAGATCCCCGTCAGCGACCTAATCTCGCAGTGCCCCATGATAAAAACGACAACCAACCTTAAGCTGGCCTTAACCAAGCCCAGCAGCCACTCTGTCTTCTTGCTGTCCACAGCAGGCCATAGATGCCTAGAAACAGAACAACCCGATCCGTTCCTCCAACGCCTCTGATCGTCCCTCCTGACCCATCCATCGATGTAGGTGGTGTGAGAAACTACGCCAATAAACCAGACTGAAGGGTTGTAATGTATAGACCACTTTTCTTGCTTACTTAGGGAGCTTCGGCAGCTTTATCTGTGTTCTCGGGGATTACCCAACTGTAACAAAATCTGTTTTGGCATTCTTGATCTAATAGGTATATAGTCCACTCAGTCAGAAATCGATTTTCTTACTGCACTTTAGTAAATTTTTCAACTGTGTTAACTTAACATCTCCGATTTGATGTTGAAAAATTTGAATTTGTGGAATTTTTTTTCTCTCAAAACAAAAAGTGAATTTGAATTCCAGTTTCTCTGATATTTTTCCTTTCATTTGTCAAGTGTAAAAATTGTTGCTTGCTGCTGCTGCTCTAGCCGTTGCCATTGTTGTTGTCTGTTGTTAATGTAGGTGTAGGTGATGGTGATGGACAAAAACGACTGTTGAATTTATTTAATGGAAAATTTGTATCAGATGCTAAACTTTATTATAAAACAATCGGAAAGGGAAAGAGAGAGAGAGAGTGAAAATAAAATTTGCATTTTTATTAAATGATCCGATAGTAATTCTTATTATTATTATTATTGTTGTTGTTCTTGTTGCTCTATTTTATTTGCTTGCTGTCCTTTCACTCAATTCAGCTGGCAGTCAACAGAGTAGAAATAGAGAATAAAAAATTCTATTCTGGTAAATATATGGACATTTTAGTACTTTTTTTTCAAACATTCTTTTATAAAATGATATGCAAAAATGTTCACAAGATGTTTCACAATGTCTGTTTATATTTTTGAATTATTTTTTGCTTTATTTAACAGGAAACAACAAAAAGAACTAGTGGCGAAATTTCTATTTAAATTTTTATAGAAGAGAAATATTTTTTTAAAAATTCCTTTCAATGTCATTCGTATTCGTATTGTTATTTTAAGGCAGGTGTTAGAACGATAAAGTGGCACTGGCAGGCACAGGCAATGGGTGGATATGAAGTGGAATTTTTTATTTTAGAAAATGCCATTTCAAAGTGATGCAAAGTGAATTTATAATTAAATATTATTATTATTATCACCGTTATTGTTGTTATTGTAATTGTCATTCCATATTTGTTATGCATATAATTACTGTCTGCATAATGAAGTTACTGGCTACTGTACTGTGTATATACGCATTATTAATTGTAGTTCTTTGTTAAATTATGCTGAAATATGGTACGTAAATACAAAAGTAAGTGAGTAAGTATGTGTTTATGGAGTGAATGCAACAAATGAAATTATAATTATAATTTAAATGTTAATTCTATAAAATTTAATTAAAAACTGAAAGTTAAAAGGAAAAGTCATTAAAATTTCATTGTAATGATGGCCATAAAACAATTATTAAAGCCTTTGTGTAATAAAATCAAAAAATTATTTGAAAATAAATTTTATCAATTGCGAAACAACTACAATTGTAAAGTGTTGATTTTTTTTTTTTTTAATTTCAATAGTTCTTTTAAGTATTTTATGGTCGTACATTTTTGAAGCGATTTGTTTATTATTTAATACGAATTATTTTATTTACGAACGTATTAACAAACCATGTAACCGATTTATAATAGCATCTTGAATACAAATATTAGATTTTAATATTGGATAGAGTGTAATTTTCAAATTCAGATTCTTTATTTAACTCTTACTTATTGTCTTAATTGAACGTCTTTATCTTTAATACTTATCGTACAAATTACATTCAAACTGATTGAAGTATTTGGCACTTAAAGATGAGAGAAACTCCAAAGCATTGCTGTTGGAATTTATTTTTCTATTGTGAGGTAAGAGGAATTCGTCGCAAGCTGCTGAAAAAGATCTGTAAAGTTTACAGAGACAATATTGTAAATAGAAAAGAGCATTTGCGATTTTATTTTATAGGTTCTTCACGCTTTTGTTAACCAATTACAGTCGAACTTCTATAAATTGAATCACCATTCAACTTCAACTTTGGGAAGTAAATTTACAAATGATCTAGATGCTGCTGCCAAGAGATGTGTTTCAACTTATAGAGACTTCAAGTAATAGAAGTTTAAATTATAGAAGTTCGACTGTATGTACATACATAATGGTCATTACAACCCTTGAGTCAGGATTATGACATAGCTTTTCACCACACTTATGTTATGTACGTTAATTTTATACATGAGTTGCGGAACCTACAGTCAGCTCCGAGCGACAGTTTTTAAGAAGCTTTTCATGGCTATTTTATCCACTCCCTGAATTATGGCAAGAAATCTGGTGAGAGGAGGTCGCCGAAGAAATCTTTTTTTATATTTTCATTTTGATGTCTAACTTGAGATTTGAACTAGGGCCTTACATCTAATAAGGCATAATATTACCTACTAGGCTACCTACAAGTGCACGTCCTCTAACCTCCTTTAGGAGGTATACATCACAAAGAAAACTGTTTTGCTAGAAAAAATAGTGAGGCATTCAACATTTGCTCTCATACGAAAAAAAAGCTACGGTGTCATATCTCACGGACTTGCGGAACCAATTCGAATGAATTAGAATTACAACGAGACAAACAAATGCTCTAAATAGACTTTACATATTCAAAAAGAAAATATTACAATATGAACACATTTGTATAGGGATCAGACAAATCTGGGTCGTACTTATGAAATAATGTTGTTTGAGCATACTTCCAACAGATCAAAATGCTTCAGAATGGCTTTTTCTTAAGTTGAAGTAGTTTGTTGTAGGCCTTAACGTCACATCCCTGAATTGGGTGCCATTACTCATCAACTCAGAGGTGAATAATTTTCAGAAGCTACGAACTTTAAATCATTGAAACTAGAAAAAGATGTACAATACAACTATTAGGTACCCATAGATAAAACGCATATTTTATGGATAAAAGTTGTTGTAGTGTAGGTTGCAGATTATTGTGACGACGATGGGGAGACAAACTTCCGATGGAGGGCACTAAACCAATGATTTTCGGGCAATCAGAATTTGAGAAAAGGAAACTAGCGAAGATGAGAAGACATTTATTTATTTAGATACAATTGTAGTTCAAGGGAGTCACCGTAGTCTAGTAGGCAGTGTTCGAGTCCCAAGCCAGACAACAAAACAAAACATAAAAACTATTTCTTCTTTGATTTCCTCTTAGCAGATTTCTGGCAAAAACTCTGAGAGCAAAAAAAAAACCTGCCATGAAAAGTTTCTCAAAAAAATATCTGTCGTTCGGAGTCGACCCTAAACTGTTGGTCCCGCCACTTATGTATAAATTTAACACACACAACATAAGTAGTGTGAGAAACTAGGTTAATAATTTAGACTGAAGGGTTGTAATGACCAATTATGTATGTATGTGTTGTTCAATTAAATTTTTCAAAACAGGACATAAAACTTAGCTATGCTTAAAGCGGCTGTTAATTTAAAATACAAAATTCGTAGACATATTTGTCACGATTTATGCCAATAAAACAAATGAAACGAATTGGAAAAATACTACTTTTGTGACATTCTTATGATCCTAAAAGGTACCTAAAGCTGTTAAAAAAATGTCCAAAACATTTAAAAACATTTTTTCTGTCTTTGGGAGTTAATAATCTTACTTAAAAGCATCCCCTTTATAATGCTCTTAATTTTTGTTTGACAATACATAAATAATTATTGTAATAATAATCATTCTATCATAATAAAATTGAGTGTTTTTTAATTGTCTATCCCCTTGATAAATGAAATCACTAGCCTTTAATCAAATTAATGTGAAATTAACCTCGACTATTATCAATAAAAATAATGAAAAATAAAAACAGAAAATAATCACATACAATCACATGCAATTAACAGAGATTAAAAAAAAAAAAAACAAAACAAAAAAACTATTGTTGTATTACAACAAAAAACAAAATGGTCTTTAACATACGATGCGATAGAGTATATGATACGTACATACATCCATAGAAATATCAATGGATTTAATTAAAATGGAAAACAAAACACAATTGACAATGATTAAATACCCAAATGACAATTTAAAACTAAGAGTAAAAGAAAACTCCAGATTATATATTTTTTTTTTTATTTGAAAACAAAACGACAGCTTCAAAACCCAAATCAATCATAGATTCTGGCATAAAAATATTTGCGGGCAGCAATGGCAGCCGCTCGAGTGTCAACAGTCAGCAGGCATCATGGCATCATCATACTCAACATGACACAAATGACAATTGACATTTTATTATTAATAATAACAGTAAATATTGTCATAAAAAAAAAAATATTAAAAAATGAAAAAAAAAATCATAAATAAATCACATGAAATGATCATGAACCGGCATCACTAACATAAAGATGATGATGATGATAATGATGGCAGCCATAATAATGAGAGCAGTAATAATAATTTGCATACAATTTAATGAATTTATGCCAGAGAGTTTGAGTTCATCAGAATTTCAAACTAATTTAATGAATGAAAAAAAATCAACATTGAAATGCTTTTCATTTTAATTAAATTTTTAATTAAAAAAAAACCGTTAAACTTTAATAATTAAACAAAAAATTAAGAACTCTCCTATACAATATAATTAAAAAAAAGTAAAAAAAATTTAAAGTTAATTTAATAACTTATTATCCGTTATTATTGATATAGTTTTGGTGTCATCAACATCATCAGCTCTGACAAACAACCACTTAACCCCTGCATTCTAATTTTTCATTTTTCAAATTTAACAAAAAAAAAAAACAAGGAAGAAAAACTGGAAATAAATTGCCAAAACAATTGGAAAATGTCTCCTTAGGGTATGAATTCCAAATCAAAAACACAAAAAACCACACCATTAATGAAATTTATATGAGCCCTGAACAATATCCCGGTAAAAATTTGTAACAAATTTATATTTCCTGTGAAAAAGAAGAAAACGAACAACAACAAAAAACAACAACAACAACAAACAATGTAAAAAATAAGTGAATTTTTCATTTTACCTTCAAGCGAAAGGTATGCATGTATGTAAGAGTAAGTTGGTGGTGTTGGGTGTTTTTGGGCAATCGTGATTTTTCATTAAAAATGAAAATGAACTAAGGCTTGTGGATGTATGTATGTATGTAGTAAGGTGGTAAAAGATAACTGTAAAGAACAAAAAAAAAAAAAAATCGGTAATAATTCAAATTGTGCGTTGTTGCTGTTATTGCAAAAAAAGAAAAAAAATTATCCTCCTTGTCTAACGTAATTTATCAATTTCCGTTTCCGCTACGTTCGCCTTTCGGCCAAATGAAATGGCTGCATAGCCCTTAGGAAGATGATAAACTCCTCCACACATAAAACAAAAATTACGTAAAATATAACAGCAGCAGTTGTGTTAACGAAAATAGGCTTAATTTTATTATTTAAAATATTTAAAGCCAGGGGATCTTGTAATTTAAATAAAAATTAACTAATGTTTAAATGCTTTAATTTGTATTTGTTTTTTCTCTGTTTTTTATTATCCTTCTAAGAAAATTTTAAAATTCAGTCTCAAAAACACTTGACAAATTTCAATGTCAAAAGCTAAGTACGGCAGTTACTCATAGCTGTTGCTTTTAGGCGCTCAAAACTCATGCAGTGCTTTGTATTGGAACATGGAAAATTGATTGAAGAATTGATTGATTGATAAGAGCGTAATGAAAGCCTTATTGCGACGTTGCTCTAATAAATCAGGAGATTCATTATAAAATAATAACGACGACTTTCGTTAGAGAAGCATCGAAAAAGATTTCGATACATCGGTCCGACACATTGGGAGTTGTATTTCGTATACCGATGGTTGTAAATAGTATGAATCGCTAGGAAATCAGATGGACTGAAATATTTATTGTATCTGTTAAGAAACCAAAATACTTGAATTCTTCTTTCAAACTCGGATAACATGTTAATGGATGTCAGCGAATATCACAATTCCCTAGAGGAAAGCCAACACAAAATAAATCTTCCTTATGCAGTAACATTTATATTAGTAAACTGGATCAAGAAAGTGAAAGATCAAAATGCTCCGTCTTTTCGGTACAAGTGCGGAGCACTGACATTTGAGATGAATGACAGTAGCTCCTGCCGAAGATCATATCTTTCAGCATAGCTATTAAAAGGAAACAGAAATAACTCCTATTGCATTTTTAGCCCTTCTGCAAGTACTCTGTTGCTTTACATGATGGTGACATATTAAATTATCCGAAGCAATTCATGACAGAAGTCCATGAATTTCTTAAATCTAAAACTTAAATTATTTTCTTCCATCGATAAGGACTTTAAGCATTATAATTTTTTTAATAGAATAATCATTGAGCCTGTGGTGTATGGTCTAGATTACCCACAACCTGACGCTTCAGCTAAACTATGATTCCGATGGGAACCTAACAAAATATAAAAATTAAGGCTTTCTGGAGGAACACTTTTAAATCGTAGCCTTATTTGCTTACATAACTCCTGATTATCATAAAATTTCTTAAAAATGCGTTAATGAAGTGAACCCTTTTGTAAATGTTAGCTTTGATTTTACCATAAAACTCTACTAAATCCAACTCTAAAAATATTGTTCTTTATATTTGAATTGAATTAAGAGCCAGGGTTCGAGTCCCAGGCCAGACATCAAAACAAAATACAAAAAGTATTTTTTCAGCGATTTCCTCTCAGCAGATTTCTCATAAAATCTGTCGTTCGGAGTCGACTTTAAACTGTAGGTCCCGCTACTCATGTATAAAATTAACACACACAACATTAGTGGTGTGAGAATCTAGGTCAATAATCCTGACTGATGGGTTCTAACGACCAATTATGTATGTATGTTCAAAAGTGGATGAAACACTCATGAACGATTTTTTAACAGATACGCCAGTCTATAGGTGTATGACTGATCTTCTCACTGCATATGTACATACCAGAGATCAGCAATGAATCGTTTTTCCGCTACTCATAAGCACTCATGCAATTTGGAGTATGAGTGAATCAACAGAATTGAAATTCAACTACTCTGATTCATTCGTACTCGCTGCAACATTGATTTATAAGTTTAGGTTACAATGAATATGAGTACAACGTTGAAATCAAACTCGCAACATTCGAAATATATTTGATTCACATCTCTACTCATTTTGATTCATAAATATAATACTTATAAGTGATTCGAGTGGCTTGAATCATTCTTCAAAATTTACGGCCTTTGTTGTTGTTGCATATACAAACAAAGAAGAAAGAAAAGAAAAAGACAACAAGCAAAGCATATACACAATCTTCTTCTTAGTATAGTAGTGTTCGTACGGGAATCTTTTGTGCTTCTTGTAAATGTTAAATAGAGATGAGTTGAAGTCGATAACATCATGCGTATTGTTAAATATGAATATGACGAGTACTTCAAACTTTGAGTATGAATAGTATGAGTATAATATTAAAATAAGTATGAATGCGTATAAGTAACAAAAATTATAAGTATTACACGAATCTACACATCGTTGAATACTCGTTGTTGATCTCTGGTACATACATAATTGCTTATAACAATCATTAAGTAAGAATTACGACTCAGCTTGTCATACCATTTATGTTGTGTGTGTTAATTTTATACATAAGTGATGGGACATACAGTTTAATAGCAACTCCTAAGGACAGATTCTATGAAAAATTTTTCATGGCAATTTTATTTACTAAGAGAGTTTTTTGCCTGAAATTTCGAACCCTGACCCGACGTCTAACAGGCCAACACAATACATACTAGAGGACGGCATTTGATCCTTTCTATTAAACTATTGAAATGCAAAGTTTACTGTATAAAGAGCTCTTGACAATATTTGTCTTCATTAAAAAAGGCATTGATTACTTGCCATTACAATACTTTAATGAAAAATATGGCCTAAATCAAGGTTTAGGGAACCCGATTTTATATATAAAATTACACGAATTGCTTATTTTATTCAGGCACATTTTGATTGGATCATATCCATCTGTCAGTATTCGTTAAGCCTTCAACATATTTTCCTAGTGCCAATACAATAGAATTCATTTCTATAATATTCATGACGAATTTATATCGAGATGGTATCATCATCATCCATTCTAAGTTATTTTTTGCGATACCTATTTTTTCTATCATTACTGTAGTTATTTCCTCAACAACTGTTTAAGTATTTGTATTGTGGCTTCTGAGAAAAAAAAAAGAAGAAAAAACAGAAAGAAAAAATAAATTACAAATGAAGCGTGTAAAATTTTTAATAAATGTTTGTCACATGACTCGAATTCTAAAAAGAAAGCAATTTTAGCAGAAGTCATTTGCAAATCAAATGGGCCACAAAATAAAATTTAAGAATAACAAGACAAAATAGAATAACTGATTAGAGAGCATTTTAGCATAGCAGAGTCATTTGTTTAAATTTGTTTAACGTCTAAAGTCCATAAGCAAATGAATAAATTGGAGACAATTTTTAAAGTCAAGGGGTTAAAATAAAATGTCGTACGCTTTTAAACAACAATGGGAAAAAAGAAATAACATGTCTTCATAAATATTAAGAGTAAATTTATATTCTAATCGTATAATATAGTTTAGTGTAGAGAATATTAACATTTTAAGATTTCCTATCTCTGGCAATATTATGAGTCTTAAGCTCATGGTTCATGCCAAAATACCACAAAATCATTAGATTTATGAAGTAAAAATTTCGTATTCAACGTATTATTAATACCAGCAGAGGAGAAAGTGAAAAAAGAGGAGAAAGAATATAAAAATTATGCAAACAATGGAAAATTAGGGGGTTTTAAATAAAAAAAATATGCGATAAGCCAACATAAAAATGTTAACGTGCAGCTTTGAAATTTAGAGTTACGACATGAAATAAAATATCGAGAAAAATCAAGGTTAAATGAAATGAAATTTATTCTTTCTGTTTTGCGTGATAAATATTCATAGAATAATGAAACAAACAAAATTTTTTCCACAATTCGTTTAGACAGGATTGCGACCTAGCTTCTAAATGTTGTGTCTTTTCATATTATCCATGAGCCTGGCGAAAACTACGGTTTAAAGTCGACTCTGAACGACAAATAATTTTTATGGACATTTTTTTTTCAAGGAGTTTTTCCCAGAATACTGCTAATGGGTTCATTCTGGTTGCATTTATTTTAATGGGGAGTGATATCAGGCAAAATTTAAATTTAGACTCTGTATCAGAGATCAGCATTGGATCGTTTTTTCGCTACTCATAAGCACTCATGAAATTTTTAATCTAAGTGAGCCAGGTTACCAATGACCAATTATGTATGTATGTCTCAGCACTATTGAAATTTAACTCCTCTGATTCATTCATACTCACTATAATGCTGATTAATAAATACAGTTTCCAATGAGTATGAGTACAAAGTTGACACTGAACTCATACTATTTCGAAAAATGTTTGATTCATAAGCCTACTCATGTAGTAGATTCATAAATTTAGAAGAATATTTATAATACTTATAAATGATTCGAGTGATTCGTTCCTTTCTCAAAATTTACAGTGTTATTTGCTGTTGGTTCATTTCGAAAAAAAAGCCACATGCTAAAAAGACAGAGAAGCAGGCAGTTACTCTGCCCGCTTCTCACAACCTTTTACTGGGTATTTTAGTATTCATACGCAAATCATACTTATTTTGTGATTCTTATACATGTTGTTAAGTATGAATATAATGAGTCCTTTAAACTTTGAATATGAGAAGTGTGGGTATTATATGAGTATTATTGAATAGTCATTACTAATCTCTGCTCTGCATTAAGTTCATAGTACGTGTTGTTATAAGAGCGCATATACATAAGTGGAGGTGGCCAAGAATTTGTTATAACTTGTGCTTGACGTTAAGTAATCTGTTGCTCTCTGGTTTGGACATGGAAGTCGTTGTATACAAATTTTCTCAACTACTCAGGACTAATTCATCAATATTGCATTGTTCATCCAATGTGAGTCTCGTTGCATACTTTTAACCACCTTCATTGAGGCAGTGGGTAACACACTGATTTCTATTCTGAACGATTATTAAAGTCGTTGCCTTAAATAATCTACTTAAAATGATCCCAGCAGAGCTAAAACTTAATACTGCAGCAGTTCTTACCGCAATATGGTACAATCATCATGGAAGTTTAATCGTTATTTGAGTTTAAATTTTGGAAAAAACTACACCATATCCATGCAAATTCACTGTAGGCGTTGTTAGCAAGCCATGTTCTCCTAGTATTGTTTAGTTGAGAAATTTTTTGACAAACAAATCGAATTACCATCCAAATGAATGAAGATAAGTTAGTGCAGCATGACTTAGATAACTCAAAGCTTTGGGAATAGGCAAAATGTTAGCTCGAGTAACTTATATATGAGAAGGAAACCAAGTATTTTTAAAACTATTATGGAATCAATACGGGCTAGAATTCTGGGATTACAAACAAAATAAAAATTTTTAAAATTCAATCACTTAAGTAAAGTAAAGACTATTGCATGTAAATGTTATTTAAAATTTTAAAAGTTTACCAAAAAGTAATAATAAATTTCCTCTAACATTTGTTTTTTTGTTTCTAAATCCACCGGAATCAATCTTTCGTAAATGAACTTCTTTCAAACAACTTTAATATCATTGTTAATTTACTAACTACTAAATAATTATGAGAACTTAATCTAGTGCTTACGTTTAAAATTCATTTACAGGTGGACAATGAAAGCTTACCTAAAACGAGAGAAAAAATAGTAAAAATTATCAAAATTAAAATCTTGTAAATAGTCGTGTTTAAATAATAATAAATTCAAATTAAAAATAATCAAATGGTATTAGAAAACATATTGAAATGTATTTTAATGCTCTTATGTTTTTAGTACGTATACATATATTTCAAATGCTATTTAAATATTTTAATTATAAGGTGGCTCAATAGAAATATCATAATGCAAATGAGATATCATAGATAAAGTTATTAGCCTTAGTTCAGATTAGATACTGTTTACCACAAGAGAATATTTTAAAGTGATAATAAAAAAGGCACTTTTTGTAATATTCTATCGGCCTAGTGATAACTATCAGGTTTGACTTTCCAGCTGCATGTGATTTAAAGTATTTTAAAATGAGAATTTTATAGACGTGATGGTAAAAATGTTTGACATGCTTAAGAATGTTTTGTTGTAAAAAAAGTCAGTAAAATTTTGTGTAACATAATGAGGTTGGTGTTCGAAAACCCTTGAAACACACATAACAAATTCTTGTCGAGTTAAAAATATTTTAAAATTGTTGTAAGGAGGTCGGGAAAATTTCAGTAACGATATTAATTTATGTTAGTGCTCTAGACCATCAACAATTGAATTGTAATCAGAAAATTGTTTGTTACTTTCTCTACTAGCACAATAGCTGATAACCGTTGTTGAGGTACTAATAAATAATTTAAGTTTAGTTATTGCAAAAAGCTTTTCAATTGAATCAAGGCTCAATATCCAGATTGTATGTTGCTTCAATGTAATGAAACATTAAGAAATTCTTTTTCCACTAATACATCCAGGTCGAACGTCAAGAAAAAGTCATCGTATTCAAGTAAGTTTAATAGACGCAAGCCTATACTACAACCTCTAGCTCAAACATCCCAAACAAAACACATTTATTTGGTCTTCTATATTCAGCGTGTTAAAAAGAAAATTACCGTGGAAAGCTTTTCAAAAAATTTGTGGTACAGAATCGAATTTAAAGTGGAAATACTGCCACACGTGGACAAAGTTAACACATCTGCTATGGATTGAAGTCAACGACAAATGTGGAATACTGTAATGTAATGTAAAGTTTGCTCTAATACAATTAAAATATATCGGGTCCGCTATCTAACGCTTTTTGTCGTAACGTTGTAACGTTTTCATTTCTGATTTGACAGATAATTGGTTTTATCCTTTCGCTGAACGAATATGATTGTGTAAACGCATTTTTACTTCACTAAGTGGACCTGCGATCGACTTACAGAAGATGCCGATTTTAAAAAAAAAATCATCTTTTCAGATGAACCCCATTTTCATCTTGGCGGGTATGTAAACAAGATAATTGTCGGATTTTGAAGCACAGAAAACTCACATACATTGAAAAGCCTACGCACCCAAAACGATTTACTGTTTGGTGCAGATTTTGATCCAGAGGCATAATTGGGCCAGTTTTCTTCGAAAATGAGCAAGGAGTGGTCGTTACAAAGTCAATGGCGATCGTTATCGGGCCATGTTGAATGAATTTTTCTTCACGAAAATTGAAGAGGAGGATATTGGCAACATTTGGTTTCAACAGGACGGCGCTACAGGCCACACAGCCGAAGCTACACTTGATGTTTTGTGACCTGTTTTTGAAGATCGCATTATCAACCACAGAGCTGATGTCGTTTGGCTACCTCTGAGCTGCGATTCGAAACCGTTGTACTATTATTTGTGAGGTGCCGTCAAAGATAAGTGTTACGTCGACAAACCAGAGACAATTGACGCTTTTAAGGACAATATTCGTGAAGTCATTGGTGAAAAACAGCTGCACACAATCGATAATGTGCTTAAAAATTTGACGGATCGTGTAGGGTACTGCTTGGTCAACTGAACCAGCCATTTGATTGAATTTATTTTCCATTATTAACCGGAAGAATTGTACTTTCAAATAAAAAAAAGAAATTTGGAAAATATTCGGTAGTTTTTTTTAAAGCATTTTCAAAGAAAAGGTATTTGTGCGGACCTTTTACTTATTTTATTGTTTTGCCACTGAATTTGACTAGATGGAATACGCTCTCACTGGATTAGACTTCACATAGTATAAGAAATTCAAGAATCAAGTGTTTCTTTTTACTGGTGTCTGTTTATCACTACCATCTGTCTACAATTTAGCTGTCAAATTACAATGACATTCGTTCTAGTTAAGATACATTTGTGTTATGTCCTTGCTTTGGTATCACCCGGTACAATGAATTGAATTTGTGAATAAAATATCTAGTTGAACATCTCATTTATTAAGTGTTAACGGAAACGTGGTTTATTGTGTATACGTATTGTGTATACGTATTGTGTGTATGAAAACATATTTCCTTACCCAATGACAAATAAAATTTCGTAATTTTGGAAAGTATGAACTAACAACCACTAACAACAATAACAATGTAAATGTCATTTTCTCTTTCTCTCTCTCTCTCCCTAGTACTCTTTAGTTTTTCTAAAGTGTTTATTTTATTTTGTGGTTTTAAAAATGGTTTACATTGTGCTGTCACAATAAATGAATAAATATTTGTTGTGCGAGTGTGTGTACCATAAAAGCATAAGTGCAAGTGTATATTGCTATAGTATTGGTATGCAAATTAAGTAACATTAAATGTTTAAATATTTTAAATTGTTTAAAAGTGTTTATTTATGAATTGAAAGCGGTTTTTAAATAAACCAGAATGTATTATTTTTTATAATTTTTTTCTCCGTTTTTTTTTTGTTTCTATTTTAAATGAATTTTTATTTTTTAATTCATTTTATTGTGATTGCTGTTAGTGTAGTTGTTGTTGGTGCAATTTTAATTGAGAAAAATATTTTATTTTGTAACATTACATTTAAAATTTATTTCTCATACATACAACGCTTTTCTTGTTTTCATTTTCATTTTCGTTCTATTTCACATTCTCATTTATGTTCCTCTCTCTCTCTCTCTCACTCTCTTTTCATGTTTTTCAAGTTGCAATTAAAATTATTTATTTATCTTTATAAACAAAAAGCGGAATTTAAATATTTGCACGATTTATTTGCACATATAAATGAGAGTGCGAGTGTGTATGTGCGTGTGTGTGTATACATGACTCTATTATATGCATGCATGTATAATCAGTTTGCAAATATAAAACTTAAAATAATATTTTCTCAACAACAACAATAACAGTAGCAACAAATAATAAGAAAAAAAAAAACACTGAAAAATCTCTTTCAAATAAAATATTCACAAAATGTTGTTCTTAACTTGCGAGTGTATGTGTAAAGTGAGAGAGCCTTGGAAAAAATACGTACAAGAAGAGAGAGAGAGAGAGAATACAAAAGTGTTGTAAAGGCAAAGTCAAGTGCTCTGTTATTTTCTATAAATATTCCATAAGTATGCGTATGTGTTGGGCCAACAAGTTTATTTTATACGCATATATAAACACACGCACACACATACACATATACATAGAAAAATATTTAAATAAAACACAACGCACAATATGGTGTGTTTTCCACCATGTTTACCAAGAAAGAGAGCATCAGTCTATGTATGCATGCTGCTTGTTGCTCTTGTTGTGCAATAGTTTTTGTTGTTCTTATTGTTGTTGCTGTTGTTGTTGATTTTAACTGTGCAAACATTCCTTCTTTCTGGTGCCATTTAGTTTTCTTCTTTGTTGCCCTCGAAATTGCTTTTGAAAAACAGTTGAAGGGCTAAGCATTGGTATACATAGGGCAAGTGGACTATCGTATATGTTTGTGGCAGTTAAGTGGAACGTATTCAGCTTCACTTTTCTTGTGTAAATAAATCCAGAGAACAGAAAAACAAAATGGAAAGAAGAATGCAAGAGTGTTTAAGTGTATGTGTAAATGCTTGAGTGTGTTAGTTTTATGAGTATTCACAAGTAAACAATACACTCAGAAAAATTTTTTTATGAATTAAACTATCACATGTTCTTGCATTTTTTTTAAAATTCTACGTTCTCTAACTTAAATACTGTCAAAATTTGTTTAAGATGCGCCAATCTGTTCCGAAATTATAGGAAAATATCTACTTAGGTTACACATATAGTCGTATGTAGCGTGAAAACTTTGAGAGCTCCTAATTCAAAACACACTTTTTCGACTTCGAATGTTATAGAACGGAGGCATCGATATTATACGAGTTGTAATCAAAAGATAATCGTTATTTTCAAATTTCGTGAGTTACATACATATTTTCGCATTTTTTGTGTCTGTTATGTTGGTATCAGAGATCAGCAATGAATCGTTTTTCCGCTACTCATAAGCACTCATACAATTTTGAGTATGAATGTATCAACATAATTGAAATTCAGCTACTCTGACTCATACGTACTCGCTTCAAAATTGATTTATAAGTTTAGGTTACAATGAGTATGAGTAGAACGTTGAAATCAAACTCACAACATTCCAAATATGTTTGATTCATACTCCTACTCATTCTGATTCATAAATTCAGGAAAATACTTTTAATACTTATAAATGATTCGAGTGATTCGAATCATTCATCAAAATTTACAGCCTTTGTTGTTGTTGCATATACAAACAAAGAAGAAAGGAAAGGCAAAGACAAAGACAACAAGCAAAGCATAAACACAATCTTCTTGTGAGTATTGTAGTGTTCGTATACGAATCATACTTATTTTGTGCTTCGTGTAAATGTTAAGTAGAGAAGAGTTGAAGTCAATGACATCATGCGTATTGTTAAGTATGAATACGACGAATACTTCAAACTTTGAGTATCATATTAAAATAAGTATGAATGCGTATAAGCTGGTCTCTGGTACACATGTTGACAATCTCGGGCGTTTTGGATTGTTAGTTTGTTTTTTTTGACAGATAAAAAGGTTATTCGTGGTTTGGTGTGCTCTTCGATTTTTACTATTCGAAAAAAAAAGTAAAAAAACTTTATTAAGTTTTGTGTGATGAAGTTGTAAACATTGTCTTACAGAAGCCAAATCACCCACTACAAGTGGCTACTTGGTGGGGCTTATGTAGTAGCTCATATTACGGACAATGGAGATACTTATCGTATCATGATAACGGAGTTTTTTGTACCTGCTCTTCATAGTATTGAAGTAAACGATGTAAGTTCTAGCAGCCTAGCGCAACTTGTTACACAGCTCATGCCACAATAGATTTAAGGCCTCTGTGGGGCGTTGTTAAAGCAAAGTGTTATACCGACAAACCAGAGAGCATTTGAAGGCCAACGATTGTGAAGACATTGGCGGGATTTGACCCTATACATTTAGAAAAGTGCACGAATGAGCTACGGAAATAATATTATATTTCTAATCGGTACAATTATACCTCATAACAAGAAAATAAATTTAGCTAAATTTCAAACCACTTTTGTTTTATTGCATTTTAAATTTAAACTTTTAAATTTCCCACCCTAAAGTACTTCAGTAATAATAATATAATGACGGGAAGGTTGTAAAGAGATACTACACCTTAGCCTATACAAACACGTCATGTACATACAGACATGAAAGGTACCAAGGAGATAACAATTCCCGAATCGCATAACATATACAATTGGCCATTACAACCCTTCAGTTAGGATTACGACCTAACTTCTCACACCACTTATGTAGTGTGCGTTAATTTTATACATGAGTGGCGGGACCTACTGTTTAAAGTCGACTCCAAAACGATAGATTGTTTTTGAGAAGTTTTTCATGGCAATATTTATTTTCATATTTTTATTTTGATGCTTGGTGTGGGATTTGAAGTCGGGCTTTACGACTAATAAGCCAACATACTACCTACTAGACTAAGGCGACTACAATGGTGTACCACCATTACAGTCATTATAACTGATGGCAGTTGATAACTTTGGCTTAAATTTCTTGTTATCAATTTATTGTGTTTCCTTCCTTTTATAAAATGGCTTTCAGAGGTAAGGATTTGATAACGCGGAGCTTTTAATTTCTTCTCACAATTTTTTTGATTTATTTTTTCAGTGTCGCACTGTCTTTTCTTAAGCGCATTTACTTTTTAAGGTTAAATCTGTAAAGTTTCTTTCAAATGGATTTTTACTCTCCAGAATTTCCTTGGAACTAAGATAAGAAAATAAAAAAACAGAAGAGGTATATGTAATGCTTTACTTCATCCTCTTACTCTTTTCTTTGTGAGGCATAATCATTTGCTTTTAATTTTCACGTATCACTGTCAATGTATTTCATTCATTCGTTTATTTCTTTCACTTATTCATTCATTCATTGTCCTTCTGTATTATTAAAGAATTTCTTAACAACAACAGAAATTAAAAAAAAAAGAAGAAAACTGAAATACTGCAACATTTTTTTTGTTTTCAACAACTTAAAGCAACAAATACTTACAATCGCATTCGCATTGTGGATGTTGTAACACAACAAAATACATTCAAGATGCTGTTCAAGAGTGATGCTAAAATTACTCGGCATCATCAACACATGTTGCCTGCAACACTTTACAAAGTTCAGGGTTAGATTTTAAATTGTTGTTGCCACAGCTATTGCAATTGCTATTGCTATTGCAGTTGTTATTGTATCTTGGGTACTCGAGTGAATTAAACAGTAATAATATGCAGCAACAGCAGCAGTAGTTTTGTAACGCAAAAAAAAAAAAGAATGAAAAAAACCGAGAGGGATTTCATTAAAAACTTTTTTAGAAAATGTTCCTTCTTTTTTTTAATTTTAATTTTTAGTTTTTGTTCTGGAATTGTTTTCAGTTGGTTCAACTAATATTCCTTATTCAGTTAATGGTGAGTTCGAAAATGTTCCACATACAAGGAGGCACTATTTGCCCAGAAAAACTAATTCATAAAATTACTTTCAAAGTTGAAAGTGAGTGAAAACTTTTTTAAGTTTTACATTTCAAAAATTACACTGACATAGAATTTAAGCATACTTTCGGTGTTGTTGTTGTTGTTGTTGTTAAAATGTTGCCCAAAACATTCCAAGATATTGTACGAAAAGAATTTAAATTCAAAATATTTTCTGTTTGACTACTTAGTCTTGAGGCGTTAAATTCATTATTTTGGGGGTTATTTCATTAAGGGCTTCCTATCTTTAAATTTAAATAAAACTAGTTCGCTTGTTCGCATTGGATGGAGTGAATCTAAAATGTACAATTTTCCAATATTGAGGCTCATAAATCGGGCTGATCGTGATCGACGGCTTGGGTTATGTTGGCTGTGGTTGGGGTTTCTCCGCATACTTCTCTGTTTTAAGAAAATCCCACGAGAAAAAATAAATGGCGTCCAATCTCCAGTTCATACCACCACGTAAGATGACCAGGTCGTTAAATAGGTCGCTCGCAAATCTCAAATGTGGCTAGAGCTGTGTAACAAGCACCGTTGTTCAGTTGAAAAGAAGTTGAAATCGATTTATAGTGCCCGCAGTTGGCAGTGATGCTGTTGATCAATGTCACTCTCGCCTTCAGATTGAATGCTTCACTAAACAGTGACTTTTCAAGACGATCAGAGCAAATCACTTGGGTATGTAACCGAACAGCAAACTGTTATGGATTGCTCATGCAGAGAGCATTTGAAAAAAGGTTAAACATATCGTAGTAATATGCAGAAGATGTTAAGGGTGATATGTTTAGCTATTATCCTTTTGGCAACACTTGTTTAAACAGCTCACGCACGTTTCCTGTTTTGTTTCACTGTCAAACATCTTACAAACGAACAACGCTTGCAAATCATTGAATTTTATTATCAAAATGTGTGTGCGTTTCATCCATTTTATGGTCAGTTTAATCGATCCACTGAAGCGGCTATTGGGGTTGTTGTGACTAAATTTCGCACTCAATTTACATTGTTGGACATTAAACCACAAACACGCTTACGTAGAGTGTGAACTGAAGGGAATATCGCAGCTGTATCGACCAGTGTTAATGATGGCCATCAATTATCGATTCGTCGCCGTTCGCAGCAATTGGGTCTCTGTTACTCAACCACGCGGAAAATGTTTAGGTGTGAAACCTTTCAAAAGACTTGCATGACATGTATTTTCACCAATACGGTGCCACATGCCACACAACACGCGTAACAATGGACTTATTGAGAGGCGAGTTCGGTGAACATTTTATTTCACGTTCGGTACCGGTTAATTGGCCGCCTAGATCGTACGATTTAGCGCCTTTAGACTATTTTTTGTGGGGCTATTTAAAACTCATGTCTACACAGACAACCTCGCTTCAATTGACTAAGGACTTACAAGTTTGACACAATATTTATCACGGATACCGTGATCGTCCAACCAGCTCGGAATTTAAGAAATATTTCGCATCAAGGATGATTAAAACGAGTGAATGGAACGTTTGAAAGCTACATATTATATTAAGAGATAATGCATCGAGAACAGGTAGTGCGAAAGGAATTGGGCGTTCGACCATAGAAACAAATATATGTAATCCAGGGTTATCTTCCAAGTTGATATCAACGCCATTGAAAGTTGTTCTCAATTCAATTTGGGCAAGAATTCCCGGCATTTCTGGGGAATAGAATGACATGTTTGGAAGAGCAAACTGTTTGTAAGGGAAGATGGAAAGTCAAGAGGGTTTGGGAGGACAAATGGATCTAAACTTTTATTAAGTGAGTACGTTAAGAAGCGGATCATTCGTTAGACAATACTGACGATAGTTACTGCGCGTTGTCGCTAAAAAATGTCAGATGACTAGGAATAATAAGTGACCTGAATATCCTTATTCTTATAATTTTGGGAAATTCTTGTGTCTCAACAAGAAATTCATTCCAAAATTTGTCTACCCAAAGGTAACTAGGTATTATTTATAATAACAAATTTTTTTTTAGGAGAACTCACTCAAAGCTGCAGCACGTTTTGATACAATGACAATCACTGGAGTTTACTTAAGTAAATTACGAATCTCGGAACAATTTTGGACATTTGAATACTTTAAGAATTGAATTATTTTTTCAGCATTAGAACCTGAAGTAGCCGTTGTCTAGTGGGTAGTGTGTTGGCTTATTAGACAAAAGGCCCGCGTTCGAATCCCAGGTCAGACATCAAAACGAAAAATATTTCTTCAGCAACTTCCTCTCAGCAGATTTCTGGCAAAGACTCTGAGAGTAAAAATTGCGATGAAAAGCTGTCGTTCGGAGTCGACTTTAAGCTGTAGATCCCACCACATATGTATAAAATTAAAGCACACAACATAAGTGGTGTGAGAAGCTAGGTCGTAATCCTGACTGAAGGGGTTGTAATGGCCAATTATGTATGTATGTATATATTAGAACCAGAAGTTCATGAGTTTGCAATCAAAAATTACGCAATATATAAGCCCTAGTAAGAATAAAAGGCAACATAGATTAAACGTTTTCTATTATTTTATGTTCATTGAAATGCCATTAATTCCATTCTAAAATATGTTTAAATAATGTAGGGAATAAATTTCTTTCTATAAAAAAAGAAAATTAAATTGTGAAAATCCTTAAAAGATGTTTCAGCTTGAGAAATTGTTCAACTTTAAGCAGAAGAAATGGTCCAGCAAACACATAAAGTCCTTAAGAATGAACATATGAAAGCTACAGATGTGCCAGTGAGGTGGCTACACTTGTAAAATAAAATACGCATACACTTCTCTACATAGGTGTGCATAAGTGTAGAGGCATGTGTGTTAGAAGAAATAAATCCAAAGGTAAGCATTTTTACTGTAATTCTTATAAGAAGCATAAATAAGTTAAAAAAAGCAGAAATCAAAGAGAGAGAGAGAGAGAGAGCGGGAGAGAGAGAGTGTGTGCGTGTGTTTGCAACAGAGTAGAAAGGTAAATGTATGCGTGTAAAATTGGATTTAAAATTTCATTTGAAAATCGATTAGAAATGAAAAGCCTGAATAAGATTCTACACTTGTACGGTATAAAATAGTACACACACACACACAGTTACAAAAAATAAAAAATAAATTGGTAAGAGAGCTTGTAGTACAATAAACACATACAACACATACAACTACCAGCACACATTTACACATATACACTCTTACACGCTTTAAAAACTTTGTTCTTTATTCCTGCAAAGTTTTAAATTAGAAGAGAAAAGAAAATTTTTGTAGATTTAGTTGGGTGTGCTGGAGGGAGAGAGAACTTTTTATAGCAGCATGCACGTGAATTTCAAGCATACAAAGTGTAAGACTACATACAATATACAGAAGAGACACATGATGCTCACATCCTGAGATGTGAACTGTTGTGCGTTCATTTAAAAATGGCGTAAACATAAGTACAAGAATTTAAATTTGACAAATGTTGCCTTTGCTAGGTAGCGAAAGTACTGAGCCGTCAATTTTATGGCATTTTTTTTCAATTTTATTTGCGGCTAATTTTACTTCAATTGTCTTTCTTTTTTTTGTTGTTTTTGAAAACCTCAGCTGGTTTTTTTTGTTTCCTTTTTTTTTGTAAATTCTATTTATTGTGTTAGAAAACTCAGCATTTAAAAGTTTGTTAACAGTCAAGTGAGTTTAATTAATTGCGAATGTCGGAAAATTTGACACGAATTTATTGCCTGATTTATAGAAAGCAATTAAAGGTGTGCCGCTGGCTGGCTCTTTGGGTAATGCAATTAATTTTGTATTTAAAAATGAAATTAAATGTTTTTAAAAAGGGTATATGATTTATTTGCTTAAACAAAAAAGATGGTTTTTGTAAATTCAGTGTTCTTTCTGGTCTTCAGTATATTCGGCGTTGATGTTAGTAGTACATCCCCACAAGGTGATTGCTTGCGAGGTAATTTTAGTTAGCATAACTCTGTATAGCAAGTTCAGTAAAATTTGATTTGATTTGAGCATCCTTAGTAGACGTATTGTTTCTTTAGTTCTGCTATTTTGTGATGATTTGAGTTTTAATTTACTTAGGACTGGCTCAAGTCTTTTTTGTAATTTTTCTGGGAAGCTATACTCCTAGTTGTTGTAGTTCGGTCTGCATAAATTTGCAGGCATTACTGTTACAGGCTATTGGCGTATCTCCAATCCGAACCATATTTTTATATTGTAAGCATATATATATATATAATTGGCCATTACAACCCTTCAGTCAGGATTACGACCTAGCTTCTCACACCACTTATGTTGTGTGCGTTAATTTTATACGTGAGTGGTGGGACCTACAGTTTAAAGTCGACTCCGAACGACAGATTATTGAGAAGCTTTTCATGGCAGTTTTTACTCTCAGAGTCTTTGCCAGAAATCTGCTGAGAGGAAGTCGCCGAAGAAATATTTTTTCGTTTTGATGTCTGACCCTGGGATTCGAACCCGGGCCTTTTGTCTAATAAGCCAACACACTACCCACTAGACCCACGGCGACTTCAAGCATATATTCCAAAAAATTCAAAACAATTTGCTACAAAAAAAAAACAAAAGTTTACATAAATAAACTAAGATTCTATGAAGAATGATGCTCCTATCTAAAATTTTTAATGGCAAGCAATCACTCTCACAAAAGTCGCCACAGTCTATTAGGTAGTGTGTTGGGTTATTAGACGCAAGGCCAAGGAAACCCCAGATTGAAAAAAATATTTCTTTGAACACTCTTCCACTCTGAAGATTACTGGCAAAATCTCTAAGAATAAATAAAAAATTGCCTTACAAAAGTTGCTCAAAAATATCAGTCTGTTGGAGTCGGCTGTAAACTGTGGGTTCCCCCACTTATATATAAAATTAAACTACCGAACTTAAGTGCTGTGAGAAGCTAATTTGAAATACTGATAGATGGATGATAATGTTATTCTTGTAATTTAAGAAAACAACACAAGAACAAGTCTAACGGGGTCAAATCGAACAATCTCAGAAGCTAGTAATATCAGATGTGCAGAATATCAAATGTGGATTGAGCTTTGTGGCAAGCAGCGCCACACATACATAGTTGGCCATTACAACCTTTCACTCTGGATTACGGCCTAGATACATACACCACTCATGTTGTGTGTGTTAATTTTATACATGAGTAGCGGAACCTAAAGTTTAAAGTGGAATCCGAACGACAGATTTTTTTGGCGAAGCTTTTCATGACAATTTTATTTACTTTCGGTATTTTTGCCAGAAATCTGCTGAGAAGAAATCGCCGAAGAAATATTTTTATATTTTCATTTTGATGTCTAACCTGGGATTGATACTTGGCACTTATGTCAAATAAGCCAACACACTACCCACTAGAATACGGCAACTTCACAGAAGTCCTTGGATTTCCAGACACTGGATGAAATAGCGGTCAATATCACCTTCTACAGTTAAAGCTATAGGAATAGCCATCCTTCTTTGCTCATAAAGCAAACCCAAGCAATTCTTGCTCAACTTTGGCCCCTCTTCAGTGAGGTATAGTCCTTTGTTTAACAACTCAATTTCCGATATGTCGCCAAACAGTGTGGCTATGTGAAATACAGTCGAACTTATATAAATGGATCAACATTATCCAGAAAAAAAAACTTCAACTTAAAGTTAAAGAAGCAAAATCAGATAGAATTTCCTACAAGATACTGTTGCTGTGCTTCACCTTATAGAAGAATTCAATTAATAGAAGTTCAAATTATAGAGGTTTGACTGTACTTAGATATTCCCTATTTCTTTGTACAATTCTCTCCTGGCTGCTAGATTCTATTCTATATAAAATTATTCAAATGTTTTGTATGATAAAGAAAGAAAATTATAGCCCATTAAGACAAATATTTCTAATTTTTCACACTTTTTTTTTTAAAATAAGAAAACTTAACTTTAAAGAAAGTCAAGCGTAACTATAAATTGTAATAACGAATCGCGTTAAAGAGTAGCAAGTGGTAGGAAGAAAAAAAGTAACGTAACATTATAAAATTATCTCGTAATTATTACATAAACTGGGTAAATAATTGGTCCACTAAAGGCACGAGTAGTGTAGTGGAAGCAACAGCAATGGCAGCAGCACCAGCAGCAGCAACGGTAATAAGATCATGGCATACATTTAAATAAACTTTTCCTGCCTCTGTATTTTCTTTCTAATTATTCTGTATTTTCTTTTTAACTCTTTCCTTTAGCGTTTTGTTCTACACTCAATCTTTGTCGTTATCGTATTCGAGTTTTTCTTTTTATTTTCTTTTTTTCTTGTTGTCGTCCTATGATAACTTAAGTGTTTTATATTTTTTTATAATTATTTTGCATTTTTTTTTTTATTAAAAAGTGTGTAGAAATATTTTTTTAATTTATAACTTCGACTCACATTGCTTATTGCTGCTGTTGCTCTCTTACTTCTTTCCAGTTTTATTCAAGTTTTTTTTGTTTTGGTATCCTTTTCAAAAGAGTTTTGCCCTATTGCTGCTGCAAAAGGAATGCCATTTATTTCTGCCAACAATTTTATTTTTTCATTAATTATGAATGTAAAGTTTTCATTTCTGGATTTGTTTTCCTATTGTATTTCAATTCATTTTCCATTTTCCTTTCCATTCTGTTGCGCGCTTCATCATAAGCAATGGATTTTTTATGCCCTTTTACGCTTCACTCTTTTTTTCTTCGCTTTTCATTCTATAGCCTGTAGTCCAACAAAACATTGCTTCTAAAATGTTATATTTACCCAGTTTTTCCTCAGTTTTCTTTTTGTTCCTTTTTTACGCTTTTTTTAATTTTCTTTTCTTTAAGTTCGGTGATAGGTAGTGAAATAAAATATTTATTTTTTAAGCGTGTCCAGTGAAGAATAGAGACGAGCAGCGCCATAAACAGTAGAACTAATGGACCAAAGGATAGAATAATTAAAATGGATAAAAATGACACCACAATGAAACTCATTAATATTTTCAAATGTCATTAAAAAAAATAAAAATAATTTCTATGGGGGAATGTTTGAAATCCGCTTAAAGCATTTTTTTTTATTGAAGAATAGCTTTTCATTGGTGAATATTTAAAAAGGAAATTCGTTAGGAACTCAAAAAACAGAAAAGAACAAAAAGTCCATAAAATTCAGTTATCAAACAGGGAGTGCCCTGCTGAAGGGGTTTGTGTTGAATTTAGGATCTTAAAAGAAGAACATACGTATATATGGTATGTAAAGGGTCCGACAAATAACTTTTTTTTTTGTTTTGGAAATGCTTTAAAAAAAACCTACTAAAACTTATTTAAAAATATAAACCTTCCGGTTAATAGTGGAAAATAATTTCATTCAAATGGCTGTCTCAGCTGGCCATGCAGTAGCCGACACGATTGGTCCAATTTTTAAGCACATTATCGATTGTGTGCAGCTGTATTTCACCAATGGCTTCAAGACCAGTTTGCTTTAAAACGTCAATTTCTTGCTTGTCGGCACATTATCATTGAGGCACCCCACAAATCATAGCGAGCACAAAAAATGCAATGTGGGTACAATTATCTTTAATGCGATAATTTTAAAAAAATGTGACCATTCAAAATATTTCTTTGGGATACCTATATCAATACATATGTGATATTTTTAATTAATGATATATATTTTGTCATTTAAAAAGATCGAGTTCATGGAGCATAAAAATGCAAGCATAATAATGTTATTAAATAATAGTAATCTTACAAAAAAATCTTAAAGGAGTTAGTGTTGTAGCCCTTATTTTATGACTTCTTGCAAACTAGAAGGCATAGAGTCGACTAAAGCTATTAATGTGTTAATGGATATTTTCTCCCATTCACTTTTCAAAATTTCTTGTAATTGCCTCTTATTTGACGGATGTTTCCTCTTAACTTCCCGATCTAATAGCTCCCATAGATTTTCTAAGGGGTTTAGATCGGGAGACTGTGATGGCCAATCCAAAACATTGACATCATTGTCGCTTAAAAAGTTTCGAGCCAAGCGACTTGAGTGCTTTGGATCGTTATCCTGTTGGAATTTGCTACCAGGAGGCATTTTTTTCCCGCAGATGAGAGAGCATGTGTTCTCCAAGGATTTCACAGTACTTCTTGGCGTCCATTTTTCCTTCGATTTGAGTTAAGGGACCTACCCCATCACGGGAAAACGCACCTGTAAATACGTGACGTAAAATCAATAATTTTTTTTAAACATATCGTTCCTTACCCCACACCATTATTGATCCACCGCCATGTTTTACGGTTGAAAGTTGATATCTTGGAGAATATCTCTGTCCAGGCGGTCTTCGAACAAAATTTATCCCATCGGAGCCAAAAAAATTAAATTTGCTTTCATCCCTCCACAAGACTTTAGCCAATTGTTCATTTGATCAATCCTTGTAACGTTTTGCAAATTCCAGGCGCTTCTTTTTATTGATTGCACTGATGAGAGGTTTCTTTGCGGGTCGTCTCGCATGCAAATTAGCCTCTTTCAACCTACGGCGAACAGTGTGAAGGCCTATAGAGACTCCCATTTGCTCATTTGCGAAATTAGCAACGTCCACTGCGGTCTTTCGTGGATCTTTTTTAACCAGTGCAATCATCTGGCGGTCTTAGCGAGAGGTAGTTTTTCGAGGATTACCGCTATCTGGTTTCCTTTCCACACTATTTCTCAAGGAAAATCGAGATTTAATCCGACATACGGTTGATTGATTTACACCAAAGAGGTGTCCAACTTCACGCATGGATTTTCCTTCTTCTAACGCTTTAATGATTGCAGTTTTGCTGTCAGCTGAGAGCTGCTTCTATTACAAAACACATGTTGTATAACTTATTTAAGAAATTTTCAATTATAATTAAATAAATAACTTACTTTAACTATTTTTTTATTATGTTGCATTTTTTTTCTCGCTAAAAATATGCACTTTTTTCACTAATTCAAAAATATTTAACTTTTTAAAGCAGAATATGGAATAAACTGTGGTTACTTTGAAAACTTATAATTGAAAGAATTAACAGCAAAAGAAAATAGATAAGTTAGTTACGGTTATTTTGAAACAGATCTTATTAAAGATCATATGGCACAGTGTTGCATTTTTTGTGCTCGCTAGTGTAATAGTCCAACGGTGTTAAATTGCAGCTCCGAGGTGGCCAAACGATATCAGCTCTGCGGTTGGTAATGCGGTCTTCAAAAACAGGGCACAAAATATCGAATGTAGCTTCGGCTATGTGGTATATAGCGCCATTTCGTTGAAAACAAATGTTGCCAATATCCTTCTCTTCAATTTTTGTGAACAAAAATTCATTCTGCATGACCCGATAACGTTCGCCATTGACTGTAACGGTCAGTCCTTGCTCATTTTCGAAGAAAAAATGCCTCTGAACCCAAATCCGCACCAAACGGTAACTTGTTTTGGGTGCGTCGGCTTTTTAATGTATGCATGCGGGTTTTCTGTGCCCCAAATGTGTCAATTATGCTTTCTTTACATATCCGCCAAGATCAAAATGAGCGTTTTTTTTCCCAAAATCCGCATGTTTTGTAAGTCGATCGCAGGCCCACTTAGCGATGCGAAAACTCATTGGATGGTCAATTGACTTTAACTCCTGAACCAATTGGACTTTGTATGGCGTCATACAAAGGACTTTATACAAAATTCAACTCAATGAGGTCTCCGAAATGTTCAGTTGTTGAGAACGATGCTTCCTGCACACTTTCTGCCACAGCAGCAATATTCTCAGGTGTACGCTTTTCTTTTTTGGCTTTTCACGCTTTGGTTTATAGATGAGGACGTTTTTCACAAGATAACGAACATACGGAGCTGACTGTGCTTGTCTTCTTCCAAAATCCGTAAGCAATTTTCGCACATATTTTGCACCACTACCATGATTTTCAAAGTAATGTCGCAATATTTTCCAGCCTTGTTCAAGCGGAAGGATAAAACTTATTATCTGCTAAATCAAACATAAACTAAGTGTTACCATTCACGAAATAAAATATTAAAATAAAAAAACGTTAGATAGAGGACTTCAAAATGTTAAATGTGGTCCTCATTTTGAAAATTATATGATTTTTTACCTACAGTATATGGAATTAGAAAGATTATAAAGAAATTTGAAGCACCCATCGTAATATACACACTGTCAAAAGGAACGCTTGTGTTAGAGAAAGTGTGCCACATAACCCAAGTTTACCAGACTCAAGACATTTTTAGGAACGCATACTAATGATATATTAAGCATTTGCAGCTCCTCCTATATAAATTCCAACTTATATAACATTAATGCCGTCTGATCATTCACATTCACGTAGTTATTCTGATTTGCTGTTAGGATAGGTTAGAGGATGTGGACTTGTCACTGAGACAAGTATGGTAAAATAACTAGAGATCAACTGACCCATTATATTCGGCCTAATAACATAAGATAATTGGTCATTACAACCTTTAAGACAGGATTGCCAGCTTACTTCTCACACCACCAATATTGTGTGTGTTAATTTTATACATAAACGGTGGGGCCCACAGTTATTCTGCAGCCGTGACCGAACTGCAGAATTTTTTTGAAAAACTTTTTATTTACTCTCTGAGTTTTTGAGAAAAATTTGCTGAGAGGAAGTCGCTGAAGAAATTTCTCTGCATATTTCGTTTCATTGCACATATTTAAGCGGGGTTTTGAACCGTGGCTTCACATCTAATAAGCGAACACAATGCTTACTAGACTACGGATATTTTATTCGTTCTAATAGCTAAAAGAAATAAAAAAAAATGCAGAAGAGAAAAAAAATTGAATAAAAGAAGTTAGTGAAGTAAGTGCAAACAGAGTCGAATACGCAATGTGAGGATTCGTCCCGTCACCAACATATTCCTATAATAAATCTGAGAAAAGCTTAAATGTCGCCTCTCGACAGAGAATCTAAAGTCTGTTAGAAGGTTTATCTACCTTAGAACAGTAACAAACCTGCTCTAGCAACGGATTTTCAATGCTGACTTTGTACAAAAAACATTTTTCTTAAGCGATAAAGATAATTTTTCTCTCGATGATTACATCAACAAGTGAAATTACCAGTTACGGGGTGATTGTGAAATATTGTATCCGAAAAGTGTGACCGATGAATGAGCATTATGCTTCGGCTATGAGCCGAATTTTTTTTAAATGATCCTTGGAAAGTCAGTTCAGAGCGCTATATCCACATTATAAATAAAATTTTTATTGAATGTTATGCGTTGTCTAGTAGGTGGTATGTTGGCTAATTAGAACGAACCGCAGTTAACCGAATTATAAACAAATAGACGATTTTTTTCAGTAGTCATCAGGCAAAAACTCTGAGATTAAAATAAATTTCCCATGAAAAGTTTCAAACAGTATGTCCCACCAACCACTCGTGCATAAAATAAAAACACTCATCATAAATGGTGTGGGAAGCTGGGTTGTAATCCTCATCAAAGCGATGTAATGACGAATTAAAAGTAAACTGTCAGCCACTGTAAATGCGAAGAATAAACTGTTGCGTTGAAAACCCATTCTTCGGAATATTGGTTTCCTTTTATTTACAATCAAGAGATAATAATTCTTAAAAATTAACAGAAAAAAAGAAAACGGAGAATAAGACGATAAACTTTTGTTTCTAAGTGGTTTATTTAATTTGAAAGATCCTTGTTTTGTTTAAAATTTTAATACAATTAACAAGATTAGCAAGAATTTTCGCATGTGTAGGTCTTAACAGCAGCATTAAAAGATACAAAAAAGGAAACGGAGGAAAGTAACGGAGAGAAAAACACTCATAAGATTCAATTAATGAATGAATTTAATGCCCCTTAAATTGCTGCTAAAAACCTGCTATAAACGAATAACAAAATAAGCGGCAGTAAGAGGAACAAACACCGAATGGGCTTTAACAACAACAACAACAACAACATGGCCTATAAAGAGGAGCATAAATTTATCGCACTGATTAAAAATTAAAAGAAAGAGATAAAGAATATCGCATTAATTAAAATTAATGCAGCACGTTTAAAACATTCGAGAGGAGGGCCAACCAAAGAAAACGAAACGAAAAACATTGACTCTTTAAAAGAGCCCACACACCTACACACAGACGGAAACAACATTCGGCTGGCATTAGAAACAGACAGAGCCAGCCAGAGCCATCTGAGTGGGTGTTTATTTGACTGTTTTATGGCCTAAGCATGTGCGGGAGGGGGGTGTGGGTGTGTATTGTTTAAGTTGGGTAGGCTGTAGCCAATTTTGTCTGTATGCCGCTGCTGGAAAAAGGCTTCCAATGTAATAAAATATTAAAAATAATGAGGAAAGTCATCGTTGTTATATCTGCCAAAATCTTAAATCGTCTAAAAGATAAAGAAAAATGATAATGAAGCGCCAGGAGAAAAGAAACGTTAAGCAAAGAAAACAAAGACAGCAATGAGGCAGCAGGTAATTCATTAGGCCTGGTACTTGTAGCCAAAGCCGGTAATATTTCCTAACAAAACTGTCATTTTCAGGTAGAAATTGTGTCATTAAGAAATTTCTTAGGTTTTTATTTTTTATTTGGCAATCCAAATGTCCAGTCATGGCACACGTTGTTCTCTGTTTAATGTATGGGAATTTTCGTAAATAAATTTTGGCTTTTCACTCTTTACGATTTGACAAAAATAATGCTGATGATGATACTTATGATGATGAGGTAAAGCATGGCTGGTTAAGCATGTTAATGGCATAGTATGGAAAAGGGTTCCAAAAGGTAAACAGTTGGCGATAAAAGTAAAGCGGAAGGCAACATTTATTTGTGTTGAAATTTTAGTTCGAACTTATTTAAAGGAGTACACTTTTTGTGTGCACTGTATATTATTGCAGTCATAATAATTCTTTATTATACACTCTTCATGACCTCTTGAGGTTTTTATTTGTAACCCTGTTAATACGTGTGGATAAATAATTCAGGTAATTGTGTGTGTCTGCCTGTTAAACCCCTGCTCTTTATCATAGTGTGTCCCTAGCTCAAATGTCTTTATATGCATATAAATGTAATGTTGTCATGACAGAGAGAGAGAGAGGGAGAGAGAGAGAGGGAGAGAGAAAACATTAGCTAAATATGACAATCATAAATCATTTACTTTACATTTCTAAAGAGTTTCTAAAGCCATAAGAAGAATAGAATGTTAAGAGCGGGTCTGGGTACAGCAAGTAACTTAATAACCCATTAAAAACTAGTTACGACAACAACTATAAAAACAAAAACAAAAAAAGAAAGAAAAAAAAAGGAATAAGAAAGTCTAAAAAGAAAGAAAAATGGAAAAACCATTCAGAGAATGAGAAAGAATAGGTAGAAAATTTATTATTTATGATTGTTTAAGAGGGTCACTGGGTGTAATAGAAATAATATTTGTTACGCTGTTTATGCTTCTCCTGAGCTTTTGCTCTTTTTCTTTCTGAAGAAAATTAATAGCTTAGTATTGTGTGGCTAAGAGTGAAGCACAGAATTGTATTTAAGTTATTACCAAAGCAAATACATTAAGACAACAATAATTCAATATTTAAAAAAGAAAATTACAATTTAAATACTTAACTATACTTAACTCTCACGCACTAACAGCGATGAACAAGTAAAAAAAATCCTTTTTTTTTATTGTGCCTTCAATATTCATTGCTAAACATTAAAGCAGTCGTCGTCGTCGTCATAATTCATTTAAAGTCATATTAAAATGCATATGGGAGATGGGTATGAGTATGTGCATAAGTGTATTTGTATGCCACTTTAACTTGACAGTTCTCTTATGATATTTCTGAGAATTTCATTCATGCATTCCTGCTACTCGTTCTTCCATTTTATTTTTATAACCAGCAGTAGCAGCATAACAAAACAAAAAAATTGTAACATTAAACGTATTTTTTCGTTCCTTTCCTTTTTCACTCTCCTTTTTAGTCACCTTTTCCCCTTCCACTTAATACCGCCATCTTTTCGTTGTAGCTGCTACATCAAATTTCCGTTTCCGTTATTTTATGCTTTAAGATATGAGCAGAGTTAGCGCTCATCATGATTATGATGAGTTAAAGCCAGGAACCACAGAGTGAGAGGCAGCAACAGCATTAGCAGCCGCAACAGCAACATCAACATCAACATCATCAGTATGAAAAGGAATAGGATCTCATTTGTAGCTCACATTACTAACACAAATGAAAGCAAACAAAAACAAACAAAATAAAAAAAACGAACTACACTTACAAATACTTAACACAGTCGTACTCATACTCATACTCATACAGCCACTCAAAACATGTTCCATACTTTTTTAAACTGTAAACTCGTATACGTAGTGTTACTTTATATCTCTTCTACAGATAACAATGGCAACAACAAGTGCAACAACAACAACAACAAGAACATTTACAGTAACAATGAGAAATAATAAAAGCAACTGAAATAACAAAAAAAAGGACAAAAAGAAAAAATAATAAAAGCCACAGTGGTGAACGAACTTTTTATTGCCGAGGAAGTGAATCAAAAAACTAAAAAAAAACCCCGTATTTTAGAAAACCATTTCCATACATTCGTTTAGATTAGAATTTAAAATAAGTTTAAATGAAATGAAAAAGAAAATTATAAAAAAAATAAAATATTAGCGCTTTAATACATGGTAGGGCTATTTGACCAGGCAAATGACAGACACACTAATTATTGCCAATGTTGAGTTAACACTCAACAGTGTAGCTGGGGTCTACCACCAAGTTCAGGTTCTATTCAGAGATCAGCAATGAATCGTTTTTCCACTACTCATAGGCACTCAAGCAATTTGGAGTATGATTGAATCAACAGAATTGAAATTCAACTACTCTGATTCATTCGTACTCGCTACAACATTGACTTATAAGTTTAGGTTACAATGAGTACGAGTACAACGTTGACATCAAACTCACAACATACGAAATATGTTTGATTCATACGCCTACTCATTCTGATTCCATAAATTTAAAAAAAAAACTTATGATACTTATAAGTGATTCGAGTGATTCGAATCATTCATCAAAATTTACAGCCATTCATTGTTGTTGTTGCATATACAAACAAAGAAGAAAGGAAAGACAAAGATAACAAGCAAAGCATACAAACAATCTTCTTGTGTATATTGCAGTAATCGTACGCGAGTCATACTTATTTTGTGCTTCGTGTAAATTTTAAGTAAAGACGAGTCGAAGTCAATAACATCATGCGTATTGTTAAGTATAAGTACGACGAGTACTTCCAACTTTGAGTATGGGTAGTATCATATTAAAATAAGTATGAATGCGTATAAATATTAGAAATTATAAGTATGACTCGAATCTATTCATCGTTTTGAATACTCGTTGCTGATCTCTGGTTCTGTTATTACTAATATGGTCCTTGGTTTGAGAATATACTCCTGAGGCTACATTAATTATCTAGGGTATGCAGATAACATAGTTCAAGACAAATTGACAACAGAAATCTTAACGCAGTCTTTGAAACAAAATGGTCTTGAAGGTGCATTCCAAGTCCACCAGAGTAGAAGTATTTGTGCGCAAAAGAAAACTTTGTAAATGCGAGCATATTCGATTCCGGGATGAAGGAATAAATATCATGAAAGCTAGAGACAAAATAACTGGAAGGTAAGACGGACATAGACAAACAGACCTTTAAAAAGATTGAATTTTAGAGAAGGCCTGGAATGCCATAAGGCTATACAAAAACCTTGCAGAGATGCATCTCATGTATACTAGCCAGGCTAATTGTGATCTACGAAGAGAAGCATTTTTTGGCAGGATGATTTTTAACAACTTAGATGACGTTGGTCGAGATACAGAAACTAGCATGTGTTTCAGGCTCCGTTGGACTCAAACTCCTTGTACTGTGTAGCGAGGGCCAGAGGTTTGGAAACTGTATATAGGATATTACAGGATTCACAAAGAAACCTCGTGGTGAATCAAGTAGCTAACACCAGTTCAAATTAATTGATTTCTGTACCAATCCGGCAAGCATTATGATTTTACAAAATGCTTCATAATAATATTGAATAATACGAGTGAATGAAGCAATTTGGAAGCTACACACTATTTTAAGTGGAAAACCATTAGACCTTTATGTGCTATACGACAGGAGCAGGACTGTTTGCTGAAACTCGTGGGTATCTATTCAGCTGATGCCATTGCCATCGAAAGATGTGCTCAATTTAGCTTGGACAGAGAGTTTAAAGCAAGGACATAACAATACTGTCTGTGTAATCAGCTTTTATGAGATTAAAATATTTTGACATTAAAAACGTTCAATCAATAGGCAGTGCAAGTTAGGTTTCGTCTGCTGTATCCCCAGTCAAAATGGAATTCACGGCTATGAGCAAGCAGATACGATGAAGGAAGATTGCATGACTATCACGGGCCAGTCTCTTTTTACTGTAGGGGATAGGTATGTCTATGAAGTTAATTGTCTTGGAAGTCGCCGTGGTCTAGTGGGTAATGTGTTGGCTTATTAGACAAAAGGCCCAGGTTCGAATACCAGGTCAGACATCAAAACGAAAAATTTCTTCGGCGACTTCCACTCAGCAGATTTCTGGCAAAGACTCTGAGAGTAAAAATTGCCATGAAAAGCTTCTCAAAAATCTGTTGTTCGGAGTCGACTTTAAACTGTAGGTCCCGCCGCCCTTGTATAAAATTAACGCACACAACATAAGTGGTGTGAGAAGCTAGGTTGTAATCCTGACTGAAGGGTTGTAGTGGCCAATTATGTATGTATGTATGATAGGTATGTCTGGAAGGGTATAATCGGTTAAGGTGAACATGGAGAACATAGTCTTGAAGTTGGACTGAAAACCCACTTTTTCAGATGGGTATCTAAGACAAGGATGTGAGAGTTGTCCTTACTGATAGGGAGCAGTATCATAAACGTTTTCAGAGCAATAACATTGGAAAAGATATTATAAACCATATGATCACAATGCCATGAGTTCTTTACACGACTATAAATGATTGATCAATGACGAAAGATCCTTTTGGGCCGTAATAACAACATAGAACCTTCTTTGGATGCACCTGGAAGTGTTTAAGGATGTCATGTTATACATAATTTGACCATAAAGGGATTTTAAATCATCGTTTCCAATGAAGTAAAGGGTTCGATATGAAAACAGACAATAGAAATTAATGCATATACCCAATATACATTAAAGAAAATTGTTTCTTTTTAAAGAATATGTTAAATTTCTCTATTCATTTCATATTATTAAAGTACTTTAAAATATTTGTGTTGAAGGCGTCATGTTCTCTTATCTTTTCTCTGTCTTTTTATGATCAGTTGAGTTGCCTGCAAATATGTTGAAAGTTTTTTTCTCACATTTGTAGCTAGCAGACATGATGTGAAAAATACAAGAGTATTTTCATTTCACACAAGAGTATTAAAGTTAATTTTCTTTATACACACAAACAAACATTGGCTCAAGAATTTTTAACGTAAGTAGTACATAAGTATACAGAGAATATATATTTTATTAGGGTGGTAATCAGTTTAGGATAGTTAAAGTTGTCGATAGAAGCTTTTTCCATGATTCAAACTCAGAGACGAAATATTTCTTTGGCGACTTCTTTTTAGCAGAATTCTGACAAAAATTCTGAGAGTAAACAAAAATGGCCAAGGAAAGTTTTTCAAAAAACTGTCGTTCGACTTTAAACTGTAAGTCCTGCCACTCATGTACAAAATTAACACACACAAATTGATGATTTGAAAAGCTAGGTCCTAATCCTGACTAAAGGATTATAACGACAAAATACGTACGTATGTAGTAAGTAGGAAGAGAATTATTTTAACTGGCACTTGATATTATTGAGAAACGTCACACCGCAACAGTACTTCTCTTCGAAGGACAGCAAAGCAACCAGTGCATTTAGAGAATGTCTAGGACGTGAATGAATGCGACGAATCGTGGCAGTAAGTCTAAGAATTTTGGAAAAGTAAAGTCCCCTGCATAGAAAAAATACTTCATTATCCTTTCAATAGATATTGGAATATTTAAGGAAGCACAATAGATTACAAATTTAAAAGAGGATTATAAATGGAAATACTTTTCTGTTTCATTCATAAGCTGCAGTACCACCCTAGTGTGTTTGTTGTCTTAGAACACATACTATAAGCTTCTCAAGTATATTAAAGTAAAGAAATTATTTTTTTTTTTGAAAAGAAAATCCATTTGACACTTACATATGAGTGGAAATATTTTTTAAACTCATCTTTTCTTAGGAGCAACTAAAAGTGAGAGAAAAAAAACAACCAAATAAATAAGAGTCTAAGAGTTAATATTTCAAAATAAAAAAAAAAAAAATTTCAACGAATTGTTACAATTCATATCATAAAATTGTTGCCAGCTGCATAAGTAAGTTAATACTTTTAAAGTTTTCGTTGCTTTCATTCGTTTTCCTTAAGCTTTCAACTTTCAGTTTGGATTTTAACGACTTTGTCTGTGCCTTGGCATTATGGATGTTTCTTAAATTTTAAACGAAAGACATATAAAAATATCAAATTCTAGTTTATATGCTAGGACAAGAATATAAAGGACCCTCTATAATATTTGGCTCTTACTTTGCCTTATTCTGTTACAAACGTACACACATAAAATTGATATTTTATTGCAACATTTTTGAAACAAACAATATTAAATTTTGTTTTCTTGTTCTCTTTTGCTTTTATATATCGTTTGATAAAATATTGTTTTTCTAGGTAATTTAATTCGAAAACAAATTCCTTTTTTAGGCTTTTGAGCTTTAACTCCAAAACATAAGTACATACGTACGAACACAATACGCACATACATACTTCCACTCTATTCGCCTCTATTAAAACATGCGAAACCTTGAAACAAATTCTGCCTTTTTTTCTTGTTTTGCTTCTTTGCATATAAAGTTTTGTATTTTTTTTCTTCTTAATCGGGTCATAAAAATGTAAATATCCGAGTAATATTTGTTACAATATACGAAATACTATATACAAACGTATATAAGGAGTCATGGCGTATGATTAATATTTAAATTAATTTTTATTACGTATACGCATCGTTGTGCATACAAATAGAAATTTAACAAGGGATCCCGAATACTATTGCTTGTAAGAAAAATTGGTTAAGGTCGATTGAATGTTATTTTATAATAATTTTTATTTTATAAAGGAGAAAAAAAGGTTAAAGTTTAATTTATTTATTGCTATAAGCCTGGGAAGCAAAAACAGCAACAACTTAAATCCTGACATATGTTATCGTCACAAAATAAAATATTGGAGTTAATTCAACAATTTTTAGACATTTGAGCTACATTCCTGACCTATAAACACATTCATATATACGTACATAATTGGTCAGGATTGCTACCTAGCTTCTCACATCACTTACGTATATTGTGTGTGTTAATTTTATATATGAGGCAGGACCTACAGTTTAAAGTCGACTTTTTGAGAAGCTTTAATGGCAAATTTATTTACTCTCTTTGCCAAGAATCTGCTTTTGGTTTTGCAAGAAATCTGCTGCGCGAAAGCCGCCAAAGAAATGTTCAAATTTCGTATTGTTGGAGATGTATGATCTGAGATTTAAACCGTGACCTCACGTTTAATAACCCAACACCTTACCTATTAGACACATAGACGATTTGACGATTTGTCGTCATTTTTACGATTTTGTGTTGCAAAAATATCATGACCTTATTTTGTCGATTTTTAGATATTAAAAGTTTTCGTCATATTCTTTACTTTAGTACATTAAAAGCCACTTTAAGCATTGTAGTTATTATTATTACAAATTTAGGTGATGATTTTTCTGTATCTTATGTTTTTTCATCCCTTAAATTATAACCTCTATAATACAGTGTGCGATCCACTGATCAATCGGCCAGATAACTATATGCTCGCCGAGAAGGCATGGGTTGCGTAGGAATTCATGATTCCACTTCCTTATTTCGCTCGCGCAAAATTAGTTATAATAGTGATAGAACAGTGAAAAACAAAACACATTGCAACGCTGATCCAATGAATCAATGGAGTTTGATACTCTACCGTCAGTAACGGGCAACTTCGCCCTCTCTTGTACACGTTCGAGTTGTATTCTATTTCCTTTCGGATATGATTGGTGTAAATAATATATAAGAAGATCAGTTGAAGTGAAGTATTTCTTGCACTCTCTTAAGAAGCTAAGGCACTGAAAAATATTCGATTCTAGCGAATATTTTGTGACAATTATTTTTACGATTTCCATGAACGTCTTTGACGATTTTGACGATTTTTTTTTTCTAATATTTGACGATTTGTTGCTTTATTTATCTGGCAGCTATGATTAACGCTGGCTTCTAAAAGACACACTCTGTGCTTAGCTATCCATTAAAAGAGTTGTCAGTATCTTAGAATTTAGTTTGTTTACAGCTTGTGTACATAGGTTCATGGCTCAGCAAAACGATCTGCATGTTGTTAGCCTACCAGGTAGTTGTAGCATTAATGATTAAGCTTTGTATACATACCCCAGGTCTAATATCTCGAATGAAACCAAACATTTAAAAATATTTCTTCGGCAATTTCTCCTCAGTAGATTTCTAGCAACAACTCTGAGAGAAAAATAAAATACCATAAAAAGTTTATAATGAAATCTGTCGTTCCATAGGGACTTTAAGCTGTAGGTGCCCTCCGCTCATGTATAAGATTAACACACACATACAACATGAGTAGTGGAAGAGATGATCTAATTCTGATTGAAGGGTTATAATTTCCAATAATGTAAGCAGAGTTTTGCTCATCACAAATTTTGTATTAATTTGAAAGCAACTCGTCTGGATTGGGGTTACGGTGGTCAACTTAGCAAGCTTTTATATCTGCAACATTTCAGGTAATTCCTGTGGACGCATATCTAGTCATGGAATCCTTGACAAGGATGAGGGCACTTTGTAGTTGACATATACATACATAATTGGTTATTACAACCCTTTAGTCTGGCTTATTAACCTAGTTTCTTACACCACTTATGTTATGTGTGTTAATTTTATACACAAGTGGCGGGACCTACAGTTTAAAATCGACTCCGAACGACAGATTTTTGAGAAACTTTTCATGGCAAGCATATTTTACTCTCAGAGTTTTTGCCAGACATCTGCCGAGTGGAAATAGAAGAATGGAATGGAAGAAATAGTTTTTGTATTTTGTTTTTTTGTCTGGCCTGGGGTTTGAATCCTGGCTTTACGTCTGATAAGCCAACGCACTACCCACTAGACTTTGGTTGACTTATCCTTATATCTCTTTAACTGTCGTCACAACATGGGTGTGACACGCTAGGTGTGTGTGCGAGAAGCTAGATGAGGGTGTGTGAAGCTACATTGTAATCCTGACTGAACGGTTGTAATGATTTATTGTACGAATATATGTATGAATAGGTGCCACGAGTATAAGACACAGGTTTGATGATTTTAAAACAACTTTTCAACGAAGTAAGGGCAAAATCCCTGTGTATTTTTTTTTTTTGTTTAAGCATTTCTTTTAACCCTATGACGGACACTGACGTCTATAGACGTCATAACAAGGGTTTCTGGGGGGACATGACGTGTATACACGTCATAAATTGTATTTTGCTAAATAACGGAGATAGAGCAAGTGTCCCACGGAACGGTCTCTCAAAATTTTGGTGTCCGTCAAAGGGTTAAAAAGTTTTAAACCTCAAATCAAATATTTTTCTATTTACACACAATCATTCAAGAATTCAATTGGCATTGGAAATTTTGCTTTTCAAAAGTTTTTCATAATTTTTTTAGAATCCTTTTCATTGGCAATCAACTTTTAATGCCATACAATGCAATATTTATTGTCAAATAATTTATTTAGTTTTTCGATTTTCCGCCTTCTTCTTCTTTTTTTTGTGCGTGCAAAAAAAAGGGGAAAAAAACTTTTTAATATTGAACAAATTGCAACAGCAGGAAATAATTCATTGGAAATCATTATTATTTGGAAAACTCTGGCAAAGAAAATAATAACAAAAAACCAAAAACCAAATGGTACGATATCATGATGATACCAGTAGAGATATTGTGTATTATTCACATAGATCTGTACATATTTATGTGTATATGCTTACTGAGTATACCTTGACTTCGAAGTTTATTTTGTATTTTGTAGAGATGGATAGTCTGCTGTCTCCTATAACTAACAAAGTTTTTAATTTACCCGTATTCTTTACCTTGATTAAACAAGAATTCCAATCGGGCTAAATAGCAAAGTAAAGTAAAGCAAAAGCAAAAAAAGAGTTGAAATTAAATAGAAAGAAAGAAGGTAAAAATTATCTGGACTCTTTACTCCACTTTAATTAAACAAAACTTTTTGCAACAGAATGCCACTGGCGTTTTAGATGAACAACTGGTATATGGGAACACTTAGAAAAAAAAAAAGTAACGAAAAACTTCAATTTTATTTTAGAAAGAAAGTTTTTTTCTTTCCACCACTTCTGCCTTTTCGCCTCAGCTTTCGTTTTCCAGCAAAGAATGTTAGAAACAAATACGAAAAGAAACTAAAGTTTCCTTCTTGCAAAGATCGCTTTTTAAACTAGTCTCTGTCAAAAAGAGAGCAAAAAAAAAAATTTATGAGAAATTGCTGTATGAGAGGATAAAATTACGAACGAAAGGAAACAAAAAAAAATGCTTTTTAATGTTGCCATTTTGGAGTTTGTTACTCCAGTTTAGCTTTCTTTCTCCTTTTTTTTTCCTACTGCTATGGCTCTTACCATTCCTGCCACTGGTTAGCATATGCAGCTGCAATTTTTCCGGTCGTCCTCTTAGCAATCGTTGTTGCTTGTGAATATCGTAAGTGTTGGAAACACTTATAAAAGTTTTATAGTTTTTCAGATTTTTCGATATAAATTTTGCTTCTTCTTCTTCCTTTGCCTCTATTTAGTTTTTGCTACAATTTTCTTCCCTTTTTCCATTTTTCTCCATTTTTTTATTTTTATTTCGTTTACAAAATAATATTGGGCTAGGAGAACAAAGTTTTACACAATCAGGACTTTTAAGGGACGACAATATGTTTGTACTTTACATTGTGTGTGTGTGTGTTCATTTTAATACAAACAGACATTTACGAGATTCTTCCTTTTTTGTTTTTTTGTTGTTCAAAGTATAACAATAACAAGAACAAGTACAATAACAATAACAGAGTGTAACAGAATGAAAACTTTAAATATTTTATCGTTTAAATTTGTTCAGATTTTATTCGCTTTTATTTTTGTTTGTTTGTTTATTTGTTTTCTGTTTGTTTTTCTGTGCGTTCCATTGGGCTTCAACAATAAAAGAAAAGGGAAAAAGAAAGGGGAAACTTTATTTGTGGCTTTAAAATTGCTTCGCAGTTAAAATAAGAATAAAAATTCCAATAGGTTGGTTAAGGAAATATTAAAGCCAAAATTGTTGAATGTTTTTTTTTTGTGCCATGGATATCGGAGTTATAAACAAAAGGGAAGTGGATTTTGCACCTTCACTTATAATCCATCCCTCGGTGCAGTGAATAAGCGAAAGCTGCTCCAAAATTAATAATTATATCGGGTGATATTTTAGCTATTATCTTTTCGGCAACACTGGTTTAAACAGCTAACGCACGTTTCGTGTTTTGTTTCAGTGTCAAACATCTTCTGTTTGGTCTATAATTTAACCATGAATCGTCTTACAAACGAACAACGCTTGCAAAGCAAAGTTAAGAAAACTTAACTTAACGTCTTAAGTCTGTTAAGAAAATTCATCGCGAGCTTCTTCCAATTTATGGTCTGTTTAATCGACCCACCGAAGCGGCTATTCGGGCTATTGTGATTAAATTTCGCATCAAATTTACATTCTTGGACATTAAACCACCAACACGCCTACGTAGAGTGCGAACTGAAGAAAATACCGCAGCGGTATCGGCCAGTGTTAATGATGACCATCAATTATCGATTCGTAGCCGTTCACAGCAATTAGGCCTTTGTTACTCAACAACGTGGAAAATTTTGCAGAAAGATTTAGGTGTGAAGTCTTTCAAAATATAGCTGTTGCAAGAATTTAAGCTGAACGTAGAATTTTTGGTGAATGGGCTCTTAGAAAGCTGCCCAAAGATCCACTTCTTTATCGAAAAATTGTGTTCAGCAACGAAGCTCATTTTTATCTTAATGGATACGTTAATAAGCAGAATTGTCGATTTTAGAGCGAAGATAATTGGAAGACAACATTGAAGCCTTTATTCCAGAGATACCAGTCGAATTGTAGGAAAGAGTATATCAAAACTTGACTAAGCAGATTGAGGCGCAGTTGTGGTCAACATTTGCATGAAATAATCTTCAGACATTAAATTATATGAAGCGTACTATCGATTCAAACAAAGATTTCATGCATTTTTCTGAATTTTATGTGTTTTTTTTTTAAATTTTCCTATATCTCTTAAAAAATCAAGCATTACGTGCAGAATACAGATTTATTAGCTCTTTAAATGTCAAAAGAATCTCAAATACTCTTGCATAAGGAATGTCTGTCTCTCCGCTTTAGAAAGATCTGTCTCTAGAAATTGTAGTACCATAATACCAGTGTAATTTTATTGACTCAAAGAGTTTTTGCCAGAAATCTGCTGAGAGGAAGTTGCCGAAGAAATATTTTTTCATGTTTCGTTTCGTTCGAGATGTCTGCCCTAGAATATGTGTGCAAAGCTTAAGCATTAATGTTACAACTGCCTTGTAGGTTAACAACATGCAGATCAGTTTGCTGAGTCACGCTCTAAACATATTTCGTTTTATTGGAGATGTCTGACCTGAAGTTTGAACCAGCCTAGACTACGGAGCTTGTAGTGATGATTCGAAACAAGAATATTTTTAACATGATTTTCGAATTTCTGAAAACTTTGTTCGTTATACTTTTCTTTAAATAATTCATATAGAAATTCGACCAGGAACTTATGGTCAACAGAAAGCAAAGAAGTTTTTGCTTGCAATAGTGTTAGAACTTAACAAACAATGTCCATATCAAAGCACACAATAATGGTTGTGGATCTGCTGAAGAGGATGAAACTGTTATCCACTTTCTTTGCCAATGAAAATCTCTCGCGAAATGCTTTTATTTTGTTCTCCATTCCTTGTCAGCATAAAGAAGTTATCATCTATTGATGTCAAGGACATAGCTTCGTTCATGAAACTTTCTGCCTGGTTTACCGATCAAAGGAGTCGTGATTGTAGTGTGCAGCCCCTACGCTGAACAGCTTTTTGGATGAGTTCGGTTCTTTGTTTACCCATGGCATCACAACAGCCCACTATGCATGCTCAAGTGAGCTATGGTATCAATGCTCCCAAACCAACCTAATCAAACATACAATACTACAGACCAATACAATTTCGAAGAGGATGTTATTTCCACACAATAGTGGATAGATTTCTCCATAAAATTGGATAAAATTGTTTAATAGAAGACAACAAAGCAAACAAAAAAAGAACGGGATCGAAACAATGGTTTGTGACTGCCTTATGATCCTTAAAAGATCACAAAAGGAAATAAAGAAGGCTCCAGATTATATATAATTTTATATTGAAATAAAATTTCTTTACTGTTTAAATTAGTGGTTAAAATTATGAAATTAAGAAAAAAATTTTAAAATAGTATAATAAAAAAAATAAAGGGTGATTTTTTTAAGAGCTATAGGAACATTTTTCAAAAAAAAAAACCATAAAATTCAGAAAAATGCATGAAATCTTTATTTGAATCGATAGTATGGTCCATATAATTTAATGTTTGAAGATTATTTCATGCAAATGTTGACCGCAACTGCTCCTCAAATGGTCCATCCGCTTAGTTCAATTTTCAATGTTGTCTTCCGATACATCAATTGAAGCGGGTTTGTCTGTATAGACATGAGCTTTAACATAGCCCCACAAAAAATAGTCTACAGGCGTTAAGTTGCACAAGCTAGGCGGCCAATTGACCGGTCCCGAACGTGAAATAAAATGTTCACCGAACTCGCCTCTCAATAAGTCCATTGTTACGCGTGTTGTGTGGCATGTAGCACAGTCTTGTTGAAACCACTTGTCATGCAAGCAAGTTCATGCATTTTGAGCAAAAAAATCGCTACCGTGAGTTGATGATAGCGCACACCATACACAGTTACGTTACAATGAGCAGCATCTTTAAAGAATTACGGTCCAATGATGCCACCAGCCCATAAACCGCACCAATTCTTGCAACAGCTGTATTTTGGAAGGCTTCACACCTAAATCCTCCCGTTATTAACTAACAGAGTCCCAATTACTGCGAACGGCAACGAATCGATAATTGGTGGTCATCATTAACACTGGCCGATACAGTTGCGATGTTTTCTTCAGTTCGTACTCCACGTAAGCGTGTTGGTGGTTTAATGTAACAACAATGTAAATTTGGTGCGAAATTTAGTCACAGTAGCCCGAATAGGCGTTTCAGTAGTCGGTTAAACTGACCATAAAATTGAAGAAACGAGCGATGAACTTAACAGAGCACGTATTTTGATAATAAAATTCAATGATTTGCAAGCGTTGTTCGTTTGTATAGACCAAACTAAAGATGTTTGACAATGAAACAAAATACGAAACATGCGTGAGCTGTTTAAACCAGTGTTGCCATAAAGATAATAGCTAAAAAAAATCACCTGATATTAAAAACTCACTGAATTCATTTTGTTATCTATGCTTTCTAGGTAAATACGTAATAAAATGAGATACGGTGCTGGATAATAAAATGAATTTTTTTATCGTTTTAAATTAAATTTTTCGTTATTGTTATCGCAACAGTAAAGTAAAGTATTTTGTGGTCTCGCAAACTTTTGATACCATTTTGAATTCATTATCTTATGTTGAAATTATACACAGTATATGAACACAGTACCACAAATTGGTAAAGTAAGTAATTGCTCCATACATACATACATACGTATATGTATGTGTATACTGTATATGTTGATATGTATCTTTATGGTATCTTTATGACTTCATTACGCAATATTTGCTAAATTTCTCATTTCATTTAAGGCCGCAGCAATGAAGCTGTTTGAACGTAAACGACAGACTAAAACAACAGGTAAACATGCGATAAAGACTGTAAATACATGTTAACGCATATTATTTGGGGTTAAGGGATTAAATTTTATTTTTTGTGCTTAGTAAGAAGCAAACATAGCACAGAGTCTATTAAATATTAAAAACATTATAACAATAACAATAATAATAATCTACACTGTATTTATTTATATTGCCTTGACTGTAGCTTGATATTTATCTTGAGATGTTTGTGTTCATTATCACAACGTATCGTCTGGTTACACGTAAACCTATTTGAACATGTGTGATGAGGCGTTGAAGTGTCTTAATAAGAGAGTGTATGTAGAGAGAGAGAGAGATTTAAATGTAAATGTATTGGTTTACATATCAAATTGTAAACAGTGGTTAGTTGTACCACCTGTATGTACACATACACATACACATACATGCATACGTGTTGTGTTATTGCTATTGTTTATGATAAACTCATATGCCAAGATAAATAATAACAAATGTATGCATATGTATGTGTGTGTGTGTGTGTGTGTGCTTGCATAACAGCCAGTATGCTAAACTAATACAAACACATTGTATTTATGTATGTATGAGGCTTGTACATTCACTATAAACATTACTCATCTGACTCTCTCTCACTTTTCCGTTCTCTTTCTTAGATTTTTACTTCCACTTTGTTTGTGTGTTCATGTATGTGTGTAATGGAGTCATGAGTTATTTCCTGCATGAAATTTATGTTCCCATCTACAAGCAATAAATCACAAACAATAGGTTAATCCGTTAGGGTTGCTATTTCAAGACTATGTATGTGTATTTGTGTGTGTATGTATTCTAAACAGTGAGAATCACTTTCAGCTCTTATCTCATACGTCTTCATTTTCTCTTCTCTTCGAAGTACAAGAAATATATGGAGACGCATAACAAAAAAAATTTCCATAGAAATCGTTGTGGGAATTGTTGTTGTGTTGTGAATACAATTCTTTTGCATTTTTGGAAACGAAACGATATTTAAAATATCTTTTAATCACTGTTGTGTTTATCAATGACATGACTTGCATATTTTCTGTTTCTATTTCAGTTTTGCTTTGTTTTAGTTTTCATTCGTGTTTTAGTTTTCACTTATGTTGCATTGAGAATAATTGAATATTAATCATACGCATACCGAACTGTCCTGTCAAATCGTAAATGCAAATTGAAATGTATGGGGGGGGGGGTCTTGCTAGAGAGATATGGTACAAACGTATAAATTCATATTGAAAGAAATTCTTAAACCAAGAATGTTATTAAATTAAATGAGTGCTAGGTAATGACCATACGTACGTCTCCTCTTGAATATTAAGAATAGTTGTAGAGGATATAAAAGGCTGTAATCATATAACTTTTTCTCATGTGGCGTATTTGAGTCTCTTTACGCGAAAAAAATTTGAGAAAAACTTATTATATCATGACATTATTTTTATTTTTATATTAAAGTATGCTTCAAAATTCTATTTAAATTCATATCTAAAATTATATACTTTGTTTGCATACACACGTTCTAGTTTGGGTCAAATAACGGACAATCTCTAAACGAGGTGATGTCCCAGTTAGTCCAGCGTTTAGGCTCATTGCGATTACAAACGATCTAAAGTTTTCTTGTTTTTCGGAAGCAAAAGTCAAAGAAATACTACATAAAAGCACTTATTTATTCAAATAGAAGCCATTTGGGAACACATACGGCGACAAAAGAAACTGGATGGAGGCATACAAAGTTGTCAACGATGTCAAGGGGATTCAGGCATTAATGCAGCCTACGTCGCATGCATAAATACTTTGGCAATTACCAATTATCATCTGCCGTGGAGAAGCAACACATTGTCAATTAAAATGGACGATTTGGGGATAAATGAGTATGAAATTGGCCCACTCTTCGAAAGTTCTATAGCGGTATTATTAGGTCCGCAAAATATTTTTTGTTTGAAAATGCTTTAAAAAACTACGGAATATTTTTTCAAATTTCTTTTTTTTATTTGGAAGTGCAATCCTTCCGCTTAATAATGGAAAATAATTTCATTCAAATGGCTGCCGCGGCTGGCCATGTAGTAGGCTACATGATCGGTTCAAATTTTAAGCACATTATTGATTGAGAAAAATTGTCGCATTTGGGGCACAGAAAACCCGCACCCAAAACGAGCCATTATTCTTCGAAAATGAGCAAGGAGTGGCCGTTACAATCAATGACGATCGTTATCGGGCCATCTAGATTGAATTTTTGTTTACAAAAATTGAAGAGGAGGATATTGGCAACATTCGGTTTCAAAGGACGGCACTACATGCCAAACAGTTGAAGCTACACTCGATGTTTTGCGCCCTGTTTTTGAAGATCGCATTATCAGCTGCAGAGCTGATGTCGTTTGCCCATCTCGGAGCTGCAATTTGACAACGTTGGAATATTATTTGTGGGGTGACGTCAATGATAAGTAGTACACCGACAGGCGAAATATAGCTGCACATAATCTATAATGTGCTTAGAAATTGGACCGAACGTGTAGACTACCGGTAACCAGCCGAGGCAGCTATGAATAAAATGATTTTCAACCGGAAGGATTGTACTTTCAAATAAAAATTGAAATTTGAGCGTTTTCCACAAAAATAAAAATTATTTATCGGACCCTTTACTTATTTAATTGCTTATTCCCACCTTGTACATAGTATTAAGTACTTACACTATTCATTTTGTGTCTGTTAATTTCATCCATGAGTGGCGGGGACCAACATATTTTACTTATTTTACTCTCAGAGATTTTGCCGAAAAACTGCCGAGGGAATGCTGTCGAAAGAAATGTTTTGTCGTTTTGTTCGATATGTCCGAGTCAGGTGTTAAACAGCAGACTCTCATCTAATGAGCCAATAAGCTACCTCCTAGACTACGGCGACTTCAGGCTATATTACAACAGCTAGATGAAGTGACGTTATAAAGAAATCCAAGGAATTTGTAGGCCGATTAATACTTAGAAGGATATGAATAAGAATCTGCTTACCTCGAGATAGTGTGGAGTTGTGCCATAAAAGGACATTGGTTTTGAACAAACATAATTGAAAACAGTTTTTAAGGATTGCAATGAGAAGTAAAAAATACTTAGAGTATGTTTCCATTTATGGAGTACTTTGTGTTGAAACTACGAAGCACAGAAAGAGAAGATAGTATCATTGGTCCGTTCAGCAATGCTGTATATGCTTTACAGCAAAGTTGAACTTTGTGTAAAAATGTACGCAGTCGAGAACTAGTCGCCTCATTCGAATAGAGCAGATTTCACAGTGAAATCGATAGAACACTATACTTGCGTCGATGCTCTAAAAACCACTCGCAAAGCCAACTACAAACTAAAGATTAAAGTTAGAGAAGATATTATTAAATGGGTAAGGAATATAATTATAAGTAGAATGAATCAATTTCTATAAAAATTCGTACAAATTCGTACTGAGAAAACTCAATACAAAATTGGATACGCTACCATTGAAATACCTAGAGTTTCTACCTTTTATTTCGCATAAAATCGATGAATATACCTTTAAACCATCTGAGAAACCTCTTGCATTAAAAATAGTTCTCATGGCTTCTGTTTAAGACACTATCGAACAATATTTCCAAGTATGACAGATGGCAACCAGATCCCAAGGTTTAGGTTAGAGAGCCTGTACTTGCCATTGAGACAAAAACAATACTCGGGTGTCAAATTGAAACATGAGCCTAAGCACATTTAGAATTTAGTGGCAGGACAGAATGACTCAGGAATAATACCAGCTAGGTAGTATAGACAAACGGTAAAATAATATTACAATGGCACCTTTGATACGATACAAGTATACATACATAATTGGTCATTCAATACAATCCTTCAGTCAGGATTACAACCAACCACTTACATTGTGTGCGTTAATTTTTTATACATAAGTGGTGGGACCTACAGTTTAAAGTCGACTCCGAACGACAGATTTTTTTTAGAAGCTTTTCATGGCAATTTTTACTCTCAAAGTTTTTGCCAGAAATTTGCTGAGAGGAAGTCGTTTTGATGTCTGACCAGGGATTCGAACCCAGGCCTTTCGTCTAATAAGCCAATACACTGCCTACTAGAATACGGCGACTTAAATTTCTCATTTAATATTGGAATCCTTGAAAATTTAATCTTTTAATACGCTCGTTGATATTAGAATTATCCTCCAAATCTTTACAAAATTCTTTCAATGAGTATACGATTCTATTAATCCACTTCGCATTAGAGATCTGCTGATTAAATAATATAAAAAAGTCTCGGAAAAAATAATAATTTTCTATTTTTTGTAAATACATATTGGCAAGAACATTGCAAACATAAATCTTAACGAGCTTTTAAATTTAAATTTAACAACTGTCATCAGCAAGTAAATGCTTTAAATTATGCCAGTGCCCTTGTGAATTATTATTGCAATAAAATGGAGAAGAGAAAAAAAGTGGGAAGAAATTTGGTTTGGCTTCGTTTTATAGAGGCGGAAGTGTAAAAGCCATAAAATAAATTAAAATTCTATTTAAAAATGAAAACCTCAAATGGCCAAAAGAATTGATCGATTTCACAAGAATCGTATCATCATCATACAAGTGAACAACACAACACTCAATCCATTCATATACTCACGGTGTATACGAGGTATGGTGGTGTATGGTGTATACTGCTTGCATTCATGGCATAAATTCCAAAAAAAAAAAAAAAAGTTAGCAATTCAATAAATGTAAATGTAGTTGTGAACATGTACACACACAGACACACACACACACATACATACATATATTCTCAATTCCGCTCTAAATAACACGCCAAATATTTCAAATACTCACATCCATACAATATTGTACTAGTATGTGTATGGTGAGTATGTGTATTTATAGGTAGGTACACATACATGTATGTATATGTGTGTGGATATGAGTGTATGTATGTATGTATGATACATATTAGTGTGACACGAATAATTTTTGCTTTTGTTTGGCTTTTTAACTCTTGTTCTTGTTCTCTATTGCGCTAGTTATTACTGACTTTGTCTCTGCTGCTACTGCTGCTACTGGAGTATGTTGTTGTTTTTGTTATTGTTACTATAGCAGTAACGGTAGTTGTTGTTGTTGTTTTATTATACATTTCTTAGAATATAATGTGAATTGAATTGAAATTTATTGAATGGCATGTTTCGTGAGAAACTTTAACGAGTATGAAAACAGTTATTTAAATGCATACATGTGCACATGCATGTCACTCTATCACTCTCTTTCTCTCTCTCTCTCTCTTACATGGGACCAAATGTGTTTACATTTTACAAATGTGTCTGTATTATTAGGGCACATATTGTAATAAACCTATGAATTGTACAATGAATGCAAACAAATACATACGTAAGTAAGCAAATGAGTGTGTGTAAGTGAGTATGTATTGGTGAGTTAAAATAGTAGAATATTTCCAATTGCATGTTTAATACAATTGTATTGTCGTCATATTTTTCTGGTGTGTTATTGTTTTATTACTTATTCACCATGTAGTTGCTTTTGTTGGTGCTGTTGTTGTTGTTGTTGCCATTATTATTGTGCATTATTGTGCCACTAATGGTAGACAAACATGTCCTTTTTTTTAATACAAAAAAAAAAAAACCCCAACAATAATGCAACACATTGTAATAATAAAAAATGAACCAAAAATGTGTTTCATTTTTTATTCCTCTTTTCCGTTTCCGCTCTCTCTTCTTTTTCTCAATAAACGTATTTACATTTACATTTATGAGCGTGTTTTTTTTTTCATTTTTTATTTTGCCAGTTTTTGTGCCATTAGATTGCAAAATATTTCCTTCATTTATATTTTAAATGTTGCATACGACTGCACGAGGTAGACAACAAGAGAGAGAGAGAGGGAGAGATAAATAGAGAGAGAGAGAGAGAGAGAGAGTGTAAGAGAGATGAGGTTATATGTGTGAATTAGAAAGGAAATGTTGCATGTTGAAATTTTCCGTACGTGTTTAAAGCTCATTTGTTGTAAAAACAACACAAAAAATAAGAAGCCAAACAATATGAAGACTTATAATATGGGACAGTTTTTTAAAAAAGTCAATACTATACATACGTTTTTAATATATCTATCTTCTGCTTAAAATAAACTCTACATTTTGTTTAAATGTTGTGTTAAATTTAAAATGTTAAATAAAAGTTTAACAAGGTGAACAGTAGAAGTAATAATCAGAAGTAATTAACCAACTGAAGTCAGAGTACTCTAGTAGAATTTGTATTGACTTGTTAGATAAGAGCTCGAAGTTCAAACCTCGGCTCAGATATCTCGAACACGAAAAAATAATTCTTTCAGCGACTCCTTTTCAACAGTTTTCTAGCAAAACATTATAAAGTTGCAATGAATAGTTTTTTAAAAATCAGTCATGTGGCATCGACATTAAACAATAACTTCTGCCACTAATTGGTAATAAACTTAACACAACATGATTATTCTAACGGGTGATTTTTTTTAGCTATTATCTTTTTGGTAACACTAGTTTAAACAGTTCGTTCACGTTTCGTGTTTTGTTTTACAATCAAACATCTTCAGTTTGGTCTATAATTTTACCATGAATCGTCTTACAAACGAACAACGCTTGCAAATCATTGAATTTTATTATCCAAATGCGTGCTCTGTTAAGAAAGTTCATCACGCGCTTCTTTCATTTTATGGTCAGTTTAATCGACTCACTGAAGCGGCTATTCGGGATATTGTGACTAAATTTCGCATCAAATTTAAATTGTTGAACATCAAACCACCAAGACGCTTGCGTAGAGTGCGCACTGAAGAAAATATCGCAGCTGTATCGGCCAGTGTTAATGATGACCATCAATTATCGATTCGTAGCCGTTCACAGCAATTGGGCCTCTGTTACTCAACAACGTGGAAAATTTTGCTATTGCAAGAATTGAAGCCGAACTACCTACCCCACCGCAGAATTTTTGGTGAATTGGGCTCTTGGAAAGTTGGCCGAAGATCCACTTCTTTATCGAAAAATTGTGTTCAGTGACGAAGCTCCTTTTTGGCTCAATTTTTGGTAAATAAGCAGAATTGTTGATTTTGTAGTGAAGATCAGTCAGAAGCTTTGCAAAAGCTACCAATACATACAGAAAAAGTCACAGTTTGGTGCGGTTTATGGGCTGGTGGCAACATTGAACCGTACTTTTTCAAAGATGCTGCGAATCGTAACGTAACTGTGAATGGTGAGCGCTAGCGTGAGATGATATCCAACTTTTTTTCCCGGAAATGCAAGAGCTTGGTTTGCATGGCTTGTGGTTTCAACAAAACGGTGCCACATGCCACACAGCACGCGTAATAATGGACTTATTGAGAGGCGAGTTCGGTGATCATTTTATTTCACGTTCGGGACCGGTCAATTGTCCGTCAAGATCGAGCAATTTAGCCTTTAGACTATTTTCTGTGAGGCTTTTTTAAAGCTCATGTCTATACAGACTAGCCCGCTTCAATTGACGCATTGAAAGACAACATTAAAGCATTCATTTGTGAGATGCCGGCCGAAATGTTGGAAAGAGTATACCAACATTGAACTAAGCGGATGGCCCATTTAAGGCACAGAAGTGGTCAACATTTGCATGCAAAAATTTTCAACAATTAAATTATATGGACCGTACTATCGATTCAAATAAAGATTTTATGCATTTTTCTAAACTGTTGACCCTGCCAACAGTAGAAATGGTAGAAATGGTGGTAGAAACTAGGTTGCAATTCTGACTATAGGGTTGTAATGGCCAATTACGTATGTTATGCAAAATTGGAGCAGTTGCAATAAAATGTAAGACCCTGTATATTTATTTTCATATTTAAATATTTTATTGCCTTTCACTGTATGTACATATATAATGTGCATATTTTGTTTTAATTTTTAGCAATTTTTTAATATTCAAATGGGCGTATATACGAGTGTAATACTTATAATTATTCATAGTTTTTATACCACTAGACCGTATGCACAGCACATTAGATGAGAAAGGCCTTCAACCACGTCATGCGAATTGTGTATGCGATTTTACAAATCAATAAAAAGCTTTTAAAATTATTAAAATTCATATAGACGGCAAAAATGCTTCTGCTTCAATCATCATATCCAATACTGTGCATTGCTACTGCAAACAACTGAAAACTCTTACAAATAAACAAGAGCAAAAAATGTATGCGATGAATGAATATTTAAATAAAACTTACTTGGAATAGTAGAGCAGAGAATAATGATTTAATTTTTAATAATAAGAATTTCAATTATGCATGAGTATCAGTTGATTTAAATTCACAAGATAATTTGACAAAAAAAAAAAACAGAACAGAACAAAACTAAACTAAAAGTTTTTCTTCATTTAATTTTGTCTTTAGCTGCCAGAATCTCTTTAAATAATGGTGCATAGTTTGCAGAAAAAAAGTTGAAACAAAAACGCACTGCAACACACACACACACACCATTTCGGAGGAAAATAAATGAGAATAAAAAAAGAAAAAAAAATGAATAATAAACACACTTTATAATGAAAGTCGCATTAGTCTAATTAGTTTATTAGTTAAACTGCCATAATTAGTTCTCTCCAGAAAGAGCAGCAACAATGAAAATCATATTTAAAACCATTAAAGCCTGTTGCTGGCTCCACTTTTTGGGGGGGGGGGTAAATATTGCTTAATTACCAGCCACCCACACTGAATCATTTTGCTGCCACAATTTAAACTCTTTTTCATTCTTTAAAAATGAAAAAATCTGCACCCATGTGTATTAATATTTCTCTCTCATTCGACATGTTTTAGGTCTAGATTGGTTATTTAAAAACGAATAGTTTGCGGCTGCCAAATTTATGAAAATTTCAAAAACCAAAAATTGTTTTTAAACAACTTTTAAACGCGAATTATTATGGCAATTTCTCTAGAAAATTAATTGTTGTTGTGAAAATATATGAACCACCCCCTAACTATGCAACATAAGAGTTTCCGATTTAACAATGCTTGTATGTGTGTGTGAGTCTGTGCAGAAAATGTTTGAATCTCATAGGGAAAGATTCGTTGCGCCTGGCTGCCTGTTAATTTCATTTTAATTTAATACCGCTGCGTATACGCAATATTTATTATTCAATTAATATTAATCATACGACGCATCATGTCAAAATTTAATGTGCATAGCCTTCTCAACAAAGAAGATAAACGACTTTTGATTTTGACAAGCAAGTATGTAGTTGCAAGTGATATTCAATTATAATTGTAATAGAGGCCTGTTGTCCCCCTCTAGAGGTGATTAATGCAAGAGAAGTCAAAAACGAAAGACGTAAGGCAATATTTAAGAAGAAAAAAATTTGCATGTTTTTACTGAAGTTTTGTACACATTTTGTGGCAATAAATCACTGAATTTGGATAAACTGAAAAGAAAATCAGGCCGATTTCGTGCTCAGAAATCGCTCGGTGATCACGTCAATAATCGGAGAGTAGTAGAAGGCATCGAAAAGGCGTCTGATACCACGTAGAATGCATTAAACTAGCTATAACTAACACAAGTTAGAACGCAAGTTAAATGAGAACATTAAAATCAAAACATGTTCAAATCAAGGCAACGCACAATCTCCTTTGATTTCTTATTGCATTCCTGATGTTATGATAAGTAAGGCGGTACCAGACAGGTGGGGATATCCTGATTACTTCGACGACATTTGCTTACTTACTCATATCTTCTTCGATATGCAAGCTTAGGTAATACACATAAAGAATGCTTGTAAAACCTCTAAATGAAGTTCGTTTATTCTGCTACCTGGGAGAAATAGTGACTAGAAGCATGAGACTATAACATAACGTTATAGAGACAACGAAAAAACCAATATATTCCACGCGTATGTTAACTTCGTGTTACTGTGGCCACAAGGCAAGTGGATAAATACTTTATTAAGATCTTTAGTATAAGAATCGAATCTACGATAACTGTATATTTGGAACCTATGCGTATGTATCTAAGAAGAATACATTTGGATGCTTATCAAGCACTAGGCAGGGTGTTAGGTCTCTACTGACGCCGAACAGCATTTTGAGATGTGTAAAGGCAACATGGGAAGGGATACATTAAAGAAACCCTATACATTGCAAACCCTATACATTTAAGTCGCCGTTGTCTAGTAGGTAGTGTGTATTTTTTCGGCAATTTCCTCTCAGCAGATTTCTCGCAAAAACTCTGAAAGTAAATAAAATTGCCATGAAAAGTTTCTCAAAAATCTGTCGTTCGGAGTTGACTTTAAATTGTAGGTCCCGCCACTTATGTTTAAAAATTAACAGATACAACATAAGTAGTGTGAGAAAATAGGTCAATAATCGTAACTGAAGGGTCAGTATACATTGCAACAGTAACACTACGTTTCTTTATGTAACTTGACAAAAACGTTAGTTTATGTTCAGTTTTTCAAATCTGAATGAGCTTCTTCGCCATCGAATAAAACCCACAATGGCCTGGACAAAAACGTTAACCATTAAATTAACACCTAAGACGATACGACGTAGAAGCATTAACTCCACTTTGTGTTAACTGGATAATTCTTTTTAAGTATTCATGTAAAACGGAATGAAGCACAAGAAATATTTCAGTTTTTCTGTTTCCATTCAAGATGTGCCTACTTTTTGAATCCCGGTACGTATAAATATCAAAACCATTCGAAAATTTTATTAATTTTAAAGCAATCTTTGGATACGGCAATGGATCTGTAAGTAAATAACAAAGATACGTGTCTACACACTATGGTGTTTAGAAGCAAAATTCACCGTAGACTAGTAGGTATTGTGTACTGACTTATAGGACGAGAGTAAATGACACAACCACAGACACCTCGAATAAAACAAAACATGAAAAATATTTCTTTTAAGGATTTCCTCTCAGCTGTCTTGCCTTTAAAAATTTCTCAAATTTGTCAATCAGAATTGAGGTTAAACATCAAGTCGCAATACTCAGGAATAAAATTAACACACATAACATGAGTGGTGTGAGAAGGTAGGCTGTAATACTGACTAAAGGATTGTAATGATCAATTAAGTAAGTTGGTAAGGAGTCAGTAATAGTAACAAATAAAAATATAGTACAAATTGCAAAACAAGCACTTTGTGAAACACAAATCAAAAGGAACAGGAAAGAAAAGCACGCATGCTATTGATGCCATAGCAAATTTATCGTTTGATGAATTCATAGTCTAGTAGGTAGATGTAAAGCTAGGGTTCGAACCACAGGCCAGACATCAAAACCAAATACAATAAGTATTTCTTCGGCAAATTCTTCTCAGCAGTTTTCTGGCAAAAACCCTGAGAGTAAATTAAATTACCATGAAAAGCTTCTCAAAAAAATCTGTCGTTCGGAGTCGACTTTAAACTGTTGGTCCCGCCACTTATGTATAAGATTAAGACACAGACTGAACGGTTGTAATGACCAATTATGTAAGTGAATTATGTATCTAAGTATGTGAATTCATACCTCTTGCGATGGAACGAAATCTATAGAGATCCTATGCCAAAAGTGTATGTTCCCAATGGAAGACAGTAATAAATAAAAAATTTCCTTCCAAAACATATGTAAAGTATGTATGTATTATTAAATATCCCTCCAAGTTATAATTATATTGCAATGCGAACATAAATAAACAATAATTAATTATCCATTCACTAAAATCCGCCTTAAAAAGTATTTAAAATTCTGTAAATGCGCCAGATATCCCGAAACAAAACCAAAAGTATACCAAAGTTGCAAATGCCAATTACAATTTCCATGGAATTCTTTTGGAAACGATAGCCATCGTAATTACAAGTAAATGATAACAACAACAAAAGTAATGAATAAACAAGAATTAATTCACATTAACTGCTATGGGGAAAAGAACTACAAACAAAGGGAGAAGGAGAGAAGAATTAAAAAAAAAATAAATAGCAGCAGTATAATAAAGAGAGAGAGAAACAAAAGCGCATTTAAAAAATAATGACTTTTTAAAACACCACAACTACAGCAGCAACATCACTATCATCATCATCATCATCATGATCATGGTTATGCTTGTCGACACTATTATCGCAAGAAGTCAGCAGCCAAATGCAGCCACCGTTAGTATCGATAATCGAAAAGAATTTCAATATAATTTTTATGCAATTTTTTTTTATTCGACTTGGTTTATTCGTTTGCTACGTAAAAAAGTAATGAAAAATACACTCAACGAATATTGTTTAATAGTATACAGAGCGACGAAAAAAACCAAAAAAACTGATAATGGCTGTAGTAATGGATGGTAAAATAATTTGAATTAAAAGTTTTTTAATTTTTCTTTGCTATCTTGCAGATGCAATGCAATGTTTCTAAGAATTTACTGAACTATAAGGAGGCTTTTGTTTTTCTTTTAAATTTTGTAAACGTGGGAGTATTCTGGACATTTCCATCGTTAAACGTTTTCTTATTGATTTTAGAATAATACTAACAACAATCTGAATTCGCTGTAGTCTAGTAGGTAGTGTGTTGGCTTATTAGACGTAAAGCCAGGGTTCGAGCCTCAGGCCAGACATCAAAACAAAATACAAAAAGCATTTTTTCGTCGATTTCCTCTCAGCAGAATTCTGGCAAAAACTCTGAGAGTAAATAAAAATTGCCTGGAAAAGTTTCTCAAAAAAAAAAATCCGTCGTTCGGAGTCGACTTTAAACTGTAAACTTATGTATAAAATTAATACACACGACATAAATGATGTGAGAAACTAGGTCAATAATCCTAAAAATCCTTAATTCAAATTGGATGTCGTCGTAGTCTAGTAGATAGTGTGTTAGTTTATTGGACGTAAGGCTACGGTAAACTCCAGGTAAGACATCTCCAACTAAAACAGAATTGGAAAAAAATATTTCTTCGGCAACTTCCTCTCAGCAGATTTCTGGCAAAATAAATTTCACAAAAATCTTGCGTTCGGAAACGACTTAAAACTGTAAGTCTCTGCACTCTTGTATGCAATAAATGCACTTAACATAAATGGTGTAAGAAGTTAGGTTGTAATCCTGACTGAAGGCTTGTAATGACCAATTACGTGTCGGTATTATTGACTGACCAAGCTTCTATCGATTAAAGAGCTTGTGCCAACAGGTTGTCCAATAGACTACATTCAAGATCCAGAGTTAAAAAAACGTGATAGAAAAGCGTTTGTAAAAGATATTGTGTAAATACATATCGACGCCTCCGTTTTTTAACATTCTAAGCCGAAAAAGTGTGTTTTGAGTTATAAGCTCTCAAAGTTTTCATGCGCCATAAGACTATATGTGTATTCTAGGTAGAGTTTTCCCTATAACTTTGGAACGGATGGCCGCATTTAAGTTAGAAAATTAGAAACGTAGAATTTAAAAATACAAGAGCATTAAAAACGTTCTAAGTACACTTAGAACATTATAGAAGGGAGGCGTCGATATGTTTGTGGAACGATATACAATAACATAATAAAACTGCACAAATTTAAAGGTTTTGCAACCAAGTACCAACCTTTCCTTATTTTTCAAAACACAATTGACTCATGTAAAGCCACAGTTTTGTTATATTTTAAGTTGCTCTTCACGGACTCTTAAAATTTGCAGCTTAAAGTTGCTGTATCCTATTAGGTGTTGATTTATTTTAAGATGAGAATCAAGGCCTCAACCTCCTGTTCAGATATCTCGAACAAAATGATGTAAGAGAAGAAATGTATTCCTCAGCGACTTTTTTTTTAGAAGTCTTTTGGCAGAAACTCTAAGAGTAAATAAAATTTTCATGAAAGGTTTCTATAGTTCGGAGTTGACTTTAAACTCGTGGATAAAATTAAAACACACAATATAAGTGGTGTGCGAAGCTAGGTCGTAATATTGACTAAAGGGTTCTAGCGACCAATTGAGTAAGATAGTAACCTTATCCAACAAGTTTCTGAAGATATGAATGACCTTCGGTTGTTTGCTTAATATTTTATAAGAGTACCTTGTTGATTAAGTTCCAGATATCCCTGATACCGATGGTGATAAGACACATGTTGACGAAGACTTGTAGTCTATGTTTTTTTGGTTTTATCTTCAAGCGTCTCTAGACGCTAATAGTTTAGCACATTATACACTAGACTACCAGCCATGGCAGAAGCTTACGTTGTGAAAGGTTTACAGCTGCGCATGCAGGTGCGGTAGTATCGATAAATATCTTGACATTGATGAACAGAAGATACAGGGGAAAAATAGAGTATTTCTTTGATCTGCACAGATTAATTTAGTAGGTTTTTCATAAAAATTTTCTCTCTAGATAATCGTACCCTTTAAGTCGCCTTTCATACTAAAATCAAAGACCCTAGATACTGAACTTTGAAAAAACCAGAAATAAAGAGATTTCTCCTTTGGCGACATTCTATAGAATATTTCTGGTAAATAACTTCAATCTGATCTCAGGCCTGGTATCTTGAAAACAAGAAATAAAAGAAAAATGTCTTCCTTTTGGCGAGCTACTCCAGAAGATTCTGATATTTTCTCAGATCTTGAAAAAAATAAAAGAAAAATTTCTTCCATTTGGCTACTCATATTTGGAATAAATACTTCAGAACCTCAGAGCTGGATCTAGAATACAATAAAAAAAATTCTTCTTTGCTCCAGAATATTCTGAGGCAGGTTGGAACTTGAAACAACTAAAGAATAATTTTTCCTTTTGCGAGCTATCCAGATTTTTATAAAAACTTCAGGCCTGACATAGGTTCTCAAATCCGGTATTCGAAACCATTGTTAAGCTAATGGTCTCGCCGTTTGTAGACTGCAGGTTTGTATTGATCAATAGTATTGTTTTAATAATTACAAACTAACTGTGTTACCAAAAACAGTATTATCTCATGAATTCCAGAAAGTGTTTTATATTCACAAAAATATGTCTTTCAAGTAAATACGAAAAGTACTTAAGTATGGGTCTTAAGCATATCTTCTAGAAAGAGGAACAAGTTTTTATTCGTTTTTGATTTGAAATTCATAGAAATTTTGAAATTCTTTATCGAATGGAAAACTTTTATTTGTACACGCATTGATTATATTTCATCAACAAATTTTATTCATATTTTCCGAGTACGATAAAACAGTGATTAAAGAAATTAAAAATATTTCTGATTACATTCGTAGCTTAAATGAGATCTAAAAATAACAATACAGTCAGTGGAATGCGGAGTAGAAATATGTACAAAGTTATTCTATTTATTTTATTGTTATTGTTATTGTATTAGAAAACTTTCTTCAAAAGGAGAGAGAGAGAGAGAGAGATATTAAAACAAAAAGTGTATGCAAGTAGGTATGGAAGTAAACTTTTATTATGACCTTTACAAAATTTAAGGAGAAGGAAACAAAAATATGCGTATTTAAAGCTAAATCAGGCGGTTATTAAATGTTGGTATTGTTTGTAAAGCTTAAATATCATTAAAGTTAAGCAAAGAAACATCAAAAGATTTTTGGAAAAGCCATCCCCAAGCCCATCCCTTCTTATTATCATAAGATAACAGACTTTTCTGAATGAGGAAATTATTTTGAATAAATTCTTTCTTTGCCTTTCTTTGTAACATACAGAGTTACATGAAAAGTAAGTAAAAAAAAAAAGAAAGGAAAGGAAAAAGTGAAATCTAAACAATTTTATATTTGGAGACTGATATTAACGCTATTGAATAGCTAAATATGCAAAAGATTATAATGCGTACACATTAAAGAAGATTTAAATTTCAAAGAGTCTTGCTTTTGTAGATTTTTTAATGAATTTTCCTTTTTAATAATACGTACTCCTATTAAATTTATAAAAGAACGGAATACTTACACAAATAAAGTAAAAAATATTCAACAATTACCTGCAAAGATACAAATAAAGAAGTAAAAATTATTAGAATATGGAATGAAGTTGATAGGAAAAATTTGTGGAAAAGAATCGTAAGTTTTAAAGAAATATTTTTGAAGACCCATAAGCGTCAAGTATTTGATATTTCTTATAATATTTATAACAAAATTGGTATTCTTTTTATTTGCAGCAGTTTCATTGATGATTTTTATGATTTAATAACTCGAACCAGAGTTTAGACCGCTTGCGATATAAGTTTTCAATCGAAAATTAAAGAAATTTCTAGAGATTCTTTTGTATTTTTCAATCAGCGTCAAAGGGTTTCGATTTGAGAAAATTTCTAGCCTAACTTTGGCATCGTTTTCCGGAACAACGTTGCCGTAATTATTTTGGATATGAAAACAAACCTTCCAGAGAGGTTGCCACAATGAAAGTAAGTGTACGAGTATAGTCTGATCGCAGAAGTACTGGGAAGACGGATCGCGTTGTTTTGTCTCTAGGTGTCTATGGCCTGCTGTGGACAGTGGGAAAACGGGTGACTGCTGGGCTTGAATAATAATAGGTTAAGGTAGTTGGTTTGTTGGTTTTATTACGGGGCATTGCGAGATTAGGTCGCTGACGAGGATCTGTTGCCGTGAGGAGAAGTTGGAGACCATCGAACACCTCCTCTGTAACTGCCCAACCCTTGGTAGATTGAGATTGAGGACCCTTGGCAGGGCCTTCTTTGAGAGCATGAATTCAGCATCGCGTGCCGACATCAAGCCTATCCACAGATACATTAGCGGCTTAGGCTAGTGCTAGGACTTTATCAGTGTATTTGCCCACTCTTTCCTACATACCCTCCTTTCATGCTTTCCCCTCCTTCCCTCCTTTAGGACGTTGTACAATGGGTCAGTTCGACCTCCGAGTACTGTGCTTGTCTTGTTTGACAGGTACACGTCCTCTAACCTAACCTAACGTATAGTCTGTTCGCTAATATGTTTATAAGTATAACCAGAACATCAAATCGGTCGAAATGGCATTACCTACCATGTAAACTTTGGTAATTAAATGTATACGAGTGGTTTAAACTGCATTGTATAACGTATTAACGACCACGGCAAATATCCAAATGGCTATCATTCCAAAATGTCTCTGAAATAAGTTTGAGGGTAACAAGGATGATCAAGGAGGAACAAGGAAAATCTTTAACAAAATTCTACTCACTTAATTGGTCGTTACAATACATCTCTTACCACCCACGTTATATGTAATAATTTCATTTATGACTGCCAACAAATTTACGAGGGACTTTTCATTGCAAATTTTAAGTTACTGTTAAAGATTTGGCAGAGGAAGTCGCCGATAGATCTTCAATATATTTTTCGTGTTTCACTTTTTCGAAATTCGATTATAAATACATACATAAGTTGCCACTACAACCCTTCCAGTCAGGATTACGACCTAGTTTCTCACACCACTTATGTTGAGTGTGTTAATTTTATAAATAAGTGGCGGGAGTTTTTGAGAAACTTTTCGTGGTAATTTTATTTACTCTGAGAGTTTTTGCAAGAAATCTGCTGAGATGAAGCGCCGAGGTAATATTTTTTTCATATTTCGTTTCATTGGAGATATCTAACCTCGTGTTCGGACCATAATCGTGCGTTTAATAAGCTAACACACTACCTATTAGACTATGTCGCCTACGGGATATATCGGGTCCGCTATCTAACGTTTTTTTTTTGTCAACTAGTGCTTATTTCGTGAATGGTAACACTTAGCTCATGTCTGGTTTGACAGATAATTATTCTCGTCTTTCCGCTGAACGAATATGGTTGTGTATACGCGTTTTCGCTTCGCTAAGTGGGCCTACGATCGACTTACAGAAGATGGCGGTTTTTGGCAAAAAAAAAAAATTATCTTTTCAGATGAAGCTAATTTTGATCTTGGCGGGTTTGTAAACAAGCAAAATTGTCGCATTTGGGGCACAGAAAACCCGCACACGTACATTGAAAAGCCAACGCACCCAAAACGAGTTACTCTTTGGTGGGGATTTTGGCTCAGAGGCATAATTGGGCCATTTTTCTTTGAATATGAGCAAGGTGTGGTTATTACAGTCAATAGTGATCGTTATCGGGCCATGTTGAACGAATTTTCATTCACAACAATTGAAGAGGAAGATATTGGCAACATTTGGTTTCAACAGGATGGGGCTATGTGTCGCCACCCCGGAGCTGCGATTTGACACTGTTGGACTATTATTTGTGGGGTGCCGTCAAAGATAAGTGTTTCGCCGACAAGCTAGAGAGACACTTTAAAGGAATTTGAATGAAATTATTTTTCATTATTAACCAGAAGGATTTATAAGCATTATAAAATTGGATAAAAGGTCGAGTTTGATCATTCAATTTAAATTCGAAGTAACACCATTGCAAACAGTAAGCAAAACAAAAAGATTTACAGAAAATATTTCCAAAAATTTAATAAAACTTAATTACTTAGGATTAAAACACATGTTTTCTTAATTTTACCATCAACATGAATCTTTGACGATAGCTACAGTCCGCATACAATATAAAAATAAAACAAATTTAAAACAGAAATTAAAATTCATAATAATTTTCCCTCACAAATTCTACACTTTTCGGCAATTATTAAGAAATATTGTTAAATTTAAATTGATTGTAAAACAGGATTAAATTACATTTCCCTGTACAACCTCAAGATGTAATAGAAAATTAAGGAAAAACACATTTAAAGGATTAAATTTTACAACTTTTGTAATCTCATAAAGAGGGGCGGAGGAGGGATATGGAAATTATTGTATGAGAAAGAGAGATATTTTAAATATTTTCTTAT